>WEIV01004038.1:1573-75571 GCA_013390005.1 Calyptomena viridis
TTTCTTTGAAACAAATAGAATAAATTCCTTTTATAATTGCAGAAATCTGTCCAAACTCTGCAAGAGAAAAAATAACCAGCATCTTAATCCACAGCTACTTCTGAAAAGCAGTGACACTGAGTCACACAGAACAGTGGATTTATAAAACAGAACAGAGCTATTGTAGTAGAGGGTATGAAAAGACAACATAGTGCATGCAAGACAATACAGTAAGATATCCATTGTGTAAGTTATTTATTCCCATTCATCTTATTCCAATTCTGTTTTAATAGTATTTTCATATCTGCGACCTCCCTGCAAATCTAAGCAACAAAACATGAACAAACCTGCATAGGAAAGAGTCCTCAGATTTTATTGGGTCCAATGCTGATTTGAATATAATGAGACACTTCTCAGAAAAAAGAAAATGTGTAAGTTAAGAAAAATATTAAGCAAAGGATGGAATAGATCAATGACAGCCATATCTCTGATAGACCAGAATTATGATTTTCTAACTATGGTCAAAACCATATCAAAACAATAAAAGAAAAACTATGGTTAATCTGAGAAATTTATAGATGAGTTACAACTTCACAAAGATCTACCCTAGCACTAAATTCCACTGCAGCTTTAGATTACATTTCTGCTGCTTGAGAACAAGAAAGGCAGAATAAACTCAGACAACACTATCTGCATTGCAACTCGCTCCAAGTCAAGCCCTTTGTTCTGCTCAAACAAGCAATGGACAGGCTATCACTGCTCTCTGACAGCACTTCCCCAGGCTGGCCTAATAATTAAAAATAAATCCAACTGTACCATGACGGTATTTACACAACATTAGTCACTGGGGAGGCTTTGGTGACGATTTTCTTTCCTTTTAATAGTACGTTTTAAAATACATACTTGTTGCTTTGTGGAATTCCATCAAGAAAGAAAAAAATGCAATTAAGACATTTCAGGAAACACTTGCAGAATCACCCAGAATACATTGCTGGCAAATCAGTGGTACTAGAGATGCATTTGAAAACCAAGAAAACATAGCTGGCTCCAAACATGCAGATACTAAATTTAAAGAGGGACTAGCACTTTTTTTTCCTGTTGTGTCCTCAGGGCATAGTGTCTCCTCTGAACTTTTCTATGACATTCATTCTCACCAGTCCTTGAATACCTACCAATGCCTGAGATCCATTACCTAAAAGTAGGACTCAAAAAACCTAGAGGGAGATTTAATGGTACTTTATGCAGCATTAAACAAGGAAGTTAAAAAAAAAAATTCATCTGAGACTGAAGCAATCTTATTTCATAACGTCTGCTCCCCTGCAGTTCCTTAGTTGTTTCTTGGTCATAACAAGGGTCAAAACAATTTTTTGAGAGAGTGTACAGGTCGCATGAAAAATAGCACTCATTCAAAACACAAAGTTATCTTTGTCTAAGGCCTCTGAGTTTCTTCTGGGATCCTTTATCTTCAATTCATTTTTAAACTACATGGGAAAAATAAGCACACAGGAAGATTTGGGTTGGTTTTCTTAATACAGTGTTTCAGTCTGTTATGATTCCTTTTAGGTGTATTTCAGGTGTTCTAATTCATTAAAATTGAGCTATTTTCAAACAAACAAAAACAAACACAGAAAACAGTAAATAGCTAAAATTTAAACATAATTTTCAACACAAACAAACTCACTGCTATTAGCAAACCAAACCCACTCATTTCTTGTCTTCTGTTTGCCAGTTAAGAACCTAACAATACACAGCTTGAATTTTGCTTCCAGTACTGGTCTTTAAACAAGGTTTACTTTTAAGATTTATTATCTTTAACCTTCTTCTCTCTCTACTATCCAATTTCTTTACTTTTCTATCTCAGGACTGGAGTTAATGAGATGTGTCTGACCTGGCTGCCCAGGGAGGCAGCAGATTTGCCCCTTCTCTTACACTCCTGCACTGTAGAAACATCTCACACCATTTCAGGCACCCCAGGGGGTGAATGGTCACCATTTCAGTGACCCAGGAGGTGACTCACTGTCAACTCTCTTCTGATTCCTCTTCTAGCAAACTACAATAGTATAGGCACTTCTGTGGCTCCTCAGATCAAGAAGACATATGGAAAACCTTTCATTTCATATAACGGTGGATCTACCCACCACCTTTCAAAACAGAAATTTTCAGTAATAGATTTTTATGTAAATAAGATGCTCACAGTCATATTATCCGGGTATTTAAGACAGAAATATAAATGATGAAGAAAGGACAGATACATAGATAGCAGATGGTTTCCAGCTTTATATTCTCTCCATACATGGAAAATTATGGATGGGTATATACTCTTTAGTCAACATTACTCCTTGTCCTTTCCTAAAATAACAATTGCCAGAAGCAGCAAGGACCTCTGTAAAAGAGCAGAAAGTAAGTTTTCAGAAAAGCTGGGAGGAACTGCCAGTACCCTGAAGAGCATCATTAAATCTTAACAAACTGAAAATACACTTTAAAAAAAAAATGCTGTTACTCAAGTTGATCACAGGGGACATGGACAGGGAATTTGAACCAGGAAAATGAAATGTAATGAGGAACAGAGTTCCTTATACATTTTCTTAAGGATAAGAAATAACTGAATTGATAGTACAAAAGGAGCCATGTATTTCACTAGAAGGACATCATCACCCATATTTCCTTTCAATCCACTCAGCCCAGGTAAATTCTCACAACTGGACAGCTGTGACCAGCATTAATCAGTCTTATAGAGTACATTAACTCCTTAGGGACCCAAAAGAGTAGCTTTTCCTCTCTGCCAAATCAACGTGCAATCTCAAGGGCCAGGATCTCATTTCCAGCTTCAAGACCTGAAAAGCTTCTAAGTTAAGAAGGCTCAGATAGGGACCAACTCTTTATAAGAGCCCTGTTTTGAAAGAAATTGCATTTACTTGAAAACTGCAACTCTAAATTGTTGTAGCAGTCTCTGCTGGCTGGCAGACTGGATGACTGATGCATGTCCACACATCAAGAGAGATGTTAACCATTGGACAGAGGCCACATGGCAGCAATAAGAATAAACAGAAAGGGAACCACAAACCAACAATCAATCAACAGTTTAGTCTTTAAAAATAAGATGACCAATGAAGAGACAGAACATGAAAACAGTATTAAATTACTCAATATGCTGCTGCCAAGAGTAAGAAAGTAATGTTTGTAGCAATTATTAGCAAATGATAGATCCAACATCTATGAATGATTAATATGAGATGAGATTACTAAACAGCTCACTTGAAAATTTCCTCTGATGCAAGCCAAGCAGTATGTTGTAGCTGTTTCTGAATTGGTTTTGTTTCTCTCTGCCAGATACTTTGCATGTTGAGCATAGCTTCAGGGGTTTTTGTTTGGTTTTTAAAATAATTATTATCTTTAGCATTGTTTCATGACTAGGAAATTTCTCACTTTACAGAAGTAAGGATGTAAGAGTGATGTTAGAAATTCATGTGTCGACTTTCTAGAATGTGCAGTTAGGACTACCAAAAATTTAGTAATTTTTTTCCCCACAGTTGTGTAAAAGCTGTATTTTGTTTCTTAGTCAATATTCCACAACATCTATAAAACAAAGAGAGAAAGAAAAAGCATGCCCATTTTCTTTATATCTTCGACAGATTTCCACTACAATTCATGTTTTATTTGTGCTCGGGACTTTCAAATGACATGTGAAGTCCAAAATCTTTATGATGGAACGAAGATTACCAAATAGAATATTTAAAGGGAATTTATAGTCTTGCAGACATTAGAAAAAAAATCTTCTTTATGGAAATCAACCAGTGAGATAAGCAGATCATCTTTTAAACTGATACTGTACTATGTGTTTTAAAAATAATGTATTACTTTTTTGAGACTATTAGGGGAAAGAATTAAACTAATTTAAAAAGACTGATAATTTTTATATTTAAATAAACATTTCATGCAGCTTTCATTGGATTTGCACAACCACTGACTGTTTTTAAGCAGGTCAAGAAGATCTGGGTAGGAACTTACAGAATGCTTGAGTTTGGCAGGGACCCCCAGATGTTCCCCCACAAAACCCCTCTGCTCAAAGCAGGGTCACCTACAAGAGGTTGTTCTGAATCATGTCCAACTTTTGGATATCTCCATGGAGTGGTGATTCCATAAGCTCTCTGAGCTACCCATGTCAAGTTTTAGCCCACCCCAACAATTTAAACAGTAACAACAGAATGTATTTCTTATGTATGAATGGATGTTCCTACATTTTCTTTCAGGCCTGTTGCCTCTTGCCCTGTCTCTGAGCAGTCTGACTCTGCCTTCTTTACCCTCCACCTGATATCTACAGACATAGGTAACATCCTGTTGATCCCCCCTCTCAGGCAATTCCCACTTTAAGATGATATAAATTCCTGCTGTCCAGAGTGATGTTACGGAAATCAATTCTAGTCAGTGCATGAGGTCAGGACAAGTTCTTAGCCTGTTCTAAAGAATCAAGGTACATGAATAGCACACTACAGTAAAAATAGAGCCCTTCTAGGTCCCAGAATATGAGAAAATTACAACTGGTATAAATCCATGGTTTGTTCAGGCATAGTTGCACACCACAAAATGTACAAGCTGTTAATCAGGGTGACTGTGAACATGAGAGTTTGCAACTGTGTTGTAGATGAGCACAGGGGGACACAGGACATTCAGTAAGGACACTTCTGCTAACCTCAAATGCCAGTCTCCCTGAAAATAGTGGCAAAATTTCACTAACATCACTTTGAACAAAAATTTGTACTTAGTCCAGGCAGATGGGAATAATGAAAAGTATGAGTAAAAGTTCAGATGTTTTAAGAGTCTGGACTTCAGAGGAATGTCTTACTGTTCTTACATCTCCACTCCAAAGGAGTCATCTCTGCTGAATCCACTGGAAAGTGGACTGGTACCCACCTCCTTTGTCCTTTTTCTTTAACGATGTGATGTTCATGATTTGCCCTCCAAATCTCCCATAGCACACCTTCTTTCCTTCACTTTCAAAAGACTCATCCCCTCTGCCAGCAGTACATCTGCTCCTGCAGTGTTTGTGCATGAGGGAGCACAATTTCCTTTTGTAGAGCAATGAAACCAGTGAATTTCAGTTTAATGTCTGCTAAGGCTGTCTGGGGTGCACACCCAGCCTGCTCTTTCAGGGCAATGCAATTGACAATGAACAGGTTTCTAGAGGTTTAATAAAAATTCTGTTTCTAATATCCTAAATTACCTGGAGGCACTGAGACTGATAAACTCAGCTTAGGTTGTGATTATGAGACTGCATCTTGATTTGCCAACATCCTTTGCCTGTGGTCAAGTTGTTAATTTTGACCATCCTGTCTCATAACTCTACCCCAAAAAAACTCGTCATTATACTTAGAGTCAGAAAACTGAGGAATGCTTTGAAAACATATTAATGATGAGTTATCAAAGGCTGTTATCAAAGAAAAACAGACAGGGCAGGTTACCTGCTGCAGAGGTTTCAAACTGTAGCTCTTTGCTGCCCTCTCTAGATACAAGCAAAAACTGAAATTTCGGGACACTGTGAATGGAATTGCTATTCCTTTCTAACTTCTACAACCTGACTTACTCACTAAAGGACATGCAGTATTACATTGTTTTCAGTACATTAAATAACCTTAAGGAGTGGGTTTCCCTCTTGTCCTCTAAAAGACACATTTACATTGGTCGGGTTGTTTAAGAGTGATACTGAGGTTGTACAGCAAAGTGATAAATCTCTGTGTACTGTGAGCTGTGGAAGGTGAGAAGTTCATGAACAAATCCAATCTTGGAATCGTCTCCCTTAGTTTTATTCTACTGCTCTCAACTTTACCATATTAAAAATACGTATTTTGGAAAAGGCAAAGGAAAAAGAAGAGTTCACAGCAAATAAAGAATCGTTCTAAAGTTTTCCTGAAAATATTTCTCTCCATACACAGCCTTCTCCTTTTCACTTTAATCCTAGTGCTGACAGCAACTCCTTTCATTGCCTTGGGCAAATGAAATACTGTATCATTGGGGTGTTGTGGAATTATCATTTGTAAGGCATTTTGAAGCCAAAAAGTGCTAAGTGTTATTATTATTACAGATGAAAAAAATATGCAAAACTGCTCTTATCCTAAAACTTAAAACAAAAGTCTGAAATCCTGTAGGAACAAGTACTTCATATCTAGTCTTCCATTGAAATTCTTCTTGTCTTTTTGAAAACTACCAAGGAAACAGCCAATTTTCTACAACTCAAGCTGGAGGTGAATAACTATTGAGGGAATCAAATGGTGACTTAAAAAACTTTTTCTTTGTTTTTTTCCTAAATTACACACAGTTCCCAGACAGAAAAAAAACGAAACAAATATCTCCCATACTTTTAAGTACATCTGTCATAGCAAGTACTGCAACAGTAAGTTTCAGTGAGTATTTAACTGCATCACAGAGAATTTACTGACATGTAGAAATACCAACCAAGTGGACACAGAAGGACTATGGCAACTTTCTGTTGGACTATTTGCTTGACCAAATCCTCTGCTCAAGAACCAGCATCACATGAGAGACAGTGAGTGATCTGATTTCTGTTCCCAGCTCAGGCACAATCATCTTTATCAGCCTTGACCATGTTACCTCAGGATCTGTAATTCTGACTCCCATTGCTAATGTGAGACAATGATAGCAGAATATTTTCAGGGATGTACAGCAAAAGAACAGGGTGCACCTCTTCGGATCAGCTGATAGAGTTGGGGTGAGGGCAACAGGCACAAAAGCACTACTTTGCTGTGCTTAAAAATAAGGTTCTTGTAGATTCTGTGATTTAATTCACAGTTTCTTTTCCTCTTTAGTTGAACGGTTGCTCAGTTTTGGATACTTTGCAAACAGCTTTAGTTGGTTGCATTGGAAATGAGAGTAACACTATTCTCAATGGTCAGGTTTGACTTCATGCATGGGAGCACTTTCACAACACAAACATGAATATCTGATAGCACTACTGATATTTCCCAAGTGAGAAATGCCAGAGATACTGCAGTCTGCTATCTGTACCCAAAGTCATATAACAAATATTTTTTTGCTGTTTGTAAGGCAAAAAGAGGCATCTTAACATTTCCATGAATAGTTTCTTCAGTGTTCCTTTCTGATCACCTGAAGCTTTAGCAGGGTAGCACCTGAAATTGAACACTGCAACTAGGCGTTCTAGCAAAGATCTTCAATCAAGACACACAGAGCTCTATTATCTTTAGGGGATGAATTAAGGAGAATAGGCAGATATACAGAAAAAGCTCCCTATTGTGTTGCAACAGAGTGAATTTCCTATTTATACAAGATGTATTAACAGTTAATAGGTGTCCTTGTTTAAAAAGGACAGTTGACGTGAATTCAGATGAATTCAGTCTCAAATTTTTGAGACCTGTTTAAGTATAAAGATAGAGAAAAACTTTTATTAAAACAGAGAACAAAAATACATGTTAAGACCACCCTTATGTTAAAAGAAAACCCCAGGTACTGGTCCCCCCCTTTTGTTCAAAGAAAACACCCTTATCAAACAATATAAAAATCTGGGAATTGAACTAATTATCTGAGGGTAAGCAGAAAAGGGAGGGAAGAAACAAAAAAAAACCATATAAAAAAGATGGGATAATCCTCTTGGCCAAACCAGGAGGGTGTGGTGCAGGGGAAAGGATCTGAGGTGCAGCAGCCGCCCTCTCAGGAACCTCACACGGCCGAAAAGAGAGAATGGTGTCTGGGCTTCGCTGCTTTTATATCTCTTTGTCNGACCACCAAAACTGCGGCCCCGGTCCGAGGCACCACGGCAGGCAGGAGGCCCCGGGGCCGCGGGCCTCCCCATGCCAAGGTGGCAGACCGGGGTGGGGAAGGGAGAGGGGCCGGCACTGCAACACCCCACAGCGGGACAGTGGCCCCGGCCCCGCCTGGGCAAGCACAGCCCCCGCCCGCAAACAAAAGTGGAAAAAGTTTTCCTCAAAACAAAACCATAACAATAGGCAGCAACTAAAACAAATCCTATTATTTCCTTAAATTTCAAGCCTATTTTGGAAGAATCAGGGCATACACCTGATCACACAGTGATTCAGAAGAGGACCTAAAATCCCTGAGAATATGAGGAAACAGGAAGGTAATTTTCCATTAACACAATACTACAAGATTGTCATAGGAGTGAAAGTTTTATTTGAGAACACAAAAAGGTCTTTCTGAAGCTGTATTTTTCAATAAGGCCCAAAGGACTGTTTATGTTCTATAATGTAGATGAACTGTTGTTATATGAAAGTGTGATACAACTATTATTTTTGTTGTAATAAACCTTTTCAATCTTACTCAAAGTCCACTTGATTTATTTTTCTTTCAAGACAAAATCTTGACAAGCAAGGATGCTTTACTTCTCTAAATATTAAATGTACTCACACAAAATACTTTTATTAAAACAGAATTTTTCAGTAGAGAATATCTCCAACAGAACTTCTGGTCAAGTATAATAATAATATGAAGAAAGAAAATGTGGCAAAATAAAAAACCTGATAATTACTTTTCACAGAGTAAAAGCTGCTGCTAACAGAGCTTTCAATATTGTTAAACTAACAAAACTACTTCAGCAGTAACTAGTACTTTCATTTGTATTAAACAATCAAAAACTTTTAAAGAACAGTTAACCCAACATGTTTGCCACTCTTACATGAATCAGCAATATGGCTTATCTCCATCTGTTTCTGTGAAAACATGGCCTCCCACAGTCCCAATCTTGTTTTTCTCTTTCTTTTATAATAAATCTAAGGAAGAATATGTACTTCACCATTTTTTTAATATAAGGCAGTATAGAAGAGAAAAACAAGAATAAATGCTTATGTAGAATACTTAATATCATATCCAGTATTCCTCTCCTAGCCATGGAAGGTGATATTTAAACATGCTATTTTTCAGTAGCTTTTCATTTAGTTGAAGATTTTGAATTTAATTTCACACAAGAAATTCTTCTGGATTTATAGTTTTTACAAGACACAGCCAAGTCTTATCACCAACAGTCAAAATTGTGACTCTTTTGGATTATGTACAGTGTGAATGACACAATCTTAAAGATTGCAGTTCTACTGATTCACCTACTAAAGCTGATGGTCTAGTTTGGGAAAAGTGAATTCCTTCTTCAATGAGGGTATTAACAGTGGTAGGAATACACAAGTAAACAAGATGGCAGTTAGCTATTTGTCTTCAATATTTAAGCTCTTCCTCTCTTTAGAATAAAACAAGACAAGATGACCATCTCCATTTTTCCCCCCACCTTTGCTGCACACATCTAACTACATTTCCTGGGTTGTCAAATCCAATAAAATTCCCAAAGAAGGAATTATTTTACCAATGGTTGGGTAAAGTTTCATCCTTTCTTTTTTTTATACCTCAGACACTAAAACTTTCCTCCTCTTACTGCCTGATTCCACATACATGACAAAGGTAAAGAATCCTGGAGCCAATGAGCATAAGGAAGTGCTCTCAGGGAGTTTGTTTCACACGACATTGAAACTGCCTGTGGCTCTTAATGTCTTTTATTTAAGGCTGAAAATATTGCTAATAGGGAAAAGTTTAAGTCATAGGAAACTTTTCTATTACAGAGAAGAACATTGGCCTAAATATTACCCATCAACTATTTTACTTGTACAGATTCAGACTGACAGCACAAACAAATAAACTGAGTTTCAACATGCTCTTACCCAGTCAATGGATGTTCTTCTGACAACACTACTTTTAATGCTAATTAACTGCATTCTGCATGTGTCACCATGAGGCACCATATTAAAGTACTGGGTCTGAACCAGCTCTGGTGTGTATGTGGAGAAGAGAAAGGATGGGTTGAACCTCATGGAGGTTCAACTCTCATGAACTCTCATGCCAGCACCTGAGAGTCTCATGGGGCAGCCCCATGGCAGCTGCCAGTCAAAAAAGCCTGGGAACACTTCAACACACACCAAGCCTCCTGGAGCCCCTAAGCCAGCCTTGGATTGATTTGGACAGTGGGAACACTGCTCCTCACCCTGACTTGAGTCCCAGAATGGCCAGTGGACCAGAGGTCCCACCTGGTGGGAGATGGCCACAACTGTCTCTCCTCCTCTCTTGATGTGTTGGGGAGCACCTGTTGTGGCCCTGCCACCTGGATCTATGAGAGCTGGTATTCCACAGGGTTCCAGTGGTAGCTATATAATCTGTCTCTCCTTCTTTCTCATTTTTCTCTCTTCTCGGTCCTTCCTCTTCTCTTTCTTTGCTCCTCTCTTGATGTGTTGGGGAGCTTAAAGCTGGAGGTATTTGGTTTTGATTAAATAGTGTGGATTGGTATATGCTGGGTCAGTACTTTGGTGGAATGTTTTGTCTAGATCATATGATACTCTTTTGAGCTTTTGCCAAGTTCTTTTATTTTCTCCTCTAAATTATTAGTAAAAGTATCTATGAGTAAAAGCCTGTGGCTTCTTCTGTTTACAATGTCTAAAGGTATGAAAGAACCCTATATATATTTTTAGAGTCAAACTCCTGACTGAGCCCAGAGCTGGTGGCTCCAGAGCTGGGGTGTTACAGTCACCCACTGTTCCCCAGTCATCACTTAATAACCATGACCAGATGAAATAGGAAGAAGAAGGAGGTGTCTGAATATGGGGCATGTGGACTGTGAAGGTGACGAAAACAAATGGCCATTAAATCTAGTTCTTGAACAACAAGGCTTTTTCAAGAACACAACAGACTCTTACAGCTTTCTGCACAGCATCAAGAAAACAGCCCCTATAGTCACAAAGTGCAGCAATCACATGGAGCACTGGAACTTTTCACAGGGCTTGAGTGCCCTCGGTGCAATGGGCAATGCTGGCAGAAAACTCTGAGTGCAAGTCTGAAGAAGAAAACACAGAGTAACACGTCTTGTCACACAGGTGTTAGACTTGTTTAGTGTTATGCTGAACAATGGGGATGATCTTGGGAAAGGGTGACTTTTATTACTTGATGCCGGGACTTTTCCTTGGTGTCAGCTGTAGTGATTTTCTAAATTCTTAACTTCATGCAAGTCTATTACTGTGATACGTGCTCTTAAAGCTTAATCCAATACACAAAACTGAATCCTACAGAATGCAGAAGACTTTTCCACAGACTGTCCTTACTGTGAGCTATGTTGCTCTGGCAGTTGTACAGGGAAATACAAAGAGCTTTCTGCCCCTCTCAACAGTGGGCCAATTACCCACTGCACATACCACATGGCTCTGTCCTCTTTACAAACCTATTTCAGTGTAGTTACACAATCCTTCTATTATAAATATTTTAAGAGGATAAATTTACACAATAAATGGATAAAAGATACCTTATAAAAGACATTCTTCTTAAGAAACATTCTTGCTACCACTGAGACAGGGAGCTGTAGTGCTAATTAACACAATTCACTCACTGCTGTCTACAAGACTAAAATATCAAATGCTCCTGCCAGAGGCTTAACAGAGACTCAGTGCAAAATAGTTTTTCTAAACTTTTGGAATACCACTAAACAAGAATGTAAGCTTGAATGACAACTACAATTACAGCTTTCTAAAACTGTATCTTAACAGCACCATACTGTTGTATGATGCCTTATGCTCATTCCCTTTCCACAAAAAAAACCACTGTAAGAAATGGTTAGAGCCTTTTAAAACAGACTTCTCCCCACCTGATAGGCTACCAGCCTACCAGATGCTTTTCAGTACTGGGTTTGATCTTATTCTGAAACCAGTGCAGGGGTACTTATATTATCATTATGAAACTGTTTAGTTGCAGAGACACACAGAGAAATCTAATTTGTAAAATTCTTGGGGAAATCAGATAATAAGTCTGATTTGAAAATGTAGTCTTTCAGACTTTCATTTTATATTAATTTCAAGCTTTTCAAAGATGATCGCTCAAACAAGAAAAGGAAATGGAAGAGTGATTTTTCTTGCTTTAATTTAATAATGTTTTCGGGGTAAATAATCAATTTCTCCTGTAATTTTTTTTTTTTTTTTTTTTTAAGAAAATAATATTAAGCTCTCTCTGGGAGAGGAAAAAACTCCAAACTCAGAAAAGACAGTATTTAGATCATTAGCATACACCTAGCACAGTCTCACCTTATGAGGTAAGATTAAACAACACACTTTGAAAGTCTTTATTATAATGATAAAACATGGTTTGCTGCATCCATAGTGATCTGGTGAATAAAGAATACTAGCTATTAATACAAAGTTTAATAGAGCTCTTGAAATACCTGGAAATTTCAGTCATCAGATACCAGTTAGTGAAGGATGCAGCCCATGAAAAAAGAATGCCAGATTGACATCTCTGGTGGCACTTCTCCATTCACTGTAATGCAGCCACACCAGGATGTGCTCACAGAGGCTGTTCCACTGCAATCTCCCCTGCTCTGGAGATAGTCTTATTTCCAGAGAGCTCCATAAAGGCAGACACTACACAGTGCCTGCAGCCCGTGCTCGAGATAGCACTGGGGGATAGGTTTCCAAAGCAGAGGCAGCCATCCCAGCATGGAGCCAGTACTGTTCAACCTTTGCTCCTGACCTTCATATCCACCTGAATCCCACTTCTGTGTCTCTTTCAGCACTGTTCTCTGTCTTGTTCAAAGCTGCCCTTACTCTTCCTGCCTGACTGCTTGCTGCATGCACGATTTGATTGCCTGACCCTCAGTTGTGCCTTACCTCACCTTCACCACATCTCTCTGATTCCTGCTACTCATTATCCTGGCTATGTGCCCAAAGCCTAAACCTTAGTTTTGAGTGTAAGGAGCCCCATCATTAGACTTTCACTGGCTTAGAATACGTGGCCAGAAAAATCTTCAGTGTACAGCAAGAGCACTAATAATCACAGCCTATAAAGAATTTTGATACAGTTAAATCCAGCTTGATGCAATGGGATATTTTTGACTCAGTAAGCACTAGCAAAGTTTTGATTGCTAGGAAAGCCAAGAAATATGAAACATTTCTCTAGAAATGGATGTGACCTTTCAAATATTTCTTCCCAACAGAAGTTTCAGTAGGAAACAGCCAGAAGAGCAGTTTCCTCTATTTTTCAAAAAGAATACCCTGCTCATTTTAGGACTACATGACGATGGTATAGTTTTAGATCTGAAGGAATCCCAATGGTTAAGAAATGTCCTGGTCTTTCTCTGACAACTCTAAGAATAAAAAAAAAATTTCCTATTTGTGCATGCATCATATAATTCACCCAGAGGCGTACAGCATTTCCCTAAGCATTTCCTAAGCCTTATTATTCATCCTTTCAATACTATTTCCTATGTTTCCCTGGAGAGAATTAAATAAGAAAATCCCAAACTATTTTGGACCTCTTCCTCTGAAATTCTGAGCCTAATGCAGCCATTGAAGCCTATTTCTTACATCTGCTCCCACTGGTGTGAATGATTACAGGAGGTTCACATGGAGAATCATCATGCTCTTACAGGCTGCCCTTATAACCTTTACACACACTGCCATGATGTAAAACCTATTTTTTAGACATTTATTTCCTTGAACTGTCCTCTCCAGACAGTGAAGTCATTAAGATCTGAAATCCCAGTTCAGTACTCTAAGCAGCAAAATCCTACAGATGCTTTCATAAATTAATTTTTAAAGGAACCATTCCTTTTAAAAATAATTCCAAATCAAGATTTCTTCTAAAAAGTGCAGACTGAGCATCACTTTACCTATTGCATGCACTCCACATGGCTGTGTTCATTGTTATGAAACTAACCATAGGCCCTGTATCTGATAAAAGCAAACTTGGAGAATAGATCTCCATTACAGTCTCCATTATAGTCTCCACTTCTCAAAGATCAAAAGAACGACCTTACAAAATTGTGTGTGTGTGTGTGTGTGTGTGTGTGTGTGTGTAGCTGCTCAATATGAGCTGGAAAGCCTTAATTACTTTCATTTGTCAGTGCAGGTGGCTTTAGGCTAGGAATTGATCCCAGACATTACTGTTCTCACAAAAGCAAATAAATTTATACATCTGTGTAAAAATATCAGAAAGATGATGTAAAGGATGTGAATCACACAACCTCAGAACAGTTTGGTTTGAAAGTGATCTTAAAGATCATCTAGTTAGAACCCCCCTGACATGGGTCAGGACACCTTCCACTAGACCAGTTGCTCAAAGCCCCTTCCAGCCTCACCTTTAACACTTCCAGAAATGAGGCACCCACAGCTTCTTTAGGCAGCCTGGTTCAGTGTCTCACAACCCCACAGGAAAGAATTGGTCCCTAAAATCTAAGATAAACCTTGATCTGCTGGCCACGTTTCTTTTGATGCAGCCCAGAACACAATTGGCTTTCTGGGCTGCCAGTGCACATTGCCAGGTCATGCTGAGTTTCTCATCAACCAGAAACAGACTTAAAGTGTAATTAGAGCAAATGCTCAGAAAAAAACATTACGGCATTGACTTCTATGAGGGAATATTTTACAATAGAATATTTTATATAGTCAAATATCCTCTCCAATTTAAATTTTATGTTGTGGCTTCAGAACCAATTAGACTATGTTACAGTCTAATGATTTGCCAGATTATCCTTTCTAAAACAAAAGTAGTTTTTGACTAACAGAGACAAAATAAAATTGCAACTATGGCATTTATTTTCATTTTTATAGTGTAGTATATCTAGGGCCGCACCTCAGTAAAACCATTTAAGTATATTTGTAAATTCATACACATGAGAAGCTCCTACAAAATCACTATTTCAAGATAATGGCTTTTCCATTGACTTACCTGAGACCGAAAAGTAACTTAATGGGTGTACTTGTGCATGACAAGAAATATAAATACATACTCAAGTTTTTGTCACGCTGCTACAAAACTGCTTGAATTAAATCAAACATAAGCTCATAACTCCCAGGGGACAAAAACAACAGTGCCAGAACATCTGCATATAGTGGGAATAAGCCAATAGAGGTCAGCAGTACATAGCAGAAATATTTTTAACAGCAGCCTGTCAACTACACCTCCCTACAGTTGTAAAAAATTCTGAACTGATATTTGGTGGATATTTTTTGATAAAAAAATTGAGCTTTTTTCATCATGAAAAGTATTTTCTTATTTTGAAAACCATCAGCATTTCCTCACATAAAATACACATTGCACAGCTTCAAAGTTTGGCTCATGCTCTTTGCTAAACTCTTATACTGTGTCATTTCTTGAATGTTGGCCATATACAGGTTACATTTCTAGTTACATATCTGAGAATTACAGTGCAAGATGTCTTAGTCTAGAATAAACAGGTAATAACTCAGACACCCCAGATTTTGTCTTCTTTACTTTAGCAAGTAACATTTTTCAATCAAAGAAATGTAGCTTTTCTTTCTTTGGTAAATGTATGTATCTGTCTATATTTCTAATTATACCAATGTAATAAATTAGACTAATTTTAAATTAAAATTAAACACACCTTTATTCTTCATCTTGATTTTCATTGTGTGCGCCTGCTTCTTGTGGCTGAGTTTTTTGGATATATACCTGGACTCTGACTACACAGGTTTAGAGATTTTCTTAAAATTTTAAGTAACTTTGAAGAAAAATATAATTTTAAAATATTCAGAGATTGTTAGGGACAACAAGAACTCTCCTTTAATTCAACTGTAATGTTTATTTATATTGTATAAATAACAAAATCGGGAGAGAGAAATCTTTTAATGGATATCTGCTTGAAAAATACTACATTCTATTTGTCCAAACAAGTGTCTGTCTGCGGTCTGGCAATCACAGATTGCAGTTAACAAAAGGAGTTTGGAAAATAACAAAGGCAGCATGAAAAGCAATACCTTAAAACAAAACCATTAAAAAAGACACAGAAATTACTTTTTTAGTGGCCAAGATTGTTAAAAACTAATTTGCCACCTGCTATCAGAGCATGTTTTAATCATCTTTGTAAGGAGGTAGTCAGATATGTGACTGTAGCAGTTAGAACACATTTTAACTTGATGAGTGGTAAGGCTACACAGTGAAGCAACTGCAGAATGAAACTGCTTTCCAATGTACACACTCCTTGCACCTGTTAATGTTCTGGAAATAAAGCAGGGGATGTTTGTTTAAAAGGCAGGATCCAAGAGGTACTGTAAGACCTCTGTTCAGTTTTTTTTCCTTTTAAACAATGAATTTTGTTAGCCTTTCCTCTGTATATAAGCTTATACATAAATTATTAGAATAATAAAATCCCCCAGGTCTAAGCAGATGTCCTTACCTACATTACACCCACTGGTCTCCCAAAAGAACACCAGCTTCCACAGAAAAAATGGCTGATGTTACTCAAGTGTCTCTGCGAATTAATGGAATTTCTTCCACTAATCTTTGGTCCACAGGCTTTACAGCAGCTTTGAAATTCAAACATTTCTCTCTTTAACTTTCAGGGTGCAAAGATATACTAGGAAAGATTATTGTCATGCTGTGTGTGCATGCCTCTCATCTCCAAAGATTTAACACACGAACAAAACAGCTCTGCAGCCTGTGGCCTAAGGTAAACTACAGACCTGACAGGGAGCAATGAATCAAGATCAAAGTGACATTAGGCCTTGACCATTAATGCTTTCCTTCCATTTTACATAAAATATACAACCACAAGTGAGAAGGATCATTTCTAGGTTGATTCTCCCCAGCTCAGAGAGGGCTTTACTCCTGTATTTTATGTACCTGTAACTTCACTGACCCCACACCTAATTTACCCTACCTTCAGACTAGTATCAGAGCCAGGGAGTATGGTCTTTTCATAACGCAAGTATAATGACAGTCATTTCGGAATACATTAATAATTATTAATTGAAACTGGCAGCTCTGGTCCAGATGAAAACTGGCACTAATTTTGGTGATTGATTTCACATGTAGTTTTAGCAAAGATTTCAAGTTTGGGTATTATGGTACAAAACTTCTCATTTTTTAAATTATATTTAGGCAAAAGAATTCAGCTGTAATGTAAATCATCCATAAGTTTTCATAAACAAACATCCTTTGCTTATTAGTAGGACTTCTTGTTCTCTATTCTAACAGTGTAAGTACCATAGTCATTTAATCTCAGCTATATTCATTAAAATAGATGCTAAAAATAATTGCATTCAATTATAACATTGAATTTGAACTAGACAGCTATTCTCAAGTATATTACCCCTCATTTCTTTCAGATTTGGAGAGTGGCTTCACTTGCTAGGGAGAAAAATAAAAAAAAAAAATAAAAAAAACTAAAGCTTGTAACTTTCTCTGGTAGTCAGCAGAATAAAATTTTCGGGCTTTTGTTGTTAATTATTTGGTTTGTATTTTTCCAGAAAATCTTTCACTGTCTACTGTTGGAGTCCAGGATGAGGAGTCTACACCTCAGATTGCCCTGGAGGGTCTGGGACCCTTGCAGAGACCCCAGGAGGATACAGGTTTTGATCTGTGTCCCTGGGAAGGACTTCCAAAACTGATGAAAGCAAGNTACTGTTACATTTTGTCAGCCTATCAGCAGGGAAGTAACAGTTAAAATTCTATTTTTTTTCCGAGTGTTTAGTTAATTGTCTTATTAAATACAAAAACATTATTAACTTATTTATTATGTACAGTGTCCTCTCGAAAGATATTACATGTCTAAACTGTCTCTAGATGAAGATAATTTCTGGCAATCCAAAATTGGACGTTGTTCTGGCAGAAAAGCAGCTGCTTAGGCAGTTTGTCAAGTTTTTGCATCAAAAAGGTCTGGTATTTAAAGACTAGACTCCTTGTTTATGGGTGATCCATAAAAGTATTTAAACAAAGTCCTGTCCAAATTCTGACTATAGACAAAAGTATCACATCTCCAGGAAAATCCGTTTTGGAACATTTTTAATGTTACTACTAAACTTTTCTTGGCTTGTATTTCCACTTGGTTTTCTCACTTGTTCTTTTTGGTCATTGTGCAGTGCAGTGGGAAGGGCTGTCAGGAACAGCAGTAAAAACACCTTTCTGAGGAAACTGAGTAAATGGAGAAAATATCTCCAAGGCTTACTATTTGGTGTTGGAAAAGAAAAGCATTTGGGGACAAGTAGCATTAGGCTAGAAGAATTGGAGGTACGAGCAGCCATGGCTGGAAAGAGCCTGGGGTGTGAGTAGGGAATGCAAGTCACTGCCACAATGTCCCTGTGGCTCTGAACACATAGGAGGGACTTGCCAACACAGTCCATCTGGGAGCACTTCACGGATCAAGGACAACTTCCATAGTTAGAGGTAACATACATGCTTTTGAGCAACTCTGTCCAGCAAAAGATACTACCTCTCCCTGAAAACTTGGCTCTGGTAGTGGAGGTGATCTCAAGATACTACATTTAATACAACAATTTGATGCACATCACTGTATCTGCATATTTACGTGTACAAAGACATGGCTCTTTTATCCTCTATAAATTTTCCTCAAAAAACCCTAATTTCATCTTTCTGAGTTTAGTGCTTTCAGCCTGTTTTCTATTCCATGTCTTTCTCCATCTCCTCTCTTTGTCTGACAAACAGCTGACAGCTGACTCCCTGTGCTGTAAGGGATGTTTGCACTTGCAGGGAGAAACCACAAAGGCCTCAAAGAACACTTTATTGTAGTAAACCAAAGCATCAGGAATACCTCTCTCTTCTCAAAACAGAATGAAAGCCTGAGAAAGGGAAATCTGAAGTTTTGAGAAAGAAATTATTCAATTCCTACTTCTTAACTAAATTTGCCATCTCTGAGTAGGTAGCAGCCAGGAGTCTGTAATTTTAAAGAAAGCATTAAAAATTGTTTTTCTTAGTCTTGTTGAATTAAATGGATATGCATCAAAGGGCATTATCTGCAGATTTTGGATCCTCATGTTTATGTCTTCATTTTAATATGGAAAGAAGAATTTGTGAGAAGAGGGTGCTCCTTAGTGTCCATGTTAATGAACACAGAGTGCAAACTACAGTTCTCACTTGTATTTGGGAGTGAAATTAAACATTGACCAAAACTGTATCTGGGTGACATGAAAACAGTTCATATATTGCAGGTAATGCAAATAAAACAAAATGTGCATTACAGAATAGGTTTTCCACAGCAGTGGTACATTGCAGTGGTCCCTTGTATCAGCTTTGATATTTATTTAAAGTACTCTTCCTGAATAGTTTGAAATTGTCCACTGATTGATTCTGTCTAAACCAAACAGAAAAGACAGTTAGTGATGACAACGGCTCTTGAAAGAAGTTATAACAGCAACCTGAGCAAAAAAGATTCTCAGGCAGAACACAAAGATCTTTGAGAGCCATACTACTATTCCTGATTTGTATCTCCTGATTTGTGGAAGACATTTTTTGCCTCTCTTTTAACAGAGAATTAATTAAGGCAAGATACAGCAGAGGTTTACAAAAGAATGAATGGATAGAAAGGAAAGCGACTTGCTCATAAAAATGGACACAGAACCACGATTTAAAATTATCTGGCATTTAGTAATGGAAAACAATTGAGTACTTTATGCACTACTTCATGTAGAACTTAAAAATTAAGTTCTGTAGAAGTAAATTGCAGAACTTGCTGCCCTGGGACACCACATATATCAAGAGGAGAAATGAGCCACAGTGTGATTGGACAGGTTCATTAAAAGAAAGAAAAAGAGGTCTATTACCATCTCTCAAATTCAATTTTCCATGAACAAATTCCCTAAGCAGTGGGTTGCCAGACTCTGAAAGATACACCATGACATTACTGCTTTATACTCACCCTGTGGTTAATTGCCACTGTCAGCTAAAAGATGCCGACCCACTACTACATCTTCTGAGTGCCTCTGTTGCATGTATGCATTTTTGAAATTAATCCTAGGAAAAAATAAATCCCTGAAATAAATAAATCTAGATCTTTATGAGGTGGTTATGAAAGTGAGTTTAAGGGTTTCTTTAGTGTCGTTCCAGACTCTTGGTTATAATGACTCTAAACTTCTGAAAACATTCAAGGCCAGTTTGGATGGGGCTCTGAGCAACTTGATCTAGTTGAAGATGTCCCTGCTCATGGCAGGTGGGTTGGACTAGATGACCTTTATAGGGCCCTTCCAACCCAAACCATTCTATGATTCTATAAATACTGTTCACAACATACACAGTTACAAATTTGCTAAGTTTAGCAAAGTCCAGCAATGTGAGCCAGGTCATGAGCTGAGCCATGGGGGGTTGTTGGACTCAAGAACCCACTGTTGTCCTGCAGAGCTGAGTGCTGGGTTTGAAACGCTAAGAGCAAATGTGTTTGTATGGCTTGGGTCTCTGCAAAACATTCACAGAGAACAGTAAAAACAATGCCTGAGAAACAGCATTTATCTCATCTTCCTCCTCTACAAATAAATTACAAGTAATAAAAATCAATAATATCTTGCTTAGATTTCTTCCTCTCCCCCTTCACTGCCATGGAGTTGTTTTTCAGACACCTACAGGAGGGTATATCCACATTCAGATTGTAGGAAATCCCATAATCTCATAGGTGAATGCATCCTAATGAAGTAGAAAGATCTACATAATCCTTGCTTGCAGAGCACTATCATTTATACCACAGAAAATTCCTATTGTAATTTTCTTTTTGGCATGCTACAGTCACACTTCAAATTTCTTGAACTTGGAGAGGGCTTTTGTTTTGTTTTTACCATCACTACTTATTTTAACTTTGACTGATTTTTTTTCTTAACATCTACTCCAGTATGTCATGCTTTGTTTGAGAGGAGTAATTGGTTCATTCCTTCAGGGGAAAAGCAAAACACAAGCAAATACAGTTTTTGCACACAAAATGCACACACGTTTTTTCTTTAAAGCAAAAATAAATACTCTTTACATCCTCTAAATATTAAAACCACAAAGTCTTTGCCCAAGTGAATATAATGGTAATTGGTTTAGATTTATGGTATTCTCATAGCATAGTCTAGTAGTGTTTCTCACCGATGAGGGAAAAAAGCTTAACTGCACTAAGTAAATAATATTAACTACTGCAAAGAAAGAAAATGATGTTCTGGTTATGGCACTGTACTAAGATTAATAAGGCCTTAAATCCTAGATTCTGTCACAGTCTTCCTATGTGACATTAAAAAAGATGTATCTTCATGCCCAGCCTTTAACTTTCTTCTGTAAAACAGAAAAGGAGAAACCATAAAACTATTGGACAGAACAACATTCTGGTTTTGTGCTGAATCACTGACTCGTACAGTGGGGCCATAATTTTGGCTAGGGCTTATCTGCCATACTATAATAATTAACAAATGATAGTAATCTATGCCTTCATGAATAAAAATATCTGCATAAAAACCAAACAGCTCTACTGCATTATTTAAGAAACTGAGTTAAAAGGGTGCCACAGAAATGCAAGAAGGATGAGTGGCAGGACAGGGGGAGGCAGTGCACAGAACCACTGACCACAAATGCTGAGACTTTCAGGACAATGAGACATCTGCATCCCTTCCTACTGCTGCTGGCTGGGAGAGAGGGTTTTGCCACGTAACGAAAGAGTGACTGCACTGCCCAGGAGCATGTGCACACAGGCACTCTTAGTTACCCATCACCCTGACTCCTTCGGACCCCACGGCCCTACCAACACCTCTGGGGCACCAGCAGCAACTCCCCTGGGCCCTTCTGCATGGGGTGGTGGCCAGCCCTGAACTGGAAGCCACACCATTGCTTTGTGTTTATTCCATTTCCTGCACCATCTCTAAGTGGTTTCTACTAAAACTGGTACCATCACTCCTCAGAGGTGTACTTAGAGATGAGGAAATGTTATAGTCAAAATGCATTGATCTCTTGTATTTGTAGTCTACAGGCACTGTGTAAAACCAGTGTGTGGTGTGCTTAGTTGTGGGTTTTAATGTAAAGAGGGAAAGACTGGTCAAATAAAATTAGTCTTGTACAAAATCCTGGGCATGTTTTGCACCTGTTTTACTCTCCATAAAATGGTAAATAACTCTTTCTATATTAATACTTTCTATATTAATGTTTGCTTATGGATTTACATTTCCAGGTAAAATTATACTCAACTGCCATATATAAGACAACACATCTGCAGTGGAGGGAAAAGACCAATAGGCATTTTATTTCATTACAATGTGATTTACTAATCTCACACAATCTGGGGGGAGAGAAGACTGTAATGGATTTGAGTGCCACAGATTATATTTGTTAAGTAATTTTTCAAAAGTGCTTAAGTATTCACAAGAGTTCATAAAAGCTTCAGAGAAGATAATAACACTCCAAAGTATTAAAAGGAGCAAGAGAACTAGCAGTGGAACGTATACAGAGCAATTAATTAATTGCTTTGCACTCCTTCTCACTGTTCTTGTAGCAAAATCTCCAGCAGTAGCCAGGATGAGTACAGTAATTAATCTTTTTTATCATCTGAGATCAGCGTGATTACTGGGCACACCTTTTAAGTGAAAATCTAGTCTGACATCCTGATCCTAAATACTCACAGTCATGATTAAAGTTGATGATAAAGACAGAAAAAAAACAATTGTGCAATACAGATTTGCAAAATTCCACTCAGTAAAGAGATTAAACCCAAAGATCATCACCAATGCTATTCTCTCTGTAAAGTCAGCCAGCAGCAGGAAGATACTAAAAGTTAGACTGAAAGTATTCAAGGCAATACTGAAGAAACAAGAGTTATTGGATGTGGAAGGTAGCAAACATCTCTCCTACACATCACAGAAACTGAGAAACTAAAATGAAAATATTCAGCACTGCAGTTCACTCAGAGGCATTTCACACAACTATGTTTTACTGAGTCAGGTTGTTTGACAGGCCATCACACAATTATATGAATGAATCATAAGCAAAGGACTTCTGTGAATCACTCATTAGGAAATAAACATTAATTTAATAGTTGTGTTATTTATATGAATAATTGTATCATTTATTTGAGAATTGTAAATCAATTTTCAGTATGAATGTAAAGAAAGCTATCCCACAGAATGTTTGATAGCATATGTGCTAAGAGGAGCATGGATATGTCATGGAATTCTTGGCTATCACCCTTGTACTGGTGTTTAAAGGAGTGAAATTCAACAAAATTTCAACTTACTTCAACTGAAAAACAGGAACTTGTGAAAAGCCACTCAATACTGAACTACTGCAAAGCATCTCCTGCAGTCCTCTCTCATGTTTTCTTCTAGGAATATAACCATTATTTTATGGTGAATAAGAAGGAAGCAAGCCAGGTTTATGCAAATCAACTGAAATATAAGCAGCTTAAGACAACCCTAAGAGGTGTTGCCTTAAATTTTCTGATTTACTTATAGCAGTATACAGCTTCTAATTTAAACCAATATAAGTGAAATAGAAAAATGAGAGCTTGATCCTGAAACATATTAATGTAATTTAAAATGGAATAACTTGCAAGAATCAGAATGTGGAAAAGATTTCTAAACCTGAGTAAGCTCACTTAGTAAATACTCAACTTTATGATGACATATATAGATTGGTCAATTGCAAAATTGTATGTATGTTCACTGAACCTAACTCTTACCAGAAACTGAAATTCAGGTGATTAAGTTTCAAAAAATTCACTTCTAAATTATGAATGTCTTAGTAATATGGGTTTGAATTCGAATGTAGCACTGACTGCCCACCCTGGATCAACAGTTCCCAAGTCTTGAATAGCTGTCCTCATTTCTATAATTTAAATATAATTAACAAAAAAAAGTGCTATCATGCCCCAACTATTACAGTGTTCTCCAGAATTCATAATACCCTAAGGAAATTAAAAAACAAAAAGCATGGCAAATCCATACTCAAACCATTACCCCAGCTCTCTCATTTTTCTCCCTGAAAATGTGGTAACAAGAATTAATGAAAACTACAGTTCATGCATACCAAACAAAAATTAGAACTTACTATTCTGAACAAGAAGTGACACAAAATTGGTTTTCCAGACAAGCTGAGATGATGTCTATGATACCAGACAGAGTAAGTAAGATCAGAAAATAAGCTGGTTTCGTTAAAAGCCATGAATACAAAATTATACATTTGACTTCTTACAACACCATCTTTTGAATAAGTATTAGTAATAATATCAGACACTATACCATAGAAATTCTATCAAAATGTTTTGATTGTAGGTGAAAGTAAGGGTAAGCAATGGATCTTTATAGCTATTAGGAAACATTTTCAGGAAATCATTATTTAACAGTGCTATTAAGGAGTGTTCTGGTGTGGAACATTGATACACTTTCCTACTCATCTAGAATACATATAGAAGTATTTGTATCAGCACTGCAATGATGCTTAACTTAGAATTGAAATTCCACTGCAATAGGTAATATGTGTACAAAGTGAAAGATGTTAGGCTGGTAAAATGTGCATTTTGTTCCAAATCAGCTCTTTAACCCCACGTTAAAAGACAAGAGAGAAGGAAAAGCAGAGGAAAACAACAAACAATTCCACAGTTCTGCAGCTAACTCCTTCTACTGTGCACTGTACCTATTCCAAATACAAGTAGATTTGAAACAAATGAGGGCTCCACAATCCTACACATTAACTTAGAAGGCATGAATGTGTCAGCCATGGAACTGGTAACACATAGATTGATAGAGCAAAGAAATAAATGTCAAAGACCATGTGAAAAACAAGAATGTACATGAAAGTATAAAAACATCTTGACTGTCTGTTTTTTCTCTAATAGCATAAGAACAAGGACAACCCTACCTGCCTCTGAAATCATCAGCCATTTCCCCTTGCTCTCTGATGGTCACTTGGCCCATAGTTCATGGTCCTTGAAGTCAGACAGCTGGCTTTGCAGAACTGATAGAATAAATCAGAGTCCACATTCATCCACCTATGAAGACAGTTTACTCTGCTTTCTTTGCTAGGAACAATGTTTAGGTGACTGTATAAGGACACTAAGTGAATTGTTTATGACCGCACTGGGAGCATGCACACAATACTGGTTTGTACTGGAGTTAGATCGAATAAACCAAGGCTGTGACAGATGTGTCTACCCAGAAGACTTAAGAGAGCCACTGTTGCACAGATATGTGAATTTCCTTATTTTAAGAATTGTCACTTTTCTAAAGGTTTTCTAAAGTATTTCCAAGTATTTTAGCTTAATTATCTGTTGAACTCAGGCTAAACTCACACATGATTTCTATTCCCACAAAAATCAATTTAGGAAAAGATTTCCATTTTCCAAACAAGATGAAAAAAATTGCACATTCTCAAACGGCATTTTCTCATCTCTCAGAACTGCGTTAGGATTCATTGTTGGAAGTTTATCCACTATGCCTGATGAAAATCTTACAAAATTAGGATGCCAGATCAGTTTAGATGTGTCATCCTTAAATTTGCCTTTATTTTGACTGGTTTATTATTTCTAAGCTTCATTCCTTATTACAAGACTCGAAGGCAATGTCTTCTGTTTTCATTACAGAGGTAACCAACACTTGATACGAAATACCAAAGCCTAAATCTGCTAATACAAATCTCAATAAAAAATTTGGAAGGAGTATGCAGGCCTGATTTTGTGCTATGCATTCTCTTATCCATCTGTTAGAAAAATTGAAAAGCCAGATATTTCTGTGAGATCTTATCTTGCATTCATACAGTTCAGTGAGTCAACTGCTATACCTGTATTTCTGCAGATTTGGTAACACTTTGACACAATCTTTTTTCCCCAAAATAAAAAGACATGAACCTATTATTTTATTGATTTTTATGTGAAACCAATTATTAATTTTTCTGCTTAGAGCAGTTTTATGCTTTGAGCATGGAGAAGCAGTTCGGCGTCAAGGTGTTTCCTCCTGCCTGCCAGCCCCTGGCCTGGGAAGAAGCTGCATCCAGCCACAAAAGCCATTCTATGGTGGCCCCTTAGATTGTCCTCAGCCTTCCCAACACTTCACAGTAAACTACTGGAATACCTTTCCCTTTCTCTGTTCACTCTGTGGCTTCATCTCCTTCCTCTCACCTGGATTGTCCTGTTTGCCCAGGGAAGGGCAAATGCTGAGTGTTGCCATCTCCAGCCACAGCAAATCCCAACCCTGCCAAATCCACATTCAATATTTCCACTTGGTTTTGAGCCTGAGAACTGAGCCAAGTATTTCAGTCTGTGCCATTAAAAGGTTTCACCACAGTGAAGAAAAAGGTGATGATTTGGACAATTAAGTTCTGGAAGGAAAACGGAAAAAAACAAAAAGAGAGGCAGGGAAGGACTATTAAATTAGTGGTTTGGCCTTCTAAGAGTACTGCTTTCATACAATAATCATGCAAATGAGAGGATATTTTATCTATGTAGCCCAACACAACCACACAAGATTATAAACATGTCTGGGCTAAGATATTCTGATTAGTCAATGTAATAAAAAAGACTAATCTATGCAAATTAAAACATGCAGCAGAGTCTTTGTAATACCCAAAGCTGCTTAGTCAGGCTCCAGAAAGACAACACACATTTTATGGTTGACACACTAAGCAGCACAGTTGGGAATTGCCTGCTGGGAGCTAAATGCTACCTGTAGGATTTGGTACCTTTACTGCCTGCCACCTGGTGCAAAGTCTTAATGGCATCTTCTAGGAATACCCTGGGCAGCTGCCAGCAGTCCTAGCAGAGACAAGTTAAGAGTCTCTGTCAGGAAAACTGTATTTGTTCTCTTTTGCTTTTAGAAGACATAGATGCAACCCGGGGAGGATTTTGATCCTGAAAAACTGAAGACATGATTCATACAGTTCAACTTACTAATATCAAAGGCATTGCTGAGTAAGATAAATACAACTAATTTTGAAGAATAACTAAATACTGGAAAATCTACAATAACATCAAGGAAATGTTATTAAATAGTCCACTGTGGATGCTAAACTATTCGTGTAGTTAAGAAGCTCAAATACTCCTGCACATAGGATTAACTAACAGGTTTTATTTTACAAACTTTGCCAAAGTTTTCATAATCAACTTGTGTAATAAATCGTGTCATAATATTTTGGTCTTTCACATTACTAGGATTACAGCAATAGTAAAAAAGTGACTGCCACTGTTTGGGGAATTTTGATTTGGATTGTCCAGATTCTAACAGAAAGCAACAACGTTAAACTAAATCACCTGCCTTTGACAGAAAGGGATTATCAGAATAGTTTGAGAAACAAGGGATCCTGACCAGCTAAACCCTCAGGCTTTGTGACACATGAGTATAGGATGTATTCACCAAAATGAAAATCTGGTAATTTTCTTTTACATAAACTTATTAAGTATTCATTTCAGATTAAATTGTTTTGAGTATCTTAGAGAAAACAAAAAAAAAAACCAAAAACCAAAACAAAGCAAGAAACCAACCAACAAAACATTTAAGCTTATAAAAAAAATAGGCCTAAATTTTTTCCCCATGATAATAATATTTTCAAATATATGTAAAGTACAGCTGCGATACTTGATGACAGACCCTTTTTAAATTGCCAGCTAAGTCAATCCACTGCACTTTGTATATTCCAAGTTTGAAGAGTTTGGCTTCCTTTGGGATAAAGTGATAGGGCTCTTTAGCAATTGAAACATTATTTTTTTTTATATTTTGCCAAATATAGCCTAAGTTATTCAAAACTGTACATATAAGGAGAGGATGAACAATTAATAACAGCCATTAAAACAAATTACATATTAAGGATTACTTTGGGAAGCAAAAGGACTTAAACATCCCATGGAAGGGGCATTGGTACTAGATGGTCTTTAAGGCCCCTTCCAACCCAAACCATTCCATGGTGTTTCCATGATGTTGCTTGAGCTGACCCTGAATCTGAACAATTAAATGCTAAATGATTGATCAGTTAATTCACTGTTAAACCAAACATTGCTTTAAATGCTCATTTCACTTCAGTAAAAATAGTATTTCTGTTGGTCCTTTAGAAAAGTAAACTGCATAAATAATATCTGGACTAGAAGTATTCAGTTGTTCTTTGTGAATGGAAAACAGGCACATGAAAATTTCTGATTCCATTGAATAGGATTGTTTCTATTTCCCCCAGTACACAATGTCCATTTGGTGTGCAAACTAGAACCAGCAGAGTCTGAAAGTCGAAAAAAGAGCAAACATCATGACATAAAATGTTAAGTGAATGCATTAGTCATATCTTTCAAGTGGTTTTAAATGATCAAACTTAATCTGTTTACTACAACCTTAATAATTTCCTCTAAAAATATCAAGGACCAGGCAACGAATTTATGGACACTAATCTATAAACTATCAGTTCATCTGAAGTAACTTGTTAAAAACACTTGCTATTCCTTGGAGTGTAACTATCACTATCACAGTTTAGCAAAAAGCTGTGGCACTTGCAGCCTCTGAGTTTCTCAAACAAAACCTTCCAAAGACATATTGTAAAAATTGAGATCACTGTTGCTTCAGTGAAAGGTGAAGGAAAAAGCAGGGCTGTTATCCTGGAGGGCATTTCCCCATTCCTCTCTACCTTTGCCTGTAAGTTTGCAGCATCTGCCTCTTCTGTGCTTTCTGATGTGAACACCTCCTCTGCTAAATGCCTTTGCAGTATCTCCTCTTGTCTTTGCTGTGCCTGCTTTAGGCAGAGAATTTATCTTTGGTGGGCAGGTAGAACAGCCTGTCAGTGATAGAAGGAGGTAAAGCTGGTATCTCTAGAGCTGTTATGGTTTAGCCACAGGCTTGAGTCAAATTTGCATGAGGCTTTAGGAAACCTCTTCAAGACTGAGAGGCATACCAATTTTATTTTCTCTTGTATATTTAAAGCTGGACCAGCAAAAAAGAAAAGAAAAAAGAAATCAGGAAGGAGGGAATGAACAGTGTAGCAAAAAATGTGAGGGAGAATATACACTATTCCATGGAGAAAAGACAAAGCCAACTTCATATGTTGTAGAAGAGCTTCGAGGTACTGAGTGGTAAGAAAGACAAAATGAAATATAACTTGAAATGAAGGGATATCCATGACAAAAAATTGTGTATTGTGGTTGGCTCTGAAATAGTTATCGCCACAAAGGAATGAGATTTCAAAGTTAGGATTTCAGAGAAAGAAACCTAATAAACATATCTATTGTTATGAAGTTCTGATGGAATGAATCCAAGAAAGAAATCTAAGAAATCTGGAATGATGAATGAATAGGTAATGCTTGTTCACTGCCTTCTTATATAAGGATTAAGAGGCATCAAAAGATGGTATCACACAGCAGAAACAGAAGGCATTTCTGTACACATTGTGCCCTTAAGCTGCTATTCCTTCTCAAACGAATTGCAATGCTTACCTCAGTTTAAAAAATGGCTGGACAAGCTTATGGAAGGAAAATCCACTAACAACTATTGAATACCAAGTCCTTTCATAAAATTTATGCAATCTGTGATTGTGACGTATTGGAAGTCATCAAAGTATTCTACAGAAGTATCACAACTTGACCATCCTGTCTTCAGAGGCCTTCTTAAACACCTGTGGCAGCCACTGCTGAAGGTGGGGATAGATCTTAGTTCTGTCTGGGCTTAGTACAACCAAAATTGGGTTACTCAGGTAGGAGTGACCTACTTGTGTCCTTGTTCAACAGATGCGAACAACTATTTTTAGACCATAGCAAGACTGGAGCAGAACTTGCACTGAAAGAACAAGGCACATTTCTGCAACTGGAATACTGAAGATTTGGAACTGGAATTAGAGGAGACTTGCATGGTCATACAAACCAAATCCAAAATCCCCATGGAAAACCATGTAACAATGTCCAGTGCATGACTCTTGACAAAATTCAAAAACACTACTAAACAAATAAATTGGAGGCATACAGTAACTCAGGTTTACTACTACTGCACTGTTGGTTTTTTGGAATATATAATAGCTGTACACAAATAAGGATTCCAACAATCCCTGTTTATTTATGCTGAATATCTTCAACTATCTGCAAAATTGTTTTCCATGAAAGCACCATCTTACTTGGATACACACGCTGGACACACCTGTAACTAAATGGTAACAGTTCAGCATAGCAAACTACATCCATCTTGGGGCATGGAAGGGATCTCAGATCTTTACTGCATGGGTTGTAGTCCATTAAAAAAATAGTTAAAATACTGAGTTACCTAATTAATCTCTGGATTGAAAATCAAGTTTGCCTTCTTCCCCATTTCTGCCTCCTTGGGCCCTCCCTGACTATGTGCTCTAGCTTGGAAGCAGAGGGCTGAGGAGCTGCCAGATCCTGGGAGACCAGGACCCACATGTCCCCTCTCCCTCTGAGCTCTGCCAGGACTGGGGTGCAGCCAGCCCCTGGGCTTGCTGACAATGCTGCCCAGGCATGTTCCATGTGTGGATGTTTAAAGCAACCACTATCAGGTTGCAAGCATTGCTCATATCCAGGCTAGAGAAAGCACTGGAGCAACACAGGGCTTGCTGTGAGAACCCGTCAGCTCATCCTTGGCTGCAGGCACTGGAGACCTATGGCAACAATTCTGGGGGCTGTGGATTCCATTTCAGTAGTACTACCATACAGCATGTTTGTTTGTTGGGTGTTTTCTCTTTGCCAAGGAGAGTGGAGGTGGGGAAATGCTTCCATTGCACCAGTCTGAGAAAAAAAACCGAACCAAAACCTCATAAACCAAAAAAAGGAAAAATCCAGATCTGATCACACCTTGATTATTTGTGCTTAATTCTGACCTTCACACTAAATATTACAAGTTAGAGACAACACAGATAAAGATACGACAACAATTGTAGCACCCCATGGAACCCACATAAAATCAAGACCCTCAATTTTGCATAATGTAGGGGAAGAAGGAGTAACTGCACAGTCCAGAAAAGAACAATAGGAGAACTGCAATATGACCCGGGAAATGAAAGAAATAGCTAAGGAGGTGGTTTCAAATGCATACACAATTCAGCTAAACAACAGCTCATGGAGGGACTTGGAAACAGTTTTGCAAGTGACAAAAGCTAATACTGACCAAGTTGCTTCTCATTAGCCCATGTCTGTGCAATTAACTGAGTAAAAGACAAAGACTGCAGCTGAGCTCAGAAGATACTTTCACAGCTTTCTTAAATTGTGAAATAATTGCTTGAGGGCAGTTGTGGGAACTGCACCAGTTCTGAGATACTTAAAAACCTACAGGGGGCATAATCTTAGAAACAGCATTTTAAGAGGGATTTTTACCAGCAAGTACTTAACAGAGCAGCTCCGTTAATTGCTTTTAGCCTTTTATTTATTAAAACTCAAAATTTCTGGGGTTGTCCAGGAAATTATTTTTGTGGTACGTGTTCCCTAAAAGCAACAATTTTTACAAGATTAAATAATATTAGTGCCACCAGATTAACACCGCATTTGAAAAAACTTACATACAACATGCAAAGATTCTTAAGAATCAACTGCCAAAGACAGCAGTTTACCCCAACTCTGGATTTTGTTTCCTTATTGCTTTACTTCCCCACTTAGCCTCTTAAAGCTCAATTTCATCTTTTTCAAAATTTTATATTTTTTGTTTCTTCATATTTTTGTTGCTCTGTTATTTCAGCTTCTCTCTCATTCCTTTAAATCTCTATTAATTTCACTTTTCTTGTCCTCTCATGCATATACTGCTTCATTCTCTATTTTTGCATCACTAGTGTCACACATGCCCCACCAGAGTCCACTCTTTAGATCCTCTACTGGTTTTTACCCCATGTCCCCTTTATTTTTCTTTCAGTTATTCTACAGTCTTTGTGGCTCCCTGTAGCAGTTTTCTTTCAATGTGTTATTTACATTTGGTTACGCAATGCAAAACAATATCGTAGCTCAAACAATTTTCCAAAAACATGCCTCTCCTTATGGCTGTCATTTTTTTGTAGCTTCTGTCCAAATAATATACACATTGTTCAATGTTATTTAAATGACAAAAGGGCAGGACTAGGAATAGTCATTTTAAGACTCCAGAAAGCAAACTGAAAGGAAATAAAATGTTTCAGTAGGAAATAAGATGGCTTTTTAATTGTCATTTGTTAGAAAATAAAAATGAAAAAAAAAGGTCTAAAAATTGGCTTAGAGATCAGCTAACAAACTTTTTTTTAAGAAATGGTCATCTTTTTACTTCTAACAGATAAGTTCCAAAGAAGATATTCCCCCTTACCCCTTCCATCTTTCCACCACACACATTTTTATTTAGACCCAAATACAACTCATGCTTCTTCAAAGAGTATTTTCTTTCTCTAAACATTTTGGTCATCAATCCCTCACAGAATTCAGAGGCATCACACATTTTTCCCCTACTCAGCTATTCAACATCGTTGAATAGCTCAACCCAGCAGATCTTTTCTTGGTTCATAGTCACACAAACTACCCGAGAATTTAATAGAGATGAAAAGCAAAAAACATTGTCCCCTTTTTTGAGTCTTGAGTTTTTTCATTTGGTTGAGAGATTTTTGCTTGGTTTGGTGGTGGGTTTTTTCCCCCCAGAATGGGATCAATGCATTTCTGGTTTCATTTCAACACCAAGAAAATATTAAAAATGCCTTCAAGAGCAGCAGACTAGAACATCAACAGAATACAAAATAATTTATTCTCTCCCTGACCCATGGAGCAACTTTTGCTATTTAAATGGCCCTAGGGGTACCTGCACAAAGTTCCTGAGAGAAGCTGGGGTGGCCCTGGCCGGGTGCAAGAGACAGCTGAGAGCTGGGCTGAGTGTGCACAGTGCTGTCCCTCAGCTGCTGCTCCCTTCACTCCTGTTACACTTCACATTTGCTTCAGCCTTTCCGTTTAATTTCCCTGCTCAGGATAAAGATGTGGGTAGGACAGGCTGCTGGTTCTTCTTTCTTTCAAACGCTCAACCAGGATTACTCAACAGTCCATCTCTGATCAGCCAGAAGAGCACAAATGGTGCCATTTTTAAAATCATAGCACATTACAAATTCTTGACATTTTTAATGCATACAGGAATAGTTAAAAAAATAGCACCCTAAAAAAAGAAGACATAATACAAGAAGGAACAAGGAAATACTAATTAGTTCCTCTTAAAAAAAAACACAAAAAACACAGGAGAAGAAGAGTCCCGTATTAACACTGATTTTCACACACTGATTTTCATTACCATTCTCTGATTAGCAAGAGAGACAGGCATAATATTTCAAACACACTCAGGTACATTTACTTAGCTCCTGTGCTTTAGAGAGCTCTTCATTTAAATAAGAAACTAGCCCCAGGCAAGTGCCTTACAAGAAATTCTTGCTAATAGATGCTCAGCCCTCTATCTTAGCTAGCAAAATTAAGTAGCTGTCGAAACAGATTAATCAACTATCATGCAGAAAAGAAATACACACACAGTGGCACTCTGAAGACAAATTACTAAACAAATTTGATGCCTAAATAACCCTCTATTTTTAATTCAATTATTTATCTAGTTCAATGCCTTTATTTAAGTGGCAAATACCAGTTCCTATTTTCTTAACACTAGCTGCAAATAAGAAATGAAAAACATTTTGCGTAAACGGCACCTTCTGCAGTGAACACAAAGGCAGAAGATACAGACAGGTCTGTTGCAGAAACCCTTACCATAAGCACTTATAACATCTAGAATAAACACAGACAACTATTACAGATTACTTAAAAGCACTTATAACAGACCTGAATTTTTACTGTTGTCCTTGTTCCTTGTGTTTAACAAGCAGAAGAAATTATAGCATGGCAGAGAGTAAAACAGTTGCCTGCTATAAGCCAGGAGTTAAGTGGTCCTGAGAAGTGACCTCTGTGTACGTGAAGGGAATTTTTCATTTGCTACTTTCAGTACACTACAGTGGTGTGTGGTAACCACATCTTGCACCATTCTTGATGGATTTGCAGGCTGCCACTGAATTAGACCTATTTGCTGTAATTGGAACAGTGGAAGCTGTTGCTCATGTTCAATGAAGCTAGGGACTCAGTATGTAACGTTTTTCCAGACATAATTACATCAAAGCAGGGTAAAATTAAGAATTAAAGTCTTTAAGTAGAGCTTCTAAGGCTCTCTAAGTCCTGTTAATGGTTTGTCTGAGTTTTTTAAAACAGGCTCTTCAAAACATACAGACAAAGTGTTCAGCATCTGAAGATAGGATATGTTCTCACAAAGGAATAGAATAGAATATGTTTTCACAACGGAACCGAATTCTTTTCAATTATTATTTAGTTTCAAAACAGACTAAGATGACCTATGTCATAAGGCAACATAATTCTGGGATCATAAGAAATACAGCATCATCACCACCACTCCCTGCTCTAAAGAAATCTTTATGAAATTTTGATTTTTTCCTCCAAATCCGTGTCCTGAATAACACACTTCTGTCTTTTATGCAAAGAAGATTCACTAAGTCATCTTATGTTCAGCAGATTTCATGACCATTTCTTCTAAATATCTTGTAAATTTGAAGTGGTCAGGTGATGCTGGAGCTCAAAGTGAAAAAGAAACTAATGGAGACTCTGCTGCTTTCTGGATGAACTTAATCTGCCTTGGATTTTATCAAGGAAATATATGCTGCAAAAGTTTCCTTGTTTAGTGTCCTTAATATGATTAGTAGGAGTATTGAGATGGATTCTGAAAATATGTTCTAGGTTAAAAAAATGAGAAGTCTCAGAAGAATATGATTTTTTTGCTGCCCACTGTAACAGGACACCAGTCTAATGACTGATTTCCTGCAGGATAGGCTGGCTCTGTGCTTATTTTCCTATATATTTGAGAAGTTTCTACATTTAAAGTATAGAGACAGAACTGATAAAGGCTTTTTTCTTTTTGTGTTCTGCTGAACTAGTGAAATCATTCAAGGTTAATACAATTAGACGACGGATAAAGCTCCTGATGGATGGGACTGCAGTGACACTGAAATATGTGGTGCTCATTCTATTAAGAGACGTTTCTGCATCCAATGCAATTAAGGGAGGTACAGATGTGAATATGGTAGTAGCTGGAAGAAGGAGGAAAAGAAATGGCTTCATACATTTGTAAACCTCTATAAAAGACATTTGAATTGAGACAAATACTGGTAGAGAGACCATCTTTCTTCTTATGACGAACAAGGTCAACTCAAGGGACAGCACTCATAGACTATGTCACAGCTGTGAAATTCAGGAATGTTCCTGAGGTAGGATTTGTCTGAAATTTGCCTGTCTTCTCTATTGCAGAAACTGAGAGGTGTGGAAGATGGGACAGTGCATACTGCAGAATGAACCTACTCTCAGGCTGGAACAAGGCTCCCAACGTTTTAAGAACTTTTAGGGACAATACAGAGTTAAAAGGTGTCTCTTGGCTTGAATTTATCACATGAACTTTAAGTCAAATAAGCATTTAGAAATATAATCTTTTATTTTTTTCCTCAACAGCAACAATAGGAGTGATATTTACAAATATCAGAAGCAATGTTAGAAACAATGTTCTGACAGAAACTAAGCAGAATTTAGTTTAAACCTAGCTTGCAGCTCTATTACTGGCTCCCTGTGCAAGTGTGAATCTTCCTAGAACTTGATCAGACATAGGAACAAAACAGAAGTTGATGAGATTTTTCTGACTTACATTTGATAACCTTTTATTCACAAGCATCACAATAAGAAAAGCATTGGTAAATGCATCAATCCAGCATGGGCCATTTACATCAGCTCTTTCCCATGTGAATTCTCCAATGTCTAATATTCCTGTGCTCAGACTGAACTGTATTTGACTCTCCCTTTTCCAAAGCCTGCAGTATCATAATCATTGGAATTTCATCTTTCTGTAAAACGTGGCTTAAGTTGGACAATTTTGAAGCAACCACCTTCATCCCACTACCTGCATTCAGAGATAGTATGACTGCAAAAGTCTCATTTCTCCAGGGGAGACGAATGGAAATGAGCTACTAATGATCACTAATGTTTTAGCACCAAAAAAAGTGACAAATTATCAGAAAACCTCTGAAGGTTTTTTCCCTGAGGAAAAAGCATGGCTTTTTTCTCATGCAAATAGCATTGGCAAATCCAGAGTACTACATACTTTCTGCTTGGAAGCCTTTGTCAGCAGTCAAAGCTTAACAAAATAACAGACTAAAACACCTACCCTATCACAACTGCAAACTACATGTATTTTTACAGTTTACTTTTCATTCTCTTTAATAATGTGTGCAGATCCATCAAAATGGATGGCAGCTTTGCATCATAACCATAACTGTCACATTCTTCTGCTAATATCAAGCACCCCTAGAAATTAATGTGCTCGTACAACTTTTATGACCATTACTTCACTCTGCTTTCCTCAGTTACAGAGTTATGCCTACCTGGTGGTTTTCTTTAGTGTCTCTTATCACAGATCACAGGCATCCCAGGTCTCCAATTTAATATAATGAAAACTTCTGATGAAAAATGACATTTATAAACCTCAAAAATATTCTATATTTTCACTAAGGAAACATATCTTGCTGGAGAAAGGGAAAGGGAAAAGAAAGGAGAAAGGGAAAGGGGGAGGAGGAGTGGAAGAGGGAAGAGGAGTGGGAGAGAACGGAATTTCAGGTAAATAGAATTTGGCTATTCTTTACTGTAATGATTCTGTAATTCTATAAGAATTATCGTAAGAGGATTTTTGCTGCACCATCAACTCCAGTGTATGAAAAGTAATTACTTTTTGAATATGGACAGCTCAGAATTAAGAATTATTTGTTCTTGTTTACCTCTGGCCGCTGAAAAAAGACACCTACTGAAATCTGCCACCAAGTGACCATTATAAATAACTAATGCCCATATTAATGTTTTCAGTATACTATGGCATTTTAACAAGCAGATGTCTTTACAAAACACATAATTTCCCCACCTTCATTTTGTAACACCACTAATGTTCCTAATGTTTTTGCTTGAAAGGAAAAAAAATATTTATCACATTCACTGAGGAAAGTTGTGGTTATAGCTAGTAGTATTTGTACTTTTCCAAAGTACAAGTGTCATTCTGGGTCTCATCCAAGAAGTCTTCCAGCTCAACAAATGACCACAATAATCAATGTTCTACTTTACGACCAAAGAGAATGTATGTTTCATCTATATATCCACATAGGTAACACTGGCAGAAGGGTTTCCATTGGGATGAATTAACCTTTTAGGCAGATTCTCTTCTCTTAATAGGCTAAACATAGGCCTATTTAAAGTGATCATTTTAATGAATATTAAAAAAATGCATTAAAAAAAATGACTTGAAGACATCAATAGAGCCAAGATGTGCAAGCACTAAGATACTAGACACATTAAATTCGTAATGCTTTGACTTCAACAGAGGTATAAGCTGCGTTTGTTAGCTTTGCTATAAAGTTCAGGAAAGTGACCACTGTTCCATGCAGGTATCTGTTTTGAGTTGCTATAAACTAAGAGCTGAATTTGATAGCTTGAAAAGTCCTAATGAAGAAAGAAGTATATTTAAAATCCTGCTCTTATGCTAATCAGCACTGCAAGCTAAAGCCTTCTTGGCAAAAAGGATGAATATTGCTTCTGCTGCTTCCTTCCTGTATTTTATCTGGCTCTAGAGAGCTATGTGAAGATATATAGCAGCAACCTTTCCAATCTGCAAGACACCATTTATCACCCATTCAGAAGAGTTCTGACACTTGAAGAGCCCACAAGGTGTTTTATTACTGGTACCAAGTTCAAAAAAACAAAAACCCCAAGTTGGCTTATAATGCATGAGGATGTTCTAGGGACAGGTTTTTCTCCATGCTGTTGACCCTATAAGCCTTGGGGCAAGTTTTCTCCTTGGTACTGCTACCTAGTCCACAAATGATGCTGATTTTTTTTTTCAGCTCCAAGGTGCTATTATATATCTTCCAATTTCTTCACACAAAGTCTGCCAGGCACTCTGGCTATCCTAGCAGGAACAAAGCAGTTATTCATGAGAGATGACAATGGTCTTTTGAGATTCAGGGGATATTAGACCTTCTCTATTAGATATCTAGTCCCCAAATTATTTCACTTCACTATTCCTGATAACACATAGTTAAGGACCATTTGACAGCTAAGCAGCTGAATCACTTATGAATGAATGAAACTTAGGATCTTGACTTCTGCCAGCAGGGTGATATGATGCAGTATGGAGGAATTACTGGAGAGGATTAACATGAACACTAAGTCACTGAAGCACACTTGCAAATGAAGTCACAATTCCCAAATCATTTCCCTAACAGTTATAGTTTTATTTCTGACACAGACATGTGTCAGAAATGACTGTCCTTCCAAGATCAGCTTCTACTAAATGAGGCTGCTTATTCCATCCAGGCTTCCTTACTACATCAGGTCTGTTTTTCGATCCCAAATCATGATATTGCATAAGTGTATATAGGTTTTTTTTTCTGTCACTGGAGGGAATGATGATCAGCTGAACACTTTTCCATCTTCTCTTTTTCTAAACACTGATTTTAATATTTCTGTTACCTAGGAGGCTTTTCACTATTTAGAAATATTTTTAAGATTAAATGAAAAATATTTATATTTATACCTGGCAAAGAAAAGCTACTACCCTAACTTAATAAAATCACCTGTGTACTGCAGGAGATGTGGACAGTGAGTGGGGACCTAAAAACAGCACCTCCTTTGGAGGTATTTGTAGATTAAATCCTGGTTTGCTTTTCATGTCTTTATTCAAAGATGCTTGAAAATCCTACACATTATGATCAAACATCCATGTTTCATAGCTTCTACTTCACTGGCAACTTTGCAGCAAGATTTTTGTACAGCTCCACAAGTTTCCCCATCTGGACAATGCCTATTTCCCCTTTTTTTTCTGAAGCTATAGTTGGCTGTCTGCTCACAGACTGAAAGTTCCTGACTATTTGCAGGACCAGCTCCAGGAAGGGTGTGTTAGGAGCCATACAACTTGCTCTAAGGTCTGGAGATATTCCAGAAACTGCTTGCAAAGTGATACTCCCTCTTGTTTTGCTTTGGGGACTGCCTCAGACTTGCTGCTCAACACAATATCCCTTCTGTGGATTCTGATAGAAGGGAAAAAAAAAAAAAAAAAGGCTCACAAACAACTATGATGGATTCTAGTTAGTCTCAAGCTTTCTGCCTAATATTCTCCTCTGGCACTGAGAGGTGGGATTTGCCAAAGCATCTAATTTCAGTGCCTATGTACCAGTTTCGCAGACAAACCTCTGCAATGGAAGAGGGATTGCAGAGGACTATGCACAACATGCCAACACAGCTGTATCTCACTCCTATTAAAGTGGTTTGGTTTTTTATATAAAAGGAGCAGAAATCATACACAAGTGTTATATTTCATAAGTGTTACATCACTTGTGAAATCGAGGGCACAATATTAAATGGCCTTTCAGGCTTTTATCTTCATTGGCATTAAATGCCAAAAGTTTGGATTTGAAGCTTTTTTAATATACAGACATGGAAGATGAAGCTACATCTTTGATTTGCAGTCTGGAAAGGGTTAACATGAAAAAGGAAGAACATCTCCAAGTTAAAAACAAAGAAGAAACCCTTTTCAGGCAATCATGTATATCATGAGTACAGTTACTAGGAATGATAAATTTTGTAGTCTCACAAAACATAGGGAAGATTATGTCTCTGGGAGACGGAGCAGACAGAACAGCAGGCTAGCAAATGTGTTGTAAGCAAGAGGGCACTTCTTCCCTGGTATCAGCTCTTTTCCCTTTAGCCATGGGAAGAGAGGAGCTGCAATAAAACACTGTAATCTGCAGCACTGGCAGCTGTGCTACTGATACAGACATAAGGACACAGAAACTCACAGTGTTAGTGGTACTTTGTGGAAATAGCCAGATACTGGTTGGGATTTTCACGAGTGGCAAGACAGTCTTTTTCCTTAAGTTCCACCTTCCCAAGGAACATGAAACACAGAAGCATATATTGCTTTTCTGGGGCAGTGATAATAATAGCTCTCTTAAGTAGACATTCATAATACTCAAAATTCCACCCAGAGGAATAACTATTTATATACGAATGTTTTCACTAAATCTCCCAGTTCAGATAGGTGGAATTTCTCCCTGAAGAAGGAAAAGAAAACCCAAAAGGAAAACAAAACAAAAAACCTCTCTGAAAAACCAAAAACAAGAACAAAATGCAACTTTAAGTACATACCTCTTGAGGAGTCAGCTTACATCTGTGCCTTGTTCTTTCTTCTTTAGTCTCCATCATTAATTGGGAGGGCAGAAGGGGAACCAAAGTCCAAAAGATTAGCCCTCCCTACTGAATTGCAAAAAGTCAGAAAAACTGGTGCTAAGAGATTATCTTTTAGACCACATGACCTCTTTATATACTTTTTGGGGAATCCGTCTCTATGATTTTCTTGTGGAAAAATGAGCAAAACTGAACTCAGACGTTTCCAAGTGTCTACAGATGTCTCAGCTTTCCAACAAATAGGAATTCATTTTCCTCTGAACAATTCTTGATACACTTGAAGGTTGGGAAATGGTCCAAAATTAAGACCCAAAACCTCTGATGATCCTTGCCCCTGAAGGACTGAGACACCATGACAGATCCCCCCTAAACTCTACGATTGCTCACCCAAAGCTTGAGTACAGGAAGTTGAGTTTTTCAGCTAGATGAATGACTGATGTCAGGACACAGATGTCTCTTGTCATCTCTTTAGGGAAAGGGAACAGGGAACCTTTGACACCTGGGCCAGCAGCTACAATGCTGTTTGCTTTCTCTCCTGGCCAAAGCAACTGTGTGTGTTATGAAAAGCTACTCAGCAACACTAATAAGAATGACTGACGTAGGTATCTCTGCTTTTTCTTCTGGCTCCCTCCTCCATTTGAAACCAGCGCTGTCAGCACTCTAAAAAGCAAGAGCTAGACTTGGATGAATAATCTAAACTATTAGCCAAAGTGTTAAAAGAGAAGCTTTTGGAGCTGATCCATTGAGTGTTTATAAAGCACAGAGAGCCTTCATCAACACTTCCCTAATGGAAATGATCAGTATTTCTGATCCATCTCTTTCTTCGCTGTTACTGCTCACGCTATATCTCTCCAACCATGAAGTATGTCAGATTGTTCCTTTTAAAATGACTGCAAACCTTCATGCACCAAAGAACAGCACGTGTTACTTAGATTACAGGTTTTATACAAATATTAAGAAAAATATACAGTATTTGCATCAAGCTGTGATGAAAGAAAACAGTGCAGTTCAACTACAGTAATTACATCCCCGATGGCCCTGAGGCCAAAAGGTCCCCTGCTTTTATATTACTTGAACAGTCTCTAATCTTCCACAAAAACTGTAGACCATTAATGTTTTATGAATTCAAATATCATAGGAAGGAATGCCTGCTTCACTGTGAGATGATTTTATAGAAAACTTTGTTAACAAATTCAGAATTCAGATATCATTTTACCCATCTTATACCTCCATGCTGAATATCATAAGAACATAACATAAAAAGGGCTCTGGCTCAGTACAGATATTCTTACAAAGATCCACCTCGCCTGAGTTCCTGACTCCAACCAGCATCAAAACTGGATATAGACACTGTACTTGTCTAGCATGCTCTGTACTTCACAGCAGTTTGCAGCTGAGGGAATTCCTGACCCACAGCTCAAACCCTTTTAACCCCTGTAAATTAATATGCACAACATCCTGTGATGATTATTATCTTTTAGCAAATATGCACTATGAAAAGCAACTTAAAAAACCCTAAAATCTAAGTCTGCCAAAAGCTAATATGTGGAGTCAATGCACAGAACACTTTTTCCAGGCTTTCTGGAGCACCATAAATGCCTTGTCAGTGTGTTCCTCGGTGGTCCTTACCTCTGTGAGGTGAAAGACAGGAACAGCACTCTAGCTGTTATTATTAATAACATAATAACAGAACAGCACACTAGCACAATTATTTCAACATGTTAAATTTTTAAAGACGTCTTGTACATATTTCCAGAGCCAAAACTAAAATAGGTAAGAATAGTGATGCAACTTTATCTACTAACTCATAAAAATAAAATTAGAATAACAAATCACATTCCCCAAGCTTGGAACAAATAACTTCTCTCTTTCCCAAGAACTGCCATGTGTTACAACAATGAGGCTGACAAACCACAGTGATAAAAATCTAGAAGAGAATTGTGTGCAAAAAATAAGATCCATCCACTGCCATTCTGGAAATGCTCATCCTAATACCAGAAGGAAAGACTGTTGCCAATCTTGCTCATGAAACACACTCCTCTAGAAAAAATACTGCCCATAGCTCCAATGCTGGCCTTGTTATGCAGTTTTTGGATAGGCCTGCTCAAAGTAATAAAGCAGATGATGGTCTCAGTGAAACAAAATTTTCCTGTCCTGAGGGCTCACAGGGATTCTGCAGGGGCAAAAGCCCTCAAACATAAAGCAGGCTAGGCAGCACAGGCAGGTGAATATTACTTCTCTTCCACCTCTTGATACAATCTTTTCACAGAATCATAGAATAGTTTGGGATGGAAAAGATCTTGGGCTTTCATAATCTGATACGGTTTCCTTTGAGGACAGGGAAATCGCTGAGTGATCTCTGAACAAACACAAGACCAAAGCAATTCACAGCCAGCAGGACAGATCCTGTTAGAGCTCTTAATACAAAAGGACTGCATACAGCCAAAACTCTGATTGATGACCATTCTATAATTAGGATATTTTAGGCAAACAATGCAGTTGTTGAGTTCCATTCCCAGTGGGATTTAGAAGGAAATCGTGCCCATGACTTCAGAGTGCCAGAAAGGTGGCCGTGAGAAATAAATCAACAGGCAGATTTTAGCATCACACACGCAGTTTGGGGCCATGATGAAGTGGACTGAGACGGGATAAAGGAATAAATAAACAGGAGACATTTTAGTGTTATATTTAGAATAATTTGGAGAACACTCAATGAAAATGCAGATCTCTCCAGTGATGAGAAGGATTTCAATAACAGAATAACAATAACAAAGTTATTCTCTTCGCAACTCAAACTAGTGACAAAGTATATTTGGAATACACTTAGAACTGGAAAGGTCAGTTTTGGTACCTTTTTAAAGCAGCTGTTCATGTTATTATATTAGAACTACTAGACTACATAATTTATTTTTTTTTAATCTGTTTGATTTATTTTCAATACTCTTGCTTTACATTTTGCACAATAATATAATTTATGGATTGTTGTCTTTGTTAGACAACTTGAGACCCATAATGCAGATTCCATCAACTGCACTGGGATGCCACTGAGCTTCAGAGCACAGATTTTCATCTCAGATAAAATTCTTTCAGCCTGTTTCGGCCTTGTAGTCCAGCAAGACCAGTCAACTATTTCCTTATCCAGGATTTCAGACACTGTGGGTTTGTTTTCTTGTTGCTCAGGAAGAAGCATAGACCATGTCTGATGTCCTGTTCTGTGCAATAACCACTGGACAAGGTACTATTCTACTCAAGCACAGGAATATTAAGGAAGAGATGAAGTACAGGTTTTCTTACTGCGAGTTCTTTGAGACTCTGGGAAGAATCACAGAGCTCAATAAGACAATACAGAACATTTCCAATAATTCCATATCTTAGGCTTTAGAAGACACTTTTGGAGTTCCTAATAGGAACAGGTACTAATTAAGAATAGCTAGTTAAGGGGGTTTTCTTCCCAGTTGTTTTAGTCAGCACTTCTGTGTTTAGAAATCAGTGATGTATACAGACTAAAATGATGCTATTTAGACAAATACACACTTTAAGGAGCCAGCCGAAATTATCAAAAGGTTGCAATAAACCTTCTGATATAAACATTCAAACCTGAAAAAGCACATAACTAACATGTTCTTCAGCTTGCAATATAAATTGAAGTGAACAGATCTAGCACTCAGCTCTTCTGAGAGAGCAAGAGCACATAAACCTCTTCTATCCAACTCAGCACAGCTGGAACTCAACTGTGTGCTCTGTTACTTGAGCAGCAAAAACAAAGTCTCTAGTCCACATACAGCACTTGTCAGTCATTACCAGAGCTCCTTAAGGGACTCCAGCCATGTATCCACACAAAGTGGCTCGCCCAGGAGTCCTCTAAAGGCTGCTCTTCTCTGTGACATTACTGTACCACGTTATGAGTCTATAATTGCTTCAGAGTAAAGAGACAGTTACACGGCTCTGCCCATTTGTAAGCCAGTGAGCATATTTACTGTCAGTAATTTCCATAACAGATAAATGATGCTGTACAGAGTTGGCCTCAGCTCCTAAAACGCATCTTAAGTTTTTGTGGTGCACCATTTGCAAGTATTGGCTAATGGCTCTGTGTTTGCCAGAGTTAAGACTGCCCATTATGTTACATTTCAGTTAGCACCAGCAGAAATTAACATCTCAGTTTGCAAATCCACCCCCCACAGGCCAGGCACCCCTGTCTTGTTCCACCCCTGTCCCCACAGCCTTGCCCATCCACCCTTGAGTGGGTCTGACCACTGCTGCCCTCACGGGGTCTGATCCTGTTCCCCACCACAGCTCCCTGACCACTGCTCCAGGAACCCCTGACAGGAAATGCTGCAGTTTTAATATTCGCTACATTTTCAAAGTAATCCACACATGAACATCATGTTTGAGCATGGGAGACCAGAACTACAAGTCGACATGTAAAACTGAGCCAATCTGATTTCTCTTTTCATTGGAGAGTTGGCAACAGCTTCCTACCAGTCAAAAAGAGAAGAGGCATAGTGACTTAATCTTCTTTCAAACAATCGTTTGTCAACAAGTGAGAATGCTCCAAACCAAGTGAGGATATTTTAGTTAGATTTAAGGGCAAAAAACCTTAAGATGCTGTGATTGATTATTTGACCTTTCCTTTTGTCACTGCACCAATAAGCCCCCCCCGTGTTATCTGCATTTTACTGTTTTAGAACAGTATTCTTCTTTGTAAAAAATAAAAATTTCAGTAACTGATTTTTTTTCATCAATACCTTTAAGAAATAAATCTTGCAATATGTAATAAACAGACCACTCATGGGATCTCACTAGCAAGGAAGAAACTGCTCAGATGCTTCCTTACCAAGATGACTCCAGAAAGAGAGTTTTTAAGATAGTTAATACCATAGAATAACAAGTCTTACTCAGTTCTTTAATCCTAAAGGTATTTTAATTATGTTTACAAAAATAATTTTCTAGACCAACATAATTACTTGCAATATCACCTCCTTCCTTTACATATCATGCAGACAGCTATAGTGGGAACAGCTCTGCTATTATTCTGGCAGAGAAGAGTGAGGAAATCTTGAATCTAAGAAAAGATTAACATGCTTATTTCAGTCTTTGCATTTAAAATAATATTTTTAAAGTGAGGTGTTCAAAATATATCTCTTCTATCTTTACTAGTTTTTACTTACATCTTCCCTTTTAAAAATGCATCATTAAGCTTCCGAAAGGAAAAAAGTAAAATAAAATCACTAACCTGAGCACGATCACAGAGAGAGAAGGATCTGAACAGTGCTCAAACACTGCTAAAGAAATATCCCTGCACTGGCAAGGTCATTGCTGTTTCATGGCCGGGACTCTGCTGACTGGACATTGCTAAAACAACCCAGCAGCAGGCTGGTCTTCTGAGGAAAATGAACACTTAAAAAATACCAAGTCCACTGAGCACGTTTCTTCTTTGGACATGTTTGAGATTTTAGCTCAACTTCTCATAAATGAAGTGTAATGCAGTCTCTTCTGCTTTCTCTCTCTCCCCTCCCCAATTTTTTTCCAGTGAAAATCGATGCTCATGAAAGCTGCAGGATGAGAACTTCAGAGACTAAAGGCCTCTAATTATCTAAAAAAGCACAAAAATCTATCCTTCCCCATTTAATCCCAGGAATGCCTCAACCCCTCTTTGCAAAGGATCACTTCCCTAGGAGAGGAAAAAAGAAATCAGTTCAAGGAAACAGTTTGACCTTGAGCTTTCTGCTAAGCCCCAGTGATGCTAACTATTGCCAAATCTGACAAATCTCTTCATGGCAGTGTCACCTTCCTGTTAGAAAATACACTGAGAGCCAAGTCATTGGAAAGTGGTCACTGCAAGGAACAGCTCGTTCACCAGGGGTCTGGGTACCACATCATCTGCAATCACTTTCCCCTGAACTAAAAACAACAACAAAATATTGTAAAGCTTCAATCGATCTTTTCCTCCCCCACCCCACTGGCACAAATTATTTTTATTGATTGAGAAAGAAAAATTGCTTAACAAAAAGCAAGGAAGCCTCCTGCAACAAAAGACTCCCCAAATCAGAAGTCCAGAAATGTAATCAAGTTTGTCTTCTGATGGGATCTGAAACTCAAATGCAGAACATAAAAAAAAAATATTGAATATACTACAATGAAACACCAAACCAAGGCATTTTGACTCTAAATTATTTCACTCAAGTTACACCAGAATAGAAATCATTTGAGAAAGCTACACTGAAAAAAACACACAAACTGATTTTGGCTGCTGCTATCTCAATTCCATAGTTTTAAATATGCATATCTACTATAATAACTTAAAATGGACAGTTTCCAGGAGTTTCTCTCACTTCAAACTAGTGATTGCTATTTAAATGTGTAGCCAGATGCAGTCATCAGGACTGCTAAGAAACCTTCTCAGGACAGGAAGAAAAAGGAGGTAAATTTACATTATTGATGTTTAAATGAGCTGAATCTAGAATAGATTTCTACCAGTGTTATAATACAATAAAACTGTAATTTAAATTCATAAACTGATGCAAACCCCTACATTACTGTGATATGCTTGATTAGTGTACCTGTTGGCAAAGTACCTTTAACATAATTAGGGTAAAAATGACTTAAGTTTCCAATTCTACCCATCTGGCTCATACATCATCATGAACTTTATATGGAAACATCTCTAACAACAAGGAGTGGTTAAATCCTAAACGACTAAACAATTCAAAATGTTTTTGAAAAAAAGGGTAAACCTGAACTTTGCCCAGAGGCAAAGCAGTGTCATTAGAGTAGCAGCTGATGAGTGCATTAAATGCTCGTTTAAGGGTATCTGCAGAAGACTTTAACCTGGATTCATGCCAAAGTTTTAACCTTCACACAGACTTCTCCCCCTGACCCATCCAAGTTTAGAGATGCTATCAAATCATTGAGTCATATGCTAGAAATCACTTTCACTTCAATCAAGGCTGGAAGCCATCCACTTTGAAGGCAAGATACTGGCACAAATCACTAGTATTCAGAGTCTGTACAATACCCTTCTGAAAATTCCTCTCATCTCCCCAAGGACAAACAAGTACTTCTGCAGCAGACAATAGATTGACTAATCCTAAAGCATTAACACACACAAAATAAAAGCAAAACAAACAAAACAACCAAAAAACCCCCCAAATCCAAAAAATCCTACCTACTAAAATAGGAAAAAAAAAAATCACAACAACAAAAAAAACCCACACACACAAAAAAGCAACCAAATAGGAAGCCTGTTCCTCCCTATATACACAGATCAGTGCTGTTCCTTTGCACCACCACAGCTTTACAGCAGTGCTGCAGCATTAATCTAATACCAACAAAACACTGAACAATAGCTAATGCTAACAACATTCAGACAAAAAACATACACATACAAGACAGAAAAGCTTTTGTTGCAATGCATATTAAAAATAAGGCATGCACAACAAAAAGATTAATTCTGTTGTTTTATCTGCATTAGCAAAGTCTTAAATGGGAGTTAATCAGTCTGTGAAGAAACCTTGAAAAGTAGCAGGATGATGGAATGCCTTTATTCAGGTGAAAATATGTTTAATACTCAATACTTTAAGAAGTGTAGACCTTGGATGGGCTGAGCAATTTCACAGTTGAGAGACATCTATGCAGTGATTTGTACTCCTGGCAAGGACCTAAAATATCTCTGATCATCAATTGTCTGGGCAAGGAAAACATATTTACAGTAAGATCATTTTTTTTCCCCTAGGTTTGCCTTGAGTCATTTTAAGGCACAATTTCACAGTCTATGTACATTGATATGTACTGATTCACTCTTGAATCATCAGTTTAACAGAGAATAGTGTTTGCAAAGGAGCTGTAACATCGAACACATACAAGCTAAATGGAGAGAGGTTGTAAAAACAAGAGGGCGGAATATATTAAAAAACCACAGTCACAGGAACTTCAGCTATACCTTAATATACATTCAAAAAACTTACAGAATGTCATAATTAAGGGACAGCCTTCCATGTATCTGCACTATGATGTCATTCTTAACTGTACAACCATATTCAAACTTTTGTGCAAGACTTCTGCCCATTTTAATATAAGGGATGGATGGCAACATTCATTCAAAGAACAGATATTTAAAATCTGGCTTTCTCCTCAGATTCCAGTGTGTGACCATATGCTTTAATTTAGCGTGTTCCATTCAAACATGCTCTGCAAACAGAATGATTAATTTGCTTTTGAAATTTTTCTAGTATTCCTTGATAGAGATCAAACATCACAAATATTAGTTTATTTTCACCAGACTCCTTCTAGGAAGGGAATCATATTAGCTGCAATTTTCAGATGAAGGAATGTAAGACAGCAAAAAGCCAGCACATATTTAGTGATTCAGTGCCCAGTTAGCAAGGAATACAATCTGTTATTTTCTAGAACTCTTCATATGACTTGGGCTTTACATATCCAAAGCATCCAACTTCTCTGTCAATTTTGAGTGCTCAGCATGCCTGTAACTGAGATACCAAATTCTCTTTTTTTTTCTTTTGTGAAAATTCAGATATAAACAAGTTAACATAATATAGGCATTCAGTGGCACAGGCACTGTTATAATCCAGTTTGTCATAGTAGCACTGAACTGTTTCAGAGACACAACAGTCTCTTCTCTTCCTACCCTCCAGCTTGATTCACCCAATACCTTCCAGTTCCTGCATGAAATGAAGCAAGGTTTTTGTAAAAGTCATTGATAGTGAACCACAGGAACCCTGAATCTCACTGTTTTCTATGTATAAAAAGAAATTTTAGACTTCCCTGTCAGTAACGGCTCAAGACTTCAATTTCTTTCTCTCCCTACATGCAGGAATCCTTCTGCCTAAATCCCATGCATCCTGTCCACTGATGCATCTAGTGCCATCACAGCAAATAAGCAAGTGGACAAACCCATCTGTTTGGCATTTCAGGCAGAAGGAGAGGATTAACTGCACTGTCTATGTTAGAAGTAAGACGACTGTGAAGGTGTTATTGCAGTGTAACAACATCTACACACACCCAGGCTCCTGCTGGCAGGCCAGCACAGCTTGCTGTGTCACCAACCAAAACCTTGACACTGGGCCACCAGACCACAAGACCTCCTGGACATGGATTGATGGCCAGCACACCATGGGGGCCGTACTCCCTGCTCCACAGCAGCGGAGGGGTTGGTAACCAAATGGCTGTATAATATGTATTTCATAAAAAGTCTGGGGACTTCAGGTGTCTCTGTCCTGACACAAATTCCCTGACACATCCTGAGTGGCACAGCAGCAAACTTCAACAAACAGCTGGAGAAACAAGGGAATGATGCCCTGACAAGGTACCCCACAGCTTTGGAGACTGAAACACTGGCTTGGACTCCTTTATGTGGGAAGTTTTCATAACTTGACTTGTGTAAACAGTGAAGGACACTGGCACCTCAGGCTTATTTACACCATTTCTAACCATGTTCATGGATATGCCTTGAGTCAGTTTGGAGCATTTCGAACACTCCCTCAGGCCTAGGAGTCAGTGAACAGAAAATGGTTGTGTCTGGAGTGGTTCCTTAGCTCCAGACACAGCTTTTCAGATAAGCAACCAGAGCAGCTTCATTCTCACTCAGGATCTCTAAGGAAGCCTGGGAAACATGCTTGGGATTCTGCTTTGTTGGGGAGCTGTCCTGAATTTAAATCATGTCTGAACTATGAGAGCTCAAGTTTATATTTTGGTTTTTTGCACCTTTTTTCCCTTCTGAAATCAAATGAAGTCTTTAAGGTTTACTCAAAATAAACCCGATGCATTACCTGTGTGTTTCTCTATAGTATCTCTATTTCGCCAGTGACGTTTAAACTCCTCTCGAGTTTTACAGGCAAGCTCACAGCAGTATGAAGAAACAAAATTGGACCTTTGAATTTATATTTCAATCTGGCTACTGACAGAGTGGTCACCTTCTTGATCTTGAACTTTAAATTAAATCCTAGTCACATTAAGAAAGTCATCTAAAAGGTTACAAAAGTGCACTGGAAGGGAACAACAGCTTATGTTCTAGAGGACGGTTCTGTCCACGAGATGGACAAGTTTCATATTTCAGGGTCACCTGTGGGTGAAATTCTACCTTGGCTATAGTAATCAAGACCTTTGGCATTGATTTCAATGAAACCAGAGTGTAGTTTTAAAAGGAAAAAAACCCACCCAGCCCAGACCATAAAGAAAGAGATTAAATCTCCAGCAGGAGAGCCCTTGAAGTTCTTTGCACACAAGTAGACAGAAACATCTTGTGCTTGCCTCTGTCACTGCTTCAAGCTCACTTGAAAAGCACAAGCAGTTGAACTTCTTAAATTCCTCATGTGTTTTCTTATGTTGAGAGACTTGTCCTTTATTGGTTTTTTTTTTCTTAAAAACTTGAATTATTTCTATTGCAGTTATCCTTTTGATCTCTGTGCTATTTTTGCTGATACTTTTCAAATTACTCCAACATTTATCTGCTCTCTTAGAAGCCAAAAAAGGAAATTTGTTCCTGCCAAGCAGGGAAAAAAAAAAAGAGCATTCCTTCCCATCACGTTTTAGTACAGCATTTCAACACTAACATTAATTAAATAACATCTGTTTGTACAAGCTGAAGAACTGATCCCATTAGATTAAAAAGATAAACAAAAACAGGAAAAAGTTATCAAGACAAACTCCAAATCCCAAAATTGCACATAGCCAATCCTGGCTTTCCCCTGTGAACAATCACAGAGTTTGAGGGATTAAAAAAAGCCTAAAGTTTCCAAATAGAGTCTCAATTATTCCTAATTTTTTTTTCCACTGGTAAGCACTCAGAAACATGATAAACTAATTTGATCTTCCCATCACATTTTTCTTCAGTTTGATATTAAGGAGTAGAATTATTAAACCTCTATTTTCTCATGCTCGTTTGTACCACTTGGCTTACATCCTTCTGTCATCTCTTTTTTACAAACAGTAGATGGCACCAGTAATTTTTGTATTCATTACAATGCCAAGGGGTTTTGTTGTTGTTTTCAACTTCCATGGTTCTATTTTCTTGAGTATATTCTATGTGTTTCTTTAACTAGTCACCACTACAAAATCCTACTTATGGAAGTCTCTTAATTTATTGGCATGGGCTTCATTTAAGTATATGCTGATTATTCACGTTTGGGATAATACCCCCTAAACCTATAGTTTGATACAATGCCAAAACAGTAATTTTCTGCCTTAACTTTAATTACTTCACTAAAATTGTGTTAATTTAAAAACTGAAACTTGGATTTTTAATTACTTTCTTGAAATTGCATTAATTTAATACAGCAACTTGAATTTCTCCTAGCAATATTCTTGTTTTCAAAAAAGAACTTATTTTTGCCACATAACTCAATTTAAAATGTTCCACCACCTCAGCTCAGATTATACATTTAAAATGCAGAAACTAGGCAGCAACTCTGCTGGTGTTTAGGTCAATGCTTTGTTTTACCCTTATACTTATCTAGAGACTCATACTTTTTTCTGCTATTGAGGTCTAAGTTTAATTACACACAATTGCATCAGATATTTTTAGATATTTCTATAAAAATATATATTTACATATGCAAATACATACATATATATGTATAAACACACTCTTCTACACAAGAAAACAATTACATCAAGAATTCATCTCTCAGTGCCAGATGTAAAAAACATTCTTTTGTTTCTTAAACTGACTACTAATGTTCCCGCCAAAATACTCCAAAGCAAACTAACCCTAAAATCTCCACTGTGGATTACTACAAGTTCCCTTCATATTCTGTGGGGATATGCAAACACTTTTAGGATGTATTTTAGCTGAATATATTTGGTCAGATGAATTCCACCTTTAATTTATACTGTTTGAAATACATTTATTAATGATTTAGCAAATTTATGATTAATTTTTCAAATACTTTCATTTTACTAGCAATGATATTGTTATTTGGGTTACTATATATATTCATATATATATTTATGCCAACATAAATGGCAAAGAACCCCAGGATAATGGCTACAAATAGAAAAGGTTAAAAGGACATGATCTTTGGAATCATCATTTCAAAATTCACCATGAAAAAATATTCAAGTGCATTGGGTAAAAGCATCACAAATCTAAAAGGAAGACTGTCCCTCTGACCTACAGTAATGGATTGCTGACCTATTGAGTTCAGAGATCAATTGGCTTCCTGCTTCTCAAGAACACATACAGCAGGCACTTAGTGCTCACATTAATGGGTTTCCTTTCTCTGTGATCCACAACATCCGGTATCTCTACAAAGTTAATGTTCATCCCCACTCCCATCCCAAACTAATGATCCCTGAGTTCCTGTTGGTGTCAGAATGACTTGTGTTCAGGTCTTCATGTGAAGAATCTGCCACCCCTACAGAGAAGAGAAAAATATGTTTGCAAACAGTCATGGTCACTGAGATACCACAAAATGACAGTGAATTAGATAAAATGCAGCTGAATGCCACAGCTGTGGAGCTCATGAGGTTTTCAAAAGCTTGCATAGACCAGAAGTTAAAGTAGATGTTTTCTGTTATTGGCTTATGCTTTCTGGAGAATGGAAGCAGAAGAAAAAAAAGAAAAAAAGGTATTTTATTTTAAAAGACTAAGAGCACAGAGACAGTGTGTAACAAGTTATCGGACCTTACTGAGCCCACTTGTATTTCAGCCCACTGCAACATGCCGACTTCAAAGTCAGGAGAACACGCTGAAGTTGCTTGTGGCTGTACCACTCTTACAATTAAATTAGCGGAAATCCATCTCACATCTAGAAAAAGACTGCTTTAAACACTGAGTGATTTGCAGCTAATCTAAAAAGTAATCAGAGGTATTAAAGTACAGTCCATGCCCAACTGGTGTTTCCGGTGTTGACTGGGCAAGAGGGATGGCCTTGGCTGACAGGGATGTGCTGCAGTCAGGCTGTAGGTCCAGGCTCAGCACATCCTTCAGGTACACATCCCTCCTGTACACTGTGGGAGGGCAAGGGCAGCCCCCTTCCCCCTTATCTCCTCTTTCCTGTTCAGATCATGGCTACCCCTATCCCCCATCTCCACATTTGGCAGATAACAAATGGTTTGGATTTTTATATTTCTCACATTTCTCATTTGGAACAGACTAGAGTTCGGTTTGTTTTTTTTTTTAATTGCTGCTTTGATTTGGTTTGTTTTTGTCTATAAATGAACTTAGAATCTTCAAGTCTCCACTGTTAAAACCCTTCCTGGGATACTCTGCAAAACAGCATTGTTAGAGATCTTTCTGCTTCCATCTTATACTTTATTTGTGGTCCCTCATTTCAATAATATAAATTTTTAGGATCATTCTGCTTTTATTCCCAGATGAAAACAAAAAGAAAACAAAACCTATCAAGCAGCCAAGTACAAATGCAAATTTGATACATTCAAAATAATTCAGCACATGTAACTTCAAGCTGCAATTTCCTCTGCACTGAAAAAAAAAAAAAAAGAAAAATTAAATGTTCTGGCTTTTAGAATTGCAATATTACTAAAAGAAATAAAAGAAATGAATTCAAGATCAGTAAGGGCTGGAAAAGTCTGCCTAATACTTGAAATTCATTACAAATGAATTGTAATGTTTGCTGCAATCTTTTAATTGAATCCCCTTCAAACTCTTAACAGGTTTCTTATAATTCTATAAGTAAACAAAATACATTATTTACCATATCTCATATTGTTTCTATAACAAAATTGCCAAAGTTAATATAAATTTTGACATTACAATGTCTACTTTGTTTCAATATTAAGAACAAAGCTTGTAACAAAAACATGGTATGTACTTGAGAGTAGTACAGAAATGTCCATAAAATAGCACAATCACAGCCACAAATCAAGAGGTTAAAAGCTCTTGATACACACTTTCTATTCTTCCCATTCTGCCATGACAATCATTAGTGACATCACAGGCATCTGCTAGAATAACCAGGTATAATTAAGAGCTATAATTAAAGTACTCCACATCAATCTCACTCCAAGTGCAGTTATATCTCCTACACTACAGTTTCTATATTTCAGTATAATCCTGGGATAAATGTTAAGCGAAGAATGAATACTGTTTAACTTACAGAATACTTGGGTGTATCATAATAACTCTTTAAATAAATATATGGAAATTGCTGCTACAAATAAAATAATCCCTTTTCCTCTTCTATAAAATGACCTTGAAGTGCAGTAACGCAGATTTGGGTTAGAGAGCTGAAAAAATCCCCTTTCTGATATAAAAGAGGCACGAGAATGGACTGCCTGGCTGTCTGTACAGAATTCCCATTACTGAAAATCTTTAAGAAAGAGCCAGATAAACATCACTAAGTATGTAGGTATAGTTGATCCTGCCTCCAAATAAGAGAGAAGTTAGATGAGCTCTGAAGTTCCCAGGCAACCCTCCCCTTATTTTATTTCTAAGTAACAGAGATATCACTTTTATGTGTTCAGTAAATATAATGATAATATAATGATAAAGTAACTGTATTTGTCATTTCTAAATTACTTTAGCAGAAACTTCTGGTATGCTTTCACTGGAGAATTTAAAAGTCACCAAATTTTGTTTTGCTCCCCCTCAAAAGAAAAAACCTCATAATCCAAATAAACTCTTGTAACTAATTTTTCTACAATAGTCTTTGTCAGTTAACATTTTAAGTTATAAATATGACTTTTAGAATATAACTACTGTGCTACAAGTCAAAATTAAGTAGATTATAAATAATATGTAAAGGTAACAGTTTTCCTTAATGACAAAAAGCTAGTGAGAGATCCCATTTTAAAGTTAATTTTACCTAACAGACCTGAACTTTATAGCTTCAATGATATAATATCTGTTAAAAGAGAGAACTTGTTTTCCCATTTCTTTGCTAAACAACATATAATGTGTTCATGCATTCCTACAACTACATAGCTTAGACTATGCCTTGTAACTGAGACACTGCTATTTACTAAGTATTAGTCCTTGCACTGAATTTTATGAGGGTACACACATTGCTGGTTTCTCCCCTGTGCTATTTACCTTATCACCTATTTGAGATAAAACAGTGCCTGCTTTTTAACGTTAAAGTTTAGTAAGTTTAAGCATGTGAGAAGTCCCATTAGGTAAACACTCCCTGTGTTTGCATAAATTAGGCACACACGGAGTCCTGGTGGGTCACAACCTCTATGAAGTATGTGAGACTGTATCAGTAGCTTCTTACTTTTGTCTATAGCACAAATATAGGGCTAAGAAATGAAACTCTTCAACTATGCACACATTTAAAATATTTCTCTTTGGTCACCTGGCATTATCCTAGACCTTTATCACCCTCTCTCAACAGCATCACTATTCACACATTTACTCTTTATCATGCAGTCATAATTTGCATATACGTGGAAAATCTGCCATTTCTACCCCTAATACATAATTTAGAGCATTGTCAAAAACAAAAGGCATCTGCTGAGTCTGTGGGGTTTGTGGATTTGGACTCTTCCCAACATTCCTTCTCTTTCTTGCTTGCTTGGTTTTTTTTTTTTCCTCCTCTCATTTCACTGATTTCAAGCAGTTGGGTTTTTTAGACCAAAGATTACACCCTTTATTTCCCAAACCACACGTTCCTGATAACATTAAAATCTTTATGGCCATTCCTTTATTCCAAAAAGGGGAAAACAAGCCACATGCATGCCAAATTTCAGAGGAATTTTGAGACTTCTTAAAATTTAATTTCAGAGAAATTTGCTTAAATTCATTTGTCCAAACCAGGTGTAGATTGGAGCCAATCACCAGAATTGCTTGGATGCAGTCAGACTTCCATTCCACAATAAAAATCTTCTATTAATTTGAGAGGGGGAAGAACTCTCATCACAGCCAATCCTTTAACTTCCCTTTTATCTCAGGGGACCTGGCTACTTGTTTGTGTTCAATATGACACATGGCAGTGAGTCTGTGAAGTGCAGTCTTCTGAAAAACTGAATTTGGCATGGAATCTCCATAGCAGCGAGTTACCCTAGAGCTGGAGAAGCATTTTTGCTTCCAACTCACTCCTCTCCAAGACATGGGACAAGCATCATTCTTCTAGACCTGGCTCTTTCAGCAAAGGTTCTACTGTGACTATGTGACCCCAGCTAACTCTTCCCTGCTCTCAGCCACAATTGAATTTATACAGCCAGGCTTAAGCTTTTTGTGTCTTACAGAAATAACCTACAGAAACCCTCTAAAACTGAAGGCCAAGAGCAGCAGCAATTCTTCTCATCCTCTTCTAACATATATTAACCCAAACACATATTAAATGCAGCATTAGTCCTGATATTGAATTAATTCTTCAGGGAAATTATTAAATCTTAAAGCATGGAAATTAAAGAAACAACATCCATTATGCATCCTATCAACTACCATAGCTCCAAAATCAAGGTTCTCAAATTACTTTATCTACTACAAGACTTTTGCTCACAACATAAGAGTGTACCTTAGTCAGAGCTACTCTGATTGAAGAATCCATTTCAGGCCATTGCTGTGTATTACATTTAAAAGAAATTTCTTTCAGCAATCATCTAAATGACAAGCTTCTGCTCTTATTTGAGCAAGTAGTTATGAACACTTTAAAAGATTTACATAAGGATTTTAATGAGGCTTTAGCGATTTTGCTATCAGAGTATGGTTAATGCAACCCTGATATATCCTATATTATTGTCATATTTTTGTCACATTTTAGTGAAATTCACCCAGTGGGAAGGTGTATCTGTATTTGACATCAGCAAAGATGTTCACTTGATTGTTCTCAGCAACTCCCATTTAATTCAACATCCTTTCATTCATTTATTTTGTTTCTGCAGGCTTGTGGAAAGGAATAAGCCAGGATATGAACTTTCTGCTTGCATATAAATCCTTTCTAATTTCCAGATGAAGACACGACGTATCTCAGTTGTTTGCATTTAAGAGCATCACACATTTTGACTAATCTGTGCCTGCCAGCTCAGCCAGACGAACCTCCCGCCGTGTGACAGGTTCTGAGCTCGCTGCTGTCCGTGCCACAACAGCTCAGAGCAGCACTCAGGACAGGCTACTGCTGTGTCTTCCCAAGAGCCACATAAACTGCTTGGCTTGTCAGATATACTCCCCTGGCTCCAGCCCAGCTTCCTTGGGACCAGACAACCCAAAACTAAATGATAAAGAAAAATAAGGGATATGTCTGTGAAGCATTTGGGAAATGAGGAGAAAAACCTAAAAGAGATCAATCTCAGCTTTCACAGAGCTTTAGCCTGCCCTACCCATGAGGATTTCTGTGCAACAGCAAAGGAAGTAAAATTGGAGTGTAACTTGAAGAGATGATGCTGCTTAACTGAGGAATTGATATTTTTCTATGCAGTTCTGATATGAAAGCCAATAATACTGCTTTTGCTTCCCTGAAGCACAACAGGTTCAGCTAGTTCAGTCCTACGACTCTTGGGAATGGTTTCCCATTGAGTCAGTGGGACCCATGTCTGATTTGGACTCCATGATTTTAACCAAACAATACATTTGTATTCAATGTGCAGAGGGAATCTGGAGTCAATTAAATCAATCTGTAAAACAGAAATGGACCAACACTGAGGAATATTCAACAGCTCAGTCATGCCTAGCAGTCTTCCCCTCCAGAAGCATGTGACTGAATTACAATTCTAATAAAATGAAGCATGAATATTTCATTATGAGGCACGTAAAAAAAAATTTAAAAAATTTAAAAATAAACAAACAAACAAAAAAACCTAAAAAGTAGCACACACATTCTTGCTGAAAGCAGTTGTGCTTCTCCAGCCTGCCTTAGTTTATAATTAAGTTTTCCCAACCCAACTTACTTGAAAAAGGGCAAGATCAGAATTGTAGAGACCCTGGTGACACCTTCATTTCATTACAAAGCTCATGTGCAGATTTTATTTCTAGAAAGCAGTTTGGGCCTTCTGAAACTTATTGTAAGAAATACATAATTGTCACAATCAAATTTTAAAGAAAGTAAACACTTTGAATGAAAACCATTTTTTAAATCCTGGACAGTCAAATAATGAACTATTACACTAACTTTAAAACGTGCTAGCATAAAGTAGAGGGAAAAAAAGGAACCATAAACTTGCTTATTTTTGCATTTCTCAGTGACCAAAATGCAAACAGTTAACTAACACCATGACAGTTTAATTATCCCCACAGAAGTGCTTCATTCTTCATTATTTCTTGTTAGATGTGGTGAGCATAAAGTAGTCCCTCATTCAGAAGACAGCACTTTCAAAATTTAATGAAGAAGTATTTTTAAAAGAAAATTTATTCTACACTTATATGCTGACTTCTCCAAGATCACTTAGGGTTATGTATCAGTAGACCTTAACTCAGAAGATAAGAGCTCAGCAGCATCATTTCAGCCTTTGGTTAATCAGAAAGATGCCTGAGAGGAGGAACAAGCCTGTGGAATGTTCATCCTGCAGACAATTAAGGACTGGAACAACAACATCAAAGATGTTCACTCCTCCACGTGCACCCGTAACATCTTGTACGTGTTTCAGTGAGAAGGGCTGAGCACACGTGCACCGGGCCAGGGCCCGTGCTGGCAGTCAGCAAGCAGACAAGCGTGGGAAGCAGAAGAAGCAGCAGCTCCCTTTGCCTGACTGGGGCACCTGGAAATGTCAGATGGAGACCTCTGTCAACACACTGTACTCCTGAGCTCTTGTCAGCCAAGCGGGAGGATGAGACAAGGGCAAAGCAGAACAATGCAGACAGACCTGACAAAACAGAGCAGCAGGTATCCTGATACACACACCCCAATGTGTTCTGACAGCGCAGATCAGGGAAAAGCACCCCACAAAGCCAATGCAAATGCCAGAGAAACATCAACAACTCCACTCACAAGTGCAAAATGCATTTTGGAAAAGCCAAAAGCACAGGCTCAATCCAGCATGGCACAGAAGAGGCTGAGGTACAGAGTGACAGACTGTGGGAGTTCAGCGCAGTTTGTTACTCATTCAGTAAAGATGTTACCCAAAACAGAGGAAGGAAAAAAGTGTCTGAAGAGCAATGTTTTGGTTTAGAGCTATGCAAGCGTGGGGGACTTTTCCTCTTATATTTCAGAATTCATAAATATACTAGAAGTCCTATAAATATATTTCCCTAACTAGATCTTATTAAAAGCAAAGAAATAAAATTTTGATGAAGTACTAAAAAGCTTTTGCCACTTTCCTCTTTCTGCTTGTGTGATGTGCAAATCTATTAAAGCTTCAGTGACAACTATTTCAACCCAGTTATAGAATGTACAGAAATAGGCCTAGTAATAAATCTGGCCTTTACAGATAAGGATGCACAAAAATGACAAGTTCCTACAAATCTGACATCTTCCTGTTGTTATTGGAGTAGTCAGCTTACACCCAGCATCAATGGATAGATCTTCCAGCAATTCCATTGTCCTCTACCATGATGTATTAGTCAGCATAAAATTAAAACAAAAAAAAAAGGTAATAAAATTTGTTTGTCCTTTTCGAAGAAGGTAAAAGGCAGACAGATTATACAATGAAATTGCACTTTTGAGAACTACGTAGTTTAAAATCAAATCCATTACCTTCAGGATCATTCCTGAAAGTATTCATTACCATAGAGTTCAGTTTGGGGTTTTTTAACCTCTTCTTCCTTGCTATCAATTTAATGTCTTACTGTTCCCTGCATTTCTTTTGTCAAATGAAACACCTTTAAACTAAGTACACTAGGATTGCATCCATACAGCATATATGTGCACATATGTGTGTGAAGACGTGTGTGCCAAAATAAGGCTTTTTCTATATGACACCACATACCCTAGAAAAGGCCCTATTGCAGACACTTCAGCAGGACAACCTACCTCGAGAGCTGCAGCCCAGGTTCTGCAGCAAGATGGGAGAACTGGCATGCAGAACCAAACACTGCATGTCTGCATAATTCTGCCTCAAATGTAATTCGCTGACTTCAGAAAATCTATACATTTTTGAAAGTGAGAGTAAAGTGATACCACAATGATCTGGTCTCATTTCATGGCTGTTCTTTCTGTGTCCTGAACCCTGTCTACATGAATATGCTGTTACATCTTTTTGTGGAAGCAAGTTGGCTTTTTCTTGAAAAGAAAAACACACTCACACACACATATATACACGAATAGCTTCTCCTCAGGTAATGGTTTATTTACTGGTTGCCTCAAAATGTATTCTGTGGACAAGTCTTAGTATTTTCATCCTGGAAAAGACCATCTTAGTAAGAGCAGAAATAGTGAGAGAGGACATATGAGACACACTTTCCCTTTCCTCATTCTAACAATACGTTTTCTTCTAGATTAAAAATCCACAATACATTATAGCCTCCTACAGGGTATGTGCAAAATTCAGTCACTAAGTATTACTATCCAGTTACAAAATTCACATAGCAAGCTCAGTAGATGCCCTTAAAAGAGCCTTGATTATTACCCCTGTGGTAAATAATGGCATTTGTAACTTCTCTGTTATGCATCATGCAGCCAAATGAAATTGCAGATGACTTATTTCTGTTTCTGTGTTAGTTCACTGGATTCCTAGTCCTATCTGAGGGTTGTCTTTAAAATAATTTATCATCATTTGCTATTGTAAAAGTCTCCAAATCCACAAAGTTTCATCACATTTCAGTGTACCTTAGGAAGGGAAAGACGCTACTTGATCTTGTGGTCTAACGTTACACTTAATTTAAAGTCTCTTCAAACAACTCACTGGAATCAGGCAAACATTGCCACAGGCAATCAGCACACAGCAAAGCCATGAAAAGCCCTAAATGATCAACACTCTATCTGATACACTTCTATTTTAATCCACTCTTTGGTAACAGAGGATGGTAATATGCCTCCAAGTCTCCCATTACCTACATCATGAAGAAAAGGGCAGTGAAGACATAGTTTGCACTTTCAGACTTGGTGACTTGTCCTCTCCCCACTGACCTTACAGTGTCTCCCAAGTTACTGTATGCAGACGCAGGATCCCCCTCTTCCCTACCTTGTTTCCTCTGTTGTGTTTTGTTCTCTTCAAATTTAATGGTAACAAAAGGCACCACCACTTTCTCTGTTGTAGTTTTCAAATCCTTAAAATGCTGGACTCTAAACTTCTTGTCAGAAAAGCTGGAGATTTGTAGCTTTTTGGCTTTGTTGCTGGTGCAAATGCTCAAGGAGTAAAATTTCTACAAAGCCACTACACACTGCTACCTACAGATAAACAAAACTGACTATCAGAGTCTAAAATTTAAGTTTCCGGAATGGGCACCTCAGTGGCAATGATTAATACATGCTGTTTAAAAACAAACAAACAAATAAACAAGCTCCCAAACCAAACTCCCCAGGTCACAGCACCAAATCTGTCAAGAGTCCAAGAAGAGTTTGAACAATGCTGTCAGGCACATGGTGTGATCCTTCAGTGTCTGGAAGGGGCAGGAATTGGACTCAATCATCCTGATGGGTCCCTTTCAACTCAACATGCTCTATGATTCCATGAGAAAAAGTGGAGAGCACAAAAGGTCTATTGGGAAGTCTTGTTTAAAATGTTTTAAAAATGTCCTAATTCTAGCTACCTCAGATTTGCTGAGAAGAAACTAAAAATCCCACTGACCCTTTCAAGATTTGTTTATGTTTGTAACACATCTCTTTTATCTTGTTATGTTTTCCTTCTTTTATAAGAAACAAACAAAAAAACAAAAAAAAAAAAAAAACAAGGGAGAAAAACCAACCAGTCAAATAACCTCAGGAAAGCACAGGGAGCTCTTACCCCTGAAGCACAGCACATGCAAACTTCAAATCATCAACTTCAAATCCACAGTTGGGACTCAATGATCTTAAAGGTCTTTTCCAACCTGAATGATTCTATGATTCTATGCACTCAATATAGTCTAAATAGCCATTTATAATATTGATAACATTAACTTAACACATTAGTCCCTGGAGAAGAAGAGTGGGTCAAGTGTTCCAGTACCTACTCTCCTACAGATGCTTTATACATTTTTTGAGGTGAGAGTGATATCACAATGATCTGGTCTCATTTCACGGCTGTAAATGACTGCACAAGGTTCAAGACAGACAGAAATGTCACTTACTTTTACTTGGGGATCAAAAGACTCACAAACCCAGATGTTATAAGGTCATCCATGAAGTTTTTCTCTCCTAGATGATTTTACTTGAATGACAGCAGACTCAATCAGGATAAATGCCTCCAAAATACAGGCGATCTGAAAGTGCTAAATCCGCGGGTAATTCCCTAATGCCAAATCTCTCTTTTCATTTCACTGTTATGAGGCTGAAAAACTGGATAAAGAAATGATTTTATATTTCTTCATGCTTTCTCTTACCATTGCCTCTTTTGATAACTAGATTGTGATGTAAGACTTCACCGGACAGAATAGGAAAATGAGGAAATTACTGATTTTTATGTTTTCCTCTGTGTGTTTATTACCTGGAAGTAACAGCGATGGTTTTCTCCTTGAATTTACTATTGAGAAAGTGGGAAAAATCTCACATGAAAGGGAGTGGTAGAAGGAAGGGACTCACTGGAATGCCTTAATTATGGATAAATAGAGTATATCTGTTATTAATTGAGCTCAACACTGGACATGACACCTTTCACGATCCTTCAGACACCTCCACCAGGGGAATAAGAGCCACAGACTATAACACATTCCATGCATTGAGTTCCTTCTCACCTAGCTGGCTGGTTTCCACAGCCACAGAGCAAGAGTTTTAATAAGAAAAACCACTACTGACAACAGTGCACATTCTTAGGATTCCTTGTTATTCTTCAGAATCCACCCAGAGCCATTCCATAAAACAGTACAAGTGACAGCGGCATTTTAGACGAGGGGCTACACAACCTCCACCTCACCTCCACCACCCAAAATTTGTAACTGGTCAAGGGCTATATATGGATTTCCCAGGGACTTGTGAGGGTATGGCCTCCCTGGGAATATGACATATCGATCCATTCCTTCTATACAGGCAGTTATGTTCCAGCACCATGGAACATAAGAGTCTCAATTCACATTAAAAATAAAATTTAAAAAGCAAACCAAAAATACTAGAAAAGAAACATATCTGTTTCTTTTCACTGAGCTCTCAAGAGTATGAAAAATATCCCACTCACATTGTAATATTCAGATGACAGCCTGGACAGCGACATCATTATCATTTGCTGGAATGGAATAGAATTGATAAATAGTTCAGGGGAAAAAAATAAAATAATAATTTCAGTCTTGCATGTAATTTGATTTATTTTCCCAGACAGATTTACATAGGTATTACCCACAGTGGTGAAATAAAAATTCACATCCCAGAGGAGTTTCATAAAAATGTCAGCAGTGAACTACAGAAATCGAACTTACATGACAGTTTTCAGGATTACACTGATTGTAGAAGAATATGAGTGAACATAAGTTTTGCCCTTAACAGGTCATGTAAACAAAGGGAAAAGCTGTTAAAGTATACTAGCTGTAAATACTGTGTTTAAACCACGAATTCCTGGACAGCTGATAGTTTTTTTCATAAATGAGTGAAAGACCTTGCCATGCAGTGCTCTGAATTCCTGACTGCTTTAAAGTGAATTTTAACATTCATCATTCTGGAAAATCAGAAAAAAATCACTCCTCAGCTGAAAACCATTTTAGCTGCAATGTCTTACAGACCAAAAAATCTGCAAGTATTTTTTTTTTTAAAAAGCCCAAAACAAAAGAGAAAAAAAGAAATTAAAAACAGAAAAAAACCCCAAACCTCCAAAAATCTGCAGAACCATCTGAATCCACCCAGAGACTGGCCCATCATCTTTAAAACAAGACATTTGGTGGAGTTTGGCAGGTGAACAAAACAAACACAAGTCTGGCAGAAGGAGTCCACTTGGGAGAATAAGGAATAAAATATGATTGCTCATTCTGGTAGAGGTGGGGAGAGGAATGGTTATAGCATGTGAATTTTGGAACTGACCTACAGAGTTGGGTAAAAGCAAAAACATTTGGAGACATGAATTGGAACACATTAAAGTAAATAAGAGAAAGATAACACTCAAGTCCAATTGGGTTCTGTGAAGTGAGAAAGCTACTCCCATCTGGCCCAATGATGGAATATGCCTATGTATCTATTTAAGATTCATAGTTCAAAATAATTAAGAGTCAAGCGATTGAGCTATTCATCAAATCAAGTTCCTTTCCTCAATTTAATCTGTTTGAAAGGGAATGCAAGAAAGCATTCTCTCAGTAGTATACAGCATAAACCTATGTTTATTTTGAATCCTGAGAAGAGTCAAAAATAAACCTAAAATTTTAAACCATGTGAACTTGATAAAAATCAGTATTAGTAGATTATTGTAAAATCTAAATCCCATAGATACTGAATGACAGAATACTCCATCACATTGTTCCAAGAAAAAAAAAATAGGTAGAGAAGAAAAAAATCTATTCTAGCAAGGCTCTTGGGCACATCCACTAAGCAAAAGTCACAATATTTCTTTTGCAGGAAGATACAATTACTGTTGATACAATTACAGAGGATGCAATTACTGTAACCTAGATATATCCAAACCCCACAGATTTTCCCCTGCAGTTTCCTATTAGCCTAATCAGTGTTTATTTCTCCCCCTATCAGCACCTGAACAAATTACTATGGGTAGTAGGAACTACAAAGCCGACATTTTCAAACTTTCTCTTTATTACTATTGGCCTTAACTCTGCAAAGACTGAAGGATATGTATTCTCAAAATTGAATGGGATTTATGAGAATCCTATTATTCACTGATATATATGAATTTAAAGGATGCTCAGTTTGGAAAAAAACACACACTTTAGTACTAATGTAATAATGAGAAGGGGATACAGGAATGTCAAAAAAAGTAATACAGTTATATTTACAGCCATGAATTGTACTAGACTCTACAGCACATATCTTCAATAGAGAGTGCCTATTCAACAACTTACATTTTTCACTTAAATAATGTTTTATTTTTTGTTTAATAAATTAAAACAATAATACAAATTATATTATTATAATAATTATTATTAAAACAGTAATACAAAAAAAATTTAAATGAGCAATAAAAGAATAATAATCATTTTTTAGAAACTAGGGATGCAAATAATTTTGGTAATTATAAAACTATTTAAATAACTTTTTTTCTTTTTTTAAGAACAGCTCTCTCTGATCATATTTCTAATGGAATAAGAATTTAAGTAAATTTCTTTCCAAGAAAAATATTCTAATTTCTCAGTTCACACAACTGTTGGATACCATCTGGCAAGAGATTTACACCTTTACTATGTTGGTATTCTCAACTTTAAATATGCTGGGCAATTTACTCTGTTTATGCCTATTTTTTGAATTCATGGTACTGTAAACGAAACAATAGGAAACAAAGAAAAGCCTTGAAATCCAGCACCAAAGTAACAAACATTAAAAAGAGTGACAAATTTCTAATTCTACAGGGAACAGAGTAGCAAGTGAAGTACTTCTGCAGTTGAAAAGGGTTATTTTTAATTGATAGAAATTAGCAAGCATTGGGCAAGAAACAAAATGGTGTCAGATAAGCCAATCAAAGGAGGTGCATTAAAGGTGACTGACCAGTGTTACAAAGACATACAGTGTTGCTGTGTGGCGAAACAAATAATCCTGAATATTTGGCACACATAACCACAGAAAGTGCCAACCTGGACAGATGAAGCTAATAACATGATGAAAGAAAAGACTGATTATCTTCCCCCAGTCTCCTGCAGCCTTGGTTTGTCACAGAAGTGGCAATTGTATTATAATGGATATTGATTCAGTTAAAAAAAACAAACAAACAAACAAACAAACAAAAAAACCCAAACCAACCCAAAATCTTAGTGTTCTTTCTACACCACCAAATTCTGGAAGAAAACAGGTCTCCAGATATTTGAAGGATTGGGCTTTTCTAGCCCTAGGCCTCTTTCTTAGAAACCTTCTGCTCTTACAACTCCCCAGTCACTTGCTCATTTCAGAAGAAAGAAAAGTGGGTATGAGCACGTCCCTGCTTTTTTTCTTTATATTTTCTAATCTTTTTTAATTACTTCATGCCCACATTCTTTCCCAGAAATACAACTAATAATAATGATGCTTGCTGTTATTAGAGTGATATGTGATTGTACCAATTTTATGTTGTTTCCTACAGAGAATTTTCATATTTTTTAAGTGGAAACATCAATGCTGAACTATTTTAGCCCCTATTGCACTATATACTGCAGAAAAATCACTGCATGTGAACATCAGTTCTCCATTCTGAAAACATTAGATACAAACCCTTGTAAGGTTTTGTTTCTGTCTAACAAAGGCAGCAATTCAGTCTAGACTCTGGTCTGTGATTATCTGGAAGACAAAGTAATGTACATTTTGGCTTGAAATAATAAACTGATTAGAAACGAAGAACTAGAATATCTGATGATAAGGAGGTTTATTGGCATTTCTCTGTGAAGTAAGTCGTGTTCTGCATAACATTAAGGGCAGTTTTAGCTAATGTACATTGTTAGAATGAGTAAATGAAATCAGAAATTACACACCACTGAAGTAAAATTTGGAGTCAAACAACACCCACATGACTAATTTGTAAATATATATATATGCAAGTATTTAAGCCCATGCAAACTGCTATGAAAATTAGGGACACAAAACATTTGTTGACAGGGCCAAGCAATGCTCTCTTTCACCCTGCCAATAGATGCACCAGTAAATGCTCAACACTAAAAAGCAGCAGCTGCCTCCTCTTGTGACAATGAGCTGGCAGATCCTCTACTGGTTTGGACTGATGCTAAACTACCAATTTTGCAATCTGCATCTCTTATCCTTTCATGCCCAGCATCCAAGTTCATTGTGGGGTATCAAACAAGTTCCTTATGTGGCATCAATCAAGATCTGGACAGAGCTGATTAAGCTTCAACAGTGTAAGGCCTTGATAAAGACAGAAGAGTTGAAATAGAACTGGGAATGGTCACAATAAAAAAACTTTAAAAACATTCAGCATCATGGAAACATTTTAAGAGGAAAGTTGTTACCACTATAACAAAGCCCAGTTCTATCTCGTTACTTAAAGACTAATCCTCCTTTCAGAAATTTACTTTGCATAAAGCAAGATGAGTCAACTTCTTTGAAGAAAAAGTCAATATACATGAACCACGTTCTTCAAGAAACACAGCTATATGGTATTAACATAAGTTCCCAACAGATGTATGGGACCATATTTAAAACCAATGTCTTTGTGAAATTGTGAAATGTTTAGAAGATGACACTTAGACAAGCTTAATAAACTTGTGTTCTTCTATCTCACTTTGGGGCCACCTCATATCAGCCTTGAAATCAGGAAAGAAATGTAAATTTTAATTTTTATCATTTTAGCACTTCACAATGCTATGCCTTTATTTTCTAAAATGTGATGGAAGTGACGGAAACAGTAAATTTTAAGTAGGTTTTAGATTTCTTTTGTCAAAAAAAAATATTATCTGATTTTCTGATCAATGCTGTACTTCCAATTCTATGTATATGACAACGAAATTGTTAGAATACCATCTGGAAATAACTGATCTAACTTTTAAATGTGTTTGCTGATTTACCTCAGTAGAGAAATACAAAATACTGTTTTTAAAAGAAAATATAACCAATCCAGAAACATACTGATTATCAAGCAGCCAAAAAACTGGTAAGCTTCAGAAAGACATCATTTACAATTGTGATTGCAGCATCATCCAAATACATATAATCTGGTTCCAAATAACCCATCTCTAAATTTGAAAGATAGAAGCCACTCAGGTAAGAGCTAGAGCCTACATACAGATATACTGAAGAATGTGAGATACACATCTGGAGTAAACTATCACAAATTTATTCCAGCAGGCCAGGAGGAAAGCTGGCCCTCTTTTTTTCCCAGGATGGATGAAGGGGCAAAATAAGAATTTAAGTCCTGCAAAATCTGTAGGCAACATATTTGCCGTCCCATTGTATGTCCCGCCCAGAGCTCAGATGGGGCCACCAGCATAAAGCAGCTCTGCCACAGTTTTCTCCAGCTTTGGAGCTATTGCCTCTGGGCTGCACTGCTCAGGGCATTGCTATGCATCATTCACAAGAAAAGCAAGGACACAGCTCCACATTTCTCCTACTAGGATGAAAAGAAGTTTTACTTCACTTCCCTCAGACAATGCTTGGTGTCAAGGTTTTGTAACTAACTTCTTGAGACGTTTTGTAGCACCCCAGCTCCAACTCCCAGTGAATCAACTATTTCATGACACATTTTCCACACCCACATATACTTCCCCCTTATCTCCCCCTTTTCTGGAACACATCAGTGTGCATTAAAACTATGGAATGCAACTCCCCTTTGAAGATTTGTGTTTCTAGTTTTTCATCCACAAAAGAAATTCAAGCAGGCAATAAACTTTTCTCCCTCGGTTCCATTACTTGTAATGGTAATCTGTTGGAGAAATTGTCTGCTGCTGCTGAAATCACAGCAAGGCAGTCATATTCAAACCTAAAATGCAGTATAATGCAACCTCTTGAGACAGTACTATATTAAAGTTACTAATAAAGGCCCCAACTCTTTCTCCATTAAAAGTACAGTGACTTTCCACTCAATTCAATGCAATTTGGATTGGGCCTACACTGCTCCTTTTAAACATGAGGTCAAACTTTCACCATGTACCCTGGGAGAAGGCTGATAATTCTACCCTGGGTCTCCTTTCTGCTGGGAATGAATGGATTTTACACTCTATTCATCTCAAAACAATTTTGCTGTATGGCCATAAACAACTTTTCTTATGAAAAATAAAGAACACATTATAATCAGGAAAAGAGTAAGCAACTATAGAAAGGCATATAGTTTTGAATCTTTACTTGATTTTCTTGTCTTGGCCAGGATAAAGTAAATCAAAACAAACATCTACATAATTTCAGCAGTTTATGGCTTTCTTTCCCATTTCCTTTGAAGGAAACGAATGCTATTAGAAAAGAGGAGGGCCATCCCATAATTCAATATCAAAATTTTTGTTAAAGTGGTGCAATATCATCCTATTTTTCTTTAGAAAACTTCTGTCACGGTCAAGAAGTCATTACTTACTGCAGAGGTCAGGCTGCATTTTGCAGCTATATTTTGGCTATTCTACCTTCCAGAATGGTATTACTCAATTAACATTCAGAAGGAAGATAATGATTCAAAAACACATGAACTGCTACGCAAGATGTAGATGAACCTCCACAGAACTTCTGTCTTGAATCAAAGAAGCTACCTATGACTGGTGACCTACTCAACTACATATGAGCTAAAATACAATGATGGTAATGCATAAAGGAAAAAGGGTATTTCCCAATGTCACCAAATGGCTTTCTTTCCTAGGCTGACTGGTGAGTCACAAAGGAGATATTTGTTAAATGCTCACTTTGCTTCCCTATACTTTCCCTTGAAACAATCATGCTGAGCTTCCACCCACTGGGTCAGGGCACAGAATTTATTTCAGCAGGTTCAGGTTCTGCTGACACACCATCTTATTTTCACTTTTTCCAAGTGTTTCAAGACAATTTATTTGTTTTTCTTCATGCAAAGACTATTTGCAAGACAGAAAAAAACAAAAGGCCAAATTATCTCCTTTCTGGTTTACACAGAAAGAGAGAAAATGTCATAAACTTACAAAGGCCTATGAAGGTGCCTCTATATAATATATAATAACCAAAATATTTAAATACAGGAAGAGATCCAAAGTATGAATATGCAGATGTACAGTAGTAATGACAAAGCACATGTGTGCATGTGTGGTGGTGTCACAAGGACAACCTGTATATAGAGAGGCAAAAAGAAAAGATGACAATTTATCCTTGCTCTGTGACTACAGAAGGAATGCTAAATTTATTTGACAGTAACTCTCATCTTATAGAGGACACCAATAGGCCAAGAACACACTAAGCAACTGCAGCAGTGTTCCAAATAAAACTGGAGCTACTGAAGGTTCCCATACCTTGGATTTCAAGCAAAAGAATGAAGGCAGACATGTGGTAGTAGACATAATGCACAACCTCCTCAGAACTAAATCAGTAGATAAAGAACTTATTTTTTTTAACCTTGGAAACTCATAAATTCTCTTGCATAAAGCTTCTCTGCTGACACCAGGGACAACCTGCTGGGTCCTCTTTGATTGCAGGTGGTAAATTTAGTCAGAATTTATAGAAAACAATTTCAGGATCTTTGTCAATCAACACAAGGACTTTCCATAATGCAAAACAAAAGGGAAGATGGTCTAGCAAAAAAACATGGGGGAGAGAGTTATCACAAAACTTTTGGCTATAAGGGGTAGCCAACAACTGAATGATTGAGAAGCTCTGCATCAGCACATGCAAGTATTGCTGGGGGACACTGGATGCATTTCTATTAGCAATTCTATATGCTGAAGGAATTAATTTTATAACACAAAGTTCGTGTAGCATCCATACTTGGTGTCATGTGGTTTGTTCTCTTGATGTACTTTATCTCCTGGTAGAACTCAGATTGAAGTCACACAGGAGATTCCATCCACCATACCCAGACTATGTCTCTCTTTTACCATATCAGGCCATCCCACCCAGCCTCTCCACTGTCTCATGTTTTTTCCCCAGCTACAGCATATTCTCCTCATGCAATCCAGCAATCCCTTGATGGCACCAGTTCAGCACCTGTCCTTTGCTCAGCCTGAGCTCCCTTCTATGATCCTCATCTTACCTCAGTCCTGTCCTCTTTCTTGTTTATCCATGCAGAAAAATAAAACTTTTAATTTTTTCTTACCACTTAGCTAACAACCCACTCTCACCCACCTGTCCAATTCCTACCCTTTCTGAAGTTTAATCCTCAGTGTTTAATTCACAGTGATGTGCTAACTGACAATAACAGGATGCTCACTAGAAAACGTGACAAGAAAATACCTTATCTCTGTTCCTCTGGTTGTACTGGTTTGACCTGTTCAGCTCAGAGCAGCAATTTCAAGGAAAGTCCCATCTTTAGGGAGGCAAACATCCAATACATACATAATCTTTTGGAAATGTAGCTGCTAAAAAAATCTAATAAAACTTGAACAAGAATGTGTGAAATGCAATTTTTTAAATGTTCATAACTTTGCCAAATGTGGGTGGATTTTTACAGGCATAGTAAAAAAGCATATCCATGCTATAAACTTCAAATCCCTCTACTACACAAAGAGAACCTAGATGCTCAGAAAGAAAATGTACCAAGACTTTTAATGTCAGCAAATCAAACTAATATTGCAAGATGTTCACTGAAAGCTTGGCAGTTCCATCCAAACAGTAAACTGACAACTTAAGAGTTTCAAGTACTAATATAAAAATAAGCCCCAATCCCTCAGAATAAAAAACTTTCGGAATCCTCAGCCATAAACTTGAAAATTCTCTATTTGAGGAACTTCAAAAGGCTTTGACTTTTTTTTACACTCGAAGAAGTAAAACTAAAATACATTTTTTAATGACATACACACACCTCACGAGAGCTCCACTACACCATCTGGTACCCTGAAAATTACCTGGCTGACTTTAAGAAAGGCCCCAAAATTTATCTTCGCTTTTTCAACTGTTGGTGCACATTATTGTCACAGTAAGTCAAGTTCTTTCCCACCATCAGGGAACTTGCATCTTACCACTTTTACATTACATCTTAAGTTTTCCTGATAAATATCTCCTTCCTAAATCTGAGGTTTAAATTAAGCAACAAATATTCAGAACAACTGACAGAAAACACAGAAGTAGTTCTCTTCATGCTATCTGATGTGGATGCCCTGGTGGGCCAAAAAGTATGTAACTTGAAGGCACTTATTTACCCACAGATGCTAAAATGTGAACACTGAATAAAAACTGTAGAGCAAATGAAGTTTAAGAGGGAAAGCAACCATGTAATAATAGAGCCTTCAGGATAGACTACAATACAAAACCCACAAAGTTTAATGTTTTAGAATGCCTTGGACATTGACAAAAGGAGTTTAAAGTTACCTATTCCATGGATCATATGGGGAATCTTACTTTAACAGAACAAAGGAAACTCAAGAAACGGTGCAGCCAGAGCACGGCATGGAGACCGTGGCATCAAGTAACTGCAAAATATATGGTACCTAATAAAAACTAAAGAAGAAGAAATGAGAGTACAGATATTTGATGAGACTGTCAAGACAGCCACACTGAAGCATAGCTTCAGCACTGCTTTCTTAAGTACAAATATTTCATACAAGTCCTACAAGGAGAGCACAAATGGATTTTCTACAAGTCCTCTGATCTCTCCTTTGGACAACTTGCAAAGGCTCTGCACCCTCCTTGGCTGGATAACCCACAGAATCAGAGAATTAACTAGGTTGGAAAAGACCTTTGAGATCATCAAGTCCAACCCATTACCTAACTCGATTTCATCAACTAAACCATGGCACTAAGTGCCACATCCACTCTTTTTTTTAAACACTTCCAGGGATGGTGACCCCACCACCTCCCTGGGCAGCCCATTTCAATAGCCAATCACTCTTTCTGTGAAGAATTTTTTCCTAAAGTCCAGCCTAAACTTCCCCTGGTGCAGCTTGAGACTCTGTCCTCTCATTCTGTCAACCCCATAGACAACACGCACGCTAATATTTCCGTAAGGTGTCCTTATTGTAAAACCTATTGCTACTTATTAATGAATCCCATTGGTGGTCATTGTTTCAAGAGCAAATAGGCTCTAGAAAGCAGTGGAATCCTTTAAAACATCAAGACTTGGTGTAGAAGTGAAAAAGTCATTGCTGCAATAAAAAAAGTGTCTGCAATAAAGATGACTCCTTACATGAAGCCCATCTCTCCAGCATAAGTGGTGCTGTGTAGCACAATCCCTGCACCAAACTAACAAGCCCAAGGCTCCTAATAGAAGGAGTTGCCATTTGAACAATATTGCGGACACACTGTGTGAAAAGTGGGCCCACTGTATAAATAACATTGAATATCTTGTTGGTTTTGTTTTCCAATTATATGAGCCCAATGATTTATACTTTTCTACTAATTTCAAGTTATTTTACTGAGCAAACTGCTTGCACAGATGCAAAGCAAGCCTATAGCTTTGCAAGCAACAGGCATCCTTCCTGAGCCTCACCCCTCACTTTCTATAGGAGGAATAGCCAAAATCCAAATAACTTCATTTCTCATAAACAAAGCTCCTATAATTGCTAGCCAAGCCCATAGGCCATTTGACTGCATTTTTCTTTTCTATCAAGAGCATAAATTCTATCTTGGTCATTACTGTACTTCCAAAGGCCCCTCTGGGTTGAAATCTCTTTCTCCTTTAAAAAAAAGGTGGAGTTTATTTCATGCTTATGGAATACATTTGTCTGATCTGCCCAGGTAAAGGCAACAGATCTTAAAAATGTTTCTGGAAAAAAGAAAAAAAAGGGACATGAAAGATTGATGTAAATAATCTGGACAAGCTCAGGCCTCTGCAAACTAACATTAAGTTAAATATATGCCAATCTTAGCAAAGAGACCAGTGAGAATAATTGTTAGTAAGCCGACCTGAAAAGGTTCAGCTGAGCTTTGATAGCAAAAGATTTGTTATGATCAATTACAGTGAAAACTGGGGGTATTTATGCTGAGGTTTATAACCGTAACAGCAGCAGCAAGGAGGGAGCAATTAGTTAAGTGGGGGTAAATACAAGGCAAATGCTCTCTCTAGTGCTGTCTTTTGTACAGTGTTGTACAATAACAATTTTAATGCACAAATCCAACTTCTCTGCTTATGAATTAGAGTTCTGTCTTTGCCAGTCTTCCACTCCATGTGCTCCTAATCTTATATTCACTGCTACTGAGCACAGCCTGCAACAGAGGATATCTGGCTGCATTCCTAGTACATTGTACCAATAAATATTAACTCCTCTACTCCTCTAACTCCCACAGAATAGCTCTGCATGAATTGTTTATATATGTTTATGACTAGCATTTATGAGAAATTAGGCTTTATTCTATAAAGTTCTGGTATCAGACTAGAAAAACTAAGATGAAGTAGCATTCTGCCAGTTACTGCAACCAAATAATTTCATTTAAAGTGAATTCTTGGCTTTTTTTTTTTTT
>WEIV01004038.1:81136-100013 GCA_013390005.1 Calyptomena viridis
AAGGGCACAATGTTTAAAATTGTAAAAATCACCTGGCATTTTAGCCAACCATGACAACAAAATAAAGCAGCCAGAATTAAAGTGTTGCAGAATGCACACATCATCTTAATAACATGCTCTTAATATGTTAGGACCTCATTCAAACACCATGTTAATGAACAGAAGTCAAAATTCATTGTGTCCGCTTAACAAATGGACACATGTACATCAGCTGTGACAGTGTCCAAGCTGTCATGTTGTTGCACTTCGAATTGGGCAAGTGCAATGGTTTCAAAGCATGGTCATTCATTAAAGTATATATGTGGTGAGCACGTATGTGGGCACCCTGTTCTTCCAAATGAAGCTGAATGACAGCAAAAACCTCAATGACTTCATGATCCATAGGCTCTCCTCACAGGGACTCTAAAGGCATAGTCTGTGCTCCTAAGTCTGCTCCCAGTTTGCTCTTCAAGCCTCAAGTGCTGGTCTTTGCACTGCAACTATTTTAACTGCAGCAGAACGACCCAGCCTCACAGTCCAAGGGATGCCATCACTATCATCTTGAAGAGGCTTCCTTCCATCCTATTTCAGTCTAAACTATTCACATACTTAGATAAGCTTTTTAATCAGGATTTATTATACTTATGCCAAAACCAGAAAGTAAAAGCTGGTACATCATCTCATTGCAGTGTTAAGCGTTGTTTCCAGGATGAAATGAAAGACAAATTTGTTACTAATCTATAATATTTCAATTTTCCAATTGTGAATAAAAGCAGATTTATAAAGGAAGGGGAAAAAATCCAGTGGATAGAAAGTGAAAGACATAAATTAACTGACATTAATGGAAATTCCATGACTCCTTAAACTCACAAAGTGTGTGGCAATAATATACTTTATTATGCTCATTTATGCACATAAATTTATGCACTCCTTATCACTTGAATCTATGAAATATTTACATCCAAGTTAAAGTTGGAGGACTACAGTGTTTTCACAGAAGAATCAAATGCCACTTTACAATATTCCCCCCCAACCCAGGTAAGTCAAATAATTGAAGTTCAGTGAAGAGCTGAGAGCTGTCAAATAAAAGCAGATCTTCTGTCAAATACTCAAAGGCAACATGGAAAGCAAATTAAGATAAGGTATAAATACAGACAGATACAATAAAAGCAACAACAGATAATGCTCTCTCTACCAATTGCCAAAGATGATAAAGCACAATTTAGGTGGGAATTCTTTGCCAGATGCAAATATTAAGACTTATAAAAGGAAGCATAATGCCTCAGGGGGAAGATCATGACTATACACGCATATTTCAGGAAATTACAAAAAAAAAAAAAAAAGGGCAAAAAACCCAAGCAATACAAAGTGTGCTCAGAAAACAAGAAGCATGTCCAGCAACAACCAACCTGTCCCTCAATGGACACAGTGTACTAATACTTGCAGTAGCTGATCTCATCAAAGTGCTGACAAGGGAACACGGTCCCAGATTTCCACTGTAGAAAATACCTACTTGAGCACTACATTTGTGACTCTCCTGACCTCAGAGGGAAATCTGTGGTCAGCTGAAGGAGAAGAAAAAAAGCTGTGTTTCTAGTCTCACCTTGTCTGCAAGGTAAATGCTTTCAATAACCGTGATGACTGCAGTAAAAGTGGAAGAACACTTGACTTGAATGGACAGCTTTGCAAGAGAAATATTAATGAGAGACTGACACAGGGTAAAGCACACCCCAGAGCAGTGATGACAGTTCTGAGGAAGACAATGCTTAGCCACACCACATAGAGAATATTTCCTTAGATATAAAGAAAAGCCCTGCGATATATAAAAGAACCAACAGGCTTCTCAATGACTTTTTAAGGAACCCACACCAGAGAGGTTTTCAAAACCCACTCATATAGAAAAAAAAATTTCTTTTTACGATAATGCATAAAAATTATTATAGATAGCTAAATATAAGTGTTATTATTAAATTATAAATATATATTATATTAGTTATAACAGCTACGGAGAACAGCTGAAGCATTTTATATGGGATAGGACAGCTCCACACTTGAAAGCAAGTCCAACCAAGAAACATGACAATTTAAATCTAAAGACAGTGTATGGCAAGTATAAGTCTTGTCTAGATTATTTTAAGAAAAGAGAAGAGAGATTGATTTGATAATATGATCTGTGCAAGCTTTCTATATTAGGGTCTACTACTGATCAATTTTAGAGATTTCCTTTGAGTGTCCATTTCAGGTCTGATGACTCTATCTGGTTTCTTCTGAGGATTAATCTGTCACTTACATAGATAATTAAGGGATTGTAAATGGGAATTTTATTGACCTAATTACTAATAGAAGTCTAAGTACTGCAGATGTACATGTACTATATAAACATCAAAAGATGTGTTCCAGTCTAATGGTACTGAAACAGACAAATATATTTAGAAGACTTTTTTAAAGGCTGAATTATTTTTTAGATATGTAGCAATGTTTGTGCAGAAGACCAAAAGTCAATCTTTCCTAGGTATGAGATCATTGCTTCAGTGCAAAGATTGCACAGTCTCTAGCAGCTCTTTTCTGCTGCATGCATGCAGTCTATTTTCTTAACATTTTTATAAACTTCCTGTTGTGCAGAAAAAATAGTTTAAAGAATTTATTTGAACTGATTTGTGAGGCGAATAACCTAATTACTTCCATAGCATAAATTCCATGCCTATTTCATGTATTGTTTGCATTTCTCTTTTCCAGTTCTTTATGTAAATGATCATGAACAAATTTGTTATTCCTAAAGGACTGGAGTAAATTCAGTTTGATGTATTCTACAGAAGCCTTTTATTTATCCTTAAAGGTTTTTTTGCTGTAGTGTTATGAGAACTATACAACAGTGTTGTTAGTCATTTGGCACAACTTAAAATGAATAGTAAGATGTTATTTTGCTGCTAAGGAACACTATTTTTTACTTTTTCATAATTACAATAATATGCATAGTCAATGAATACAAAAAACATGAAACACCCCAACAAGATGAATTACAGTGAGAGAGCAAAAATTTAATTAAAAATTGTAACCCCTTACCAAAATGTTCTACATAAAAGTAAAAATAAATTAAAAATACTGAGTTTGACCTAGTTATCGAAGTTTTCAGATTCACAAGAATCTGCAGCTATCCCTAAAATAAGCAAAGAAACAAAGTTCAAGAGATTATTCCAATTTACTTGTGTCTCTAAGGAAAGTATGTTTCTAGAATAGAATAGCTTCATTTTGAATCAGTATTTCAGAGTCAACAACTAGACTGTTACACACTCATACATAAGCACTGAGAAGTATGGAAGTTTTGCACTTGCTTGAATAGAAATATTCCAGCTGAATGCTTAGTGATCAAACATTCAATTTCTGTATGTCAGATGTATACACTACCTCATGTTATATACAGCTGCAATTCCTGGTAGTGATTTAGTTCCTGGGAGAGGATAGTTCTGGCATAGCAAGATATCAAATAATTTCATTCGATTCAAGGACTGCAGAGACAATGCAGGAAGGAGACAGGTTAAAGGAAGAAGACTAGGAAGTACTTCGCCTCCTTCTGAATGTATGTTTTGCTTTCTATTGAAAAATAATTAACAAGAGTCAAAGTTAAAAATAAAGTGCTTACAAAATATTTTGATAATTTAAATAATTTTATATATCTGTTTAATAGGCTTACATCATTGATTTGGAGCTCTATTTCCAATTTTAAAACCTTATCAAGCACTGCATATCAAATGATGGAGAATTTAGATGCAGTAAAGCAGTAGCAAGAGATGCAACTGTGGCTTGGGAAACACGAAAATCTCCAATTGTGGCAAAACAAAGTTTCAAACATTAGAATTTGCCACATGACACTTAGTGATGTTGAAGTTCATTCTGCTCTTCAAGTGTTGATGTATTGTGGGGAGAAGATAAACAGTATTTCTTACCATAAATTCTTCAGCCAAGGAGTATTATACATTCAACAAGGACAGCAATAATTTATGAGATGTGCCCAAGAATACACTCCATTCTTTATGAGATGTTACACAACAGATTTAAGAGTGAACAGGTACTTTACTGAGCAGTTTTTACAATCAATCAAGATTGTTTGCAATTAAGATGTTTACTTGTTGCTGTTGTTGTTGCATACTAATGTCCTTAAGCCTCAGGAATATCAGGAGAATTTCAGCACAAGACTTTCTTACAAGGTAAGAACTGGTTCCTACTCAAAAAACTTTTAGTCCAAATGAACTAAAATGGGTAAGAACATTTAAGGAAAGTGAATAAAGAAAAAAAATTTCCATTCCTTAAGCACAACAGACTTTTTTAGAACACATTACAGAAAAATGCCATGAAAAGGAGATGTATTTCACCAAGTCTGTTACGTGTCACAATAATACAACTGGCTTTGCCACCTGTAAGCAAAAATTGTGTGCAGTTAAAAGCACAATGCCTCAAAGAATGAAAAAGGGAAAAGGTGAAAAAAAAAAAAGGAAAAAGAAAAAAGAAAAATTTGAGCCATTGACATTAGGTCTTAACAAAAAGGGAATTACTACAGCTTAAAATCATTCTAGGAGCCAGATTCCCCTGGCATTCTCCTCAGTGATGAGAATCCCTTTCCACTCAGAGTTCTAGTATGAAGAGATGGATGTATGAATGTGAACGAGTCTGTGTATAGTAAATCAATCTGTCAGCCAGTATCAAAGTACCTACTCAAGAATTCATGGGCCTCTCATGATTGGCATTATATAACATGGAATACATTTCAACTCCACAAGTGGCTCAAATGTGACTTGAGTTTTAACTACCTGTAGTTTTCTAGCCCATCCTTCAACACACAAAAGTAATGATTTAAAGTCTTTTCACCAATCAAATATTTATTCCACATTAAAAAGTCTATTAAAAAATGAGTAGCAGTAGGCTTAGAAAAAAGGAAGTGTAAGAAGACACCATGCTTACTTCTTTGAAATGCTTTTCATTGTATTCCAGTCTTTCCAGTACAGGCTGAACACATAGAAAGTACCTTAAATTCATGACACCTATTTAATCTTTTCTTAGGAACCTCAGTTACATGCTGGGTTTGAACATTACAGATTCATTATCACATTTGTCTCCAAGTTGATGGTAGTACTTCCAAAGGAGTATAGTACCAAAAGGTACTTAATACATTTTACTGCTTCTCCACCACAGACCAGATCACACACTGAAGTCCTCTCTGAACGTTCTTGTGCCACCGAGAGTACTTTCAAGATGCACAGATTCTATATGCTTAAGAATCCAATTTAGTTATTAGAAAAGTGGCAGAGTCCTATCTTTCCTTTTCCTTTTCCTAGTTTCTCTTTCCTGTACTGTGACAGCTACTGCCCAGGAAGAATGGTAACAGAAAACTCAACCATCAGTCAGAGTGTAGGCTTTACACCCTGATTAAGGTGTTAATCAAGGTAGGTATGGTGTAAACTATGTCAATGTTAGCTTTCAGCTCTCTCCTCACCTTCCTAGATGTCAAGTTCAGAAGGCAACCATAAAACTTGCAATGCCATTTGCACAAATCTATTTCTATTAAAGAACAAATCAAGGGGAATTTTCTAACCCAGGTGGGGTTAGAAGGCCAATAGCATCCTGGCCTATATCAGGAATAGTGTGGCCAGGAAGTGATTCTTCCACTGTACTCAGCACTGAGTAGGCTGCACCTTGAGTGCTGTGTCCAGTTCTGGGCCCTTCAATTTAGGAAGGATGTTGAGGAGTGTGCTGGAGTGTGTCCAGAGAAGGGCAACGAGGATGGTTAAGGGACTGGAGCACAAATCCTATGAGGAGATGCTAAGGGAGCTGGAGTTGTATAGCCTGGAGAAGAGAAGGCTCTCTACCAGAAAGGAGGTTGTGGACAGGTGGAATTGGTCTCTCCCAGGCAACCAGCAGTAGGACAAGAGGGCACAGTCTTAAACTGCACCAGGAGAGGTTTAGGTTAGGCATTAGGAAGAAATTATTTATTAAGGGATTGACTGGGCATTGGAATGGACTGCCCAAGGAGGTGGTGGAGTCACCATCCCTGGAGGTATTTAAGAAGAGATTGGATGTGGCACTTAGTGCCATGGTCAAGTTGACAGGTGGTGTTAGGTCAAAGGTTGGACTAGATGATCTCAGAGGTCTTTTCCAACCTAGTTGATTCTGTAATTCTGTACTTCCTCAATGGTCTAAAAATTCCTTGCCTGCTTAAATTTAATCAACTGTGTGGTAATTTGATGATACTAGCATTCCTAGTGTGCAAATTGGTACAGCATTTTATGCTGCCAAGCATTCCCTGAGCATCTACTCCTGGAATATCTTGAGCACACCATGAGCAGGGCAGCTACCACAAACAGCCAAAGGTGAGTGATGTGGTCTTGAAGGAAAGCACACTGGAAAAGTCTGAGTTTAACCTATTACTTTGGGCACACAACATCATTGAAAAGGGGGAGATCTAGGCTTTGCTTCTTGGGTCAGCATGAGGTTTTTATACAACAATAATATATGTAAAACACAAACGTTCCAGGGAACAATGACTGTAGCCTTAATTCAAACAAAAATGCAGGGCACTACATAGTGATTTTAAGATTACTGGCAATTAGCTGTCTTGTCCTTTTTCCTTTTCATTGGATCCTTAAAAGCCCTTAAATCACCGTGGTTTGAAAAGTATCCTTACCAAAATACATAAGGTAGTTTCTGATGTACTACTATCCACTGCCAGATTGGACAGACTGGGTGTCAAATCCAGTTCTCTAATATTTGTACTGTTTCTCTCTACTTTTATTTTTTAATTATGTCTTAAGGTAATCAAGTATCAAAATGTAAAAAAAGCAAATACAAAGTAATTTACTGTAATAAAAAATAGTATTCACATCAGATCTGTCAGAATTTTTGGCAAGTGAGATATTTAAGATGAAATGATTATGCAGGAAAATCAAATCATTGTATCTGCTTATGAAAATCATTCAAATATTACATAAATTAATCATTATTTTAGTGCTGAAAGTGGCTTCTTTTAATGCATCACAGGAACAGGGTTTTACTGATTAATTGTCAGAGGAGATAGAAAGTATTTCTTGCCTGAGATGATCTGAAAAAAAAAAAAGTCATTTTATCACAACCTTTATATTAATAAAACTGAAAAAGGTATGCATGTGACAAACAAAAATATTCTTCTGACCTAGACAAAAAAATGTCTATGGGAAAAGTTAGATGCTATGATGCCCAAGGTTAGAAAGAAATTTCTCCTCCAAGACTTGTAGATGTATAACTTGAATACTCAGGAAGAGGAACACATTTTCGAGAAGCATTTGGGATTGTTGCAAAATGTTGTAAAAGAATGGTTGAACTCATGCACTGTGGCTCCCACCCTGAGAGTTGGGAATGAGTGTCAGGTGGTTTAAGTCACTGTACTGCCTCCAAAACAATAAACAGGAGGGAGGTCTGGCTACCAAAAGGTTATGTGTACATGTGTGCAAAGAGAGAAGGGCAGATGAAGAGGACATGTTCTGATAGGTAATTTGTGGAAAATCTAATACACTAATGATAAAGAAATCAGATGATTTTATCAGCTACCCAGGTTATGCCCAGTTACCTGGGTATTTTGCCATTCCTGATAGCCTCATTTACTTCAGGCATCACAGGACAGACCCAGCTGAGAAGGGAGCAGAACAGGGAAGGGTGTTCCAGTGTCCCTGCAGGTCTGCAGGGGAGGAGGTATCCCATGTGCTGGTATGAGAATGGGAATCGGTACAAGGCAGAGAAGGCAAAGCGCCTGTGAAGTCTGACCTCGCTAGCAGCATGGACCAGCTGGGTGGATGAGTCAGACTGACAGGGAACCTTGTGTAAGCTCAGTGTAGTAGCCTTCCATCTGCTGGTAGTGCTCTCACATTCACAAGTTTTTTAGGTAACTCATGGAAGACGATGCACTCGGGAGTCTCCCTGTCACAAAATGAATTTTGTAAGGACACAAAACAAGCTATCAGTTCATTCATGAGCATTTCTGTTCCTCCTCTCCCCTTAATCTATGGCTTTGTGCATATTTTGGTCCTTTGGGCACAATTGTTTGGTTCTTCCTTCAGTCAGTTCCTTCAGTTGCTCACCATCTCTCCAAGGGCACACACACACATCAAACCAGCCCCGAGCTTTGCTCTGCCACGTGCACACTGAGCTAGCTGACTTAAAGGTAATGCCAAAATCTCTGTTGAGAGCAGCCTCTGCAGTGCTGATACAAGATTGCTGATGTGTGGAGTAGCTCCAGGCAGTCCATCACGCAACACAGCTGCAGCTCTGCAGATCCCCACAGCACACCAAGCCTTGCAGCCACCTCTAGACCTTCAAAGTCTACACCCAAACTCAGTGGCAATGCTGTCTTTCACAGCAGTGAGTGATTGATCAAACCCTGGCACAGCGAGAGAAAAGAAGTGGAAAAAATCTTAAATAGAAATGGAGAAACTGGCAGGGGCATTATTAGCAGGTGTTGTAATTTATTCTCCTTTTAACTCTGCTTTTAAAATGGATTAGATTTCCAACTGATGACCTTACTTTAATCCAATTTGGCAAAATAGACCACCAGCTGTGGGAAAAGAACTTACAAGCAGAAAATATCTGAAATATTTATAATGATATTTTTATATTTAAGGACCAATAAAGTAATACAAATAAAATGTAAACAGTAGGTGAAGCCATTACCATAAAATATTCAGCTTTTGCCTTATGCTGCACTAAAGTAAGGGTAGTGTATGCTTTTCTGTCTGACATTTACAAAACATCATTTTCCTACTATTTAAATGCATGCCCAGAGAAGCTACTAAACAATTTTAGCATTTTATTCAGGTATAGGTCAGATCCAGAAAGGGCTTCTCCAAGTCCCTGCTGGGCTGTACCCTGCCCATGCCGAGAGCTGCCTGTTTGACAAGGGAGATGCCCTTCCCATTGCACTGCACTGGGACCTGAGGAATTGACATGCTCACGTTCTCTGTAAGACCAGAGCAAAAAGGCTCTTCAGTGTTGGATTCAGTCAATATGAGAAATTTCCCATATCACCAGCATCACCAGCTCCGTTATGGGTCACACATCTGAAAATATGCATGGAAATTGTTTTACCAGATGAGAAAAAAATAATGCTAGGCTGTGATCTACTCAAGAGAACCCTCTCCTGGGATAAAGATGACTTTGGACTGAACTCCCCCCTTAGCCTGAGGTGAACAAAAGCCATGTTGCCAATTGTGTACAAACCAGCAGGCTGCAAGACAGCCTAAGTGGAGGAATACTCTTGTGCTGTTGTGTGGATAGGAAATCAATCATTGTGGGGACACAGGAAGCCAAGACATGCAGGAACAGGCTCTACCTCAGTTCGTGGGGAAATCACCTAGAAGGGGTAGTCTTGATCCATCGTGTCTGCTCTCTGGGTAGTTTCTACATTTTTACCAGAGCCTAATGTGAACTCCCTGTGTCTGCATAGCTCACCAGAGGAGTCCAGGGTACCAAAGCTGCAGGATCAGGGTCTGTTTTGCTCCCTCAGTTGAGTCACACTGGTGTATCTTGGGCTAAGCAGAGAGTGAGTGGGAGTGGGTGCCCACCTGCATCAGCCTGGCATGGGGTGGTTGAAGTTCTCATCTGGGGAGGACACGTGAGTGGAAGCTGCAGAGGGCAGCTCTCCTGCTTCCAGCGAGGTGTTCTCCCACTTACAGTAGCCTTTGAAAGCCAGGTACTGTCATGCTACTACCACTTCCTTACAATGGCAAGAGTAGATTCTGTTCACTTGCTCCAGAAAAAAAAAAGTCTGGAGGTGGCTAGACTCCAAACTGCTCTCTCCATGGATGGAGGCATCCCACTGCTGGATCAAACAACAGAGATTAGCTCTTGTCATGAGGTAGGAGTTCAGATACCATTCTTGTACACTAACAGTTAATTTATGATGACTTCTCACTCAGCCTCAGGTTTTCAAGTTGCCTCTTTGAGCTTGCAGGTTTACTCATTCAGTTTCCTGGAGCTCAGACACCCAGTTCCCACTGCAGCACTTTCAGTAGGTCATTACATCTACAGCAACCACTGACAGATCAGACTGTAAATGTGTCTTTTATAAGTCCTAGTCGTAACTTTACTCAGCAACAACTTTCTGAAACATATAATGTGTTCATCGAACTGTTTTAATGTGGTTATGCCCTTCATGTAAATAAAACACTTTTCTGTTCCTTTCCTCTGTGGAACAAATTAGATTTTTTATCATCTCATTACAACATCTGTTCAACAGAGTCAAGTCCAATACAGTTCTCAGGTCAGTTCCCGCAGCCTGAGAAAACAGAAAATGTTATTATCCTAATTTAGCTGTGATAAAGCACTGAGACCAGCAGTTCATGTCCAGAATTCCCTGATGTGCTCAAAATTCTTTGATTTTTGGATAGTTCCAGAGCCAAGGAACAATGTAATTCTGTAGAGGTGGATTCAAACAGGGTGGAAATAATTTGGTTTTGGAGGACTCATGCTAACATGAAGACAACTGAGGGGCTCAGTGCTGGATCAGTTTCATCTACAACATTATGACATCATTTAGGCTCTTACCTTGCAAACAATTACGTATATCCTGAACTTTAATGATGCAACTGTTCAAAGAGCCAAATAAACAATACGCTGGAAACCTGGTAACATTCAATACCAAAGAATTGCTAATTAATTATATGAGAACAAAGCTATACATTCAGGAGCACCATCTACTGGTATATTCCTATTAGCTCCTGATTTGTTTATAAGCAAACATCACACAGAGTCACAGAAGGGTTGAGGTTGGAAGGGACCTCTGGAGGTCATCTTGTCCAATCCCTCTGTTCAGGCAGGGCCACTACAGCAGATTTCACAGCACTATGTCCAGATGGCTTTTGAGTATCTCCAAGCTTGAGAGATATCATGTGCATACCAAGACCAATGCACCATGTGGGATTATTCATTCTTTTGTATTTAAATATATATGTATATATATATGTATATGTACACATTTCATGTAGGTCATATGGTTAGAAGACGATATAGTGTCCTTTTAATCAGCTGCTTTACACTAAGAGAGTACAGGCATGAGGTAAAAATTCAAATCCAGAGTAAGAATCTAGATTTAAGTATCTACATATAACCTCAGCCCTGACTCTAATTGCCTAAAAGGTTTCCAGTAATAAATTGATGTGTTTTTGAATACCCTTACCGTGCTCCCAAGAGCACAGTTCTATTGTCCTGTATTCTACCATCCTTTTCTCCCATATGTTCTGTACCACAGACTACACTACATCTGGCATTACATTAGAGATATATATGTAGGCAAATTTTTGAGTACTCAAGACAGAACATAAAGATTAATTTCTCCTTAATACGACCAGAAACTGCAGAAGCATTAATTTTAACTTTCAAAAATATCTCCATAGGTGAAAACCTACCTGCCTCAGCAAAAAAGTTACGAATTAACAACATTAAAAAAAAGTTTTCAAGATTAAACCAATGTAAAGCAAAGAACTTGGATCCATTAAAGCCAATGGCAAAATTTTATTTGACTTAAACAAGGCTAGAGATTTTTTTTCCCAAATATTTAAAGTCCCATGCTATAAGCATACATTGAGATTTTCCAGCATATCAAGGTATATGTCCTATGTAACTGGCCTCAGTCTACGCAGAAGACATAATTTTGAATTCCTAACACTTTGAAGATAGTGCAGTTCTTTGTGTTTGAATGTTGAAGGGTATTAGTGCAAACAATCACAACTCTGACCATTCTGCAGTAGCTTAGGTAAGCTGCTCTGCTTTACACCAGTGGTACCTTCACTTACTACAGGCAGAATAACTCCACTGACTCCACAGAAGCTATGCCGAAACAATTGCAGGTACTTTTTGGCATATGTGACCATCTAAAAATGTTTCTCTTTGGTGTTTATAAGAGCTAATATATGAACCAAATCTAACTGCTATGCATTGTTTAAAATACTGGACTAACATATATTAACAATTTCTTGCTTTTCTATATACAATTTTAAGATATTAAAATTCCTACAACTAGCATGATTTCAGCAAACTACAGCATGGATGTATCTCAAGTATTCAGAGATATGTTCACCATGTACCCAAATACCTGTTACAACTAGAATACTGGTATATACTCTTTAAGTTTCCTATTCCTTTACATGGAACCTTATTATGTCATTAAAAAGTTTTGTTAATTTATGGTTTTATTAATCCTTTAATCAAATAATGTTATATTTCATAATAAATAATTTCAATCTATTTTCTGGTCAAAATTACTTACAATGTACAAATCATACATGGTCAAAGAGGTTACAAGTTATAAGCATCTTGTGGAAAGACATTTATCCATTTCTCAAGTCCTCAGTCTTGTATATTTTTTTTTAACTGAATTTTCAGTGCTTCTACTGTAACAAATGAAAAAGAAAGTTAAGGACTAATGACAAAGAAATTTGAGAACAATCTAAAACCAAATACAGAGCTTGTTTGATGTTTGAAAATTCTTCATGAAAAAGCAAATTATTGTTTTCTGGAAATCTGTTATGAGTTTGCCCAGAGGCAGAATTTTAATTTAAAATAATATCTGACCAAGAAGAAAACACATCTCAAAAAAACCCCAGACTTGCAAGTTTAATTAATACATGATTGTATTAGCTTCTTAAAAATAAAGATTAAGCATATATCTGAGGCTTGTTGTGCAGTTAGAATTTAGAAATGAATCACAATAATTTTTTTATACATATGCAAACTGCCTTCAACAAGGGTTTTGCTTTATTGTTTCACTGTGGTAAACCATGAAGGTGTTTGTTTGTTTGAAATCTGCAGTATCAGCTGTATTATTTCCAAGTGCATCACTTCACAATTGGCCAAAGGATTGTTCTACCCATGAGACCATAAGCACCACAATGGATGTGACACTGCATGAGCAAGTCTGGAAAAACCTGATGGCTCTTCTTATCTGAATGTCAAGAAACTGAACAAAGATTAAATTTCCACGGAGAAGAGCCCTTCATCATTTTCAGCCAACTTTAAGCTTTGATTCCTATATTTATACAGTTCATTACTTTTTCACGAGAAGCAAAATGTTCTTGTTCCATAGCTGAATCAAGCTATGCATGAGAATTTAGTACTATATATATATCAATCATTGCATTCTCTTCATTTTTTTTTAAAGAGAGTATATAACACAAAGGAAAACAAGCTTTAATTCTCCAAGAAAAAGCAACAGCTCAGCTTCACAACATTATCTTTGACAAATATTCATGAAACCGTAACTTAACAGGTCCAAAAAAGGAAATAGTTCATATTTAAATGAATTCATTTTCACAACTATTCTCATTAATCTCATCTTATGTTGGCTCATATTTAAACATAAAAGAATTCCTTGATCCTATTTCCTATGCTATTTTAGCTTCATGCTTTCTTACAACAGCTGTGCTCAACTTTGTATTTATGCAACATTTTCTTCACAGTATTTTCCAGAAATTTTGTTAGTTTACAGAAATGTGTGTTGTTAAACATAAAAAAATGCACTCTTCAAAAGCACTTGTGAGTCTCAGGATCTTGGGTTTTGTTGAATTTCAATTGCACTTGTGATTTCACCTTCCTGGGTCCCTCAACAACCACTTGTTTCACTGAACAAGAAAAAAATCTGTTCTTCTGCACAGTGTCACTTAATCTGAAAGTTATTAATTGTAACTTCTGACAGATTTAATATAATCATCAGAACTTCCTTATTACAAAACTTATTGTATAACACAAAGTAATTTTCAATTAATGCAATGGAATCTTATATCAGAGTCTAGAAATTACACCTCCTAGATAGGTTGCTATTTATGTGTATGCCACTGTGGTGTTGTGCTGTTTCTTTATATTTTCTGTTGCTCAATTCACTGATTTGTAAAATAAATATAAAGAACATAATTATTTAATGTACAAATTTTGAGCACCCAGATAGAATAATACAGGCTATTGTTCTCCAGATGTTTAACCTGAACTAATGTTACACACTCTTTCAAGAAGACCTCTCTTTTTCAAAATGAACTCTTGGTGTTTTCCACCCTTGAAAAGTATTTTCTTCTTTACAAATATTTTATGGTCCTTCAGATCCTCTTAGTCTAGGGAAGAACAACAGCATTTTTCTTTGTGAAAAATCTATGAATAAGACTATGAAAAAAGTATTTCTCCAAGCAGCACATGCAAATCAGAATATAATCAACTAATCTTGCCGTGCAGAAGCTGGAGAAAATCTGAGCTCCTAGAAAACTTTTTATGACAGTAAGAAAACTGCCCAATGTGACAGAATTGCATAATCACAGCATGGATTATGCCACATATCTCTGAAGACCATCTCTTCAAGCCTCCTACTCAGAGAAGAGCTAATTAGAGCTGGTTGCTCAGGGCTGAGCTCAGGTCAGTTTTGCATTATCTCCAGGGATGGATACTCCACAACCTCCCTGGGCAACCTGTCCTGGCTGTTGTCCACCCTAAGAGTAAAAGTGGTTTTTCTGATGTTTAAATGGAATTTCTCATCTGTGTCCATTGTCTCTTGTCCTGTCACTGGGCACCACTGGGAAGAGCCTGGCTCTTCTCTAATGTCTAGTGGTTTGAAGTAGTATGATTATACCTTCATTTATCCTCTTCAAATGAATTTTCATTAAAATCTTTATCTTTTACCACTCTTTTACAGATGAAACACCTTGTAAAAATCAATGAGAGTTTAAGGTACGGATAAATGGGATAATATGGCATTTAGAGAGAATATGTGAGAACAAATTGCTTTAATTGGCTACTCATTTAGTCTTAGGATCTCTTCCTGGCAGGGTTGGTTAATGCAGACTCTCTGTCCTTCATTTTGTACATTATATCCTTTGACTTTGGGGACAGTTTTTTCTCTGCTGCTTGTTCAGCTTTGCTCGTTGCATCTAATTCAACACTTCAAGCCAATAATGAAAAATAATATTGTGGATTTAATCTTTAACACCTTATCTTGCTTTATATGGAAAATTCAGATGGAGTCAATGGGTATTGTGGGATCAGACTGACGACAGGCTATTTAAGCTTGTGGTAAGGAAAATATTGATAGGAAAGTATTTGGATAAGAAAGAAATTGCAAGCCAAAAATATTTAACTCAAAATGTAAAAAAAAATGCACAATAACAACAAAAGACCCTCAAAAAATCCCTAACCACATTCCCAACAGTAATGGTTAACTCAGAAGAGATAGGAATACAAGTTTCAATCAGTTTAGACTACATTTCTTACATTAACTTTCATTGACCTCAAAGCTCCTCATATATAATACCATGCTGATCCCACAGAAAACTAAATATTTTTTTGCATGGAAAAATTCCTGTTTCTAAATAAAAGAGGAATTTCACCAATTTAGTGGTGAAAAGACCTCTANTTCTCTAATGTCTAGTGGTTTGAAGTAGTATGATTATACCTTCATTTATCCTCTTCAAATGAATTTTCATTAAAATCTTTATCTTTTACCACCCTTTTACAGATGAAACACCTTGTAAAAATCAATGAGAGTTTAAGGTACAGATAAATGGGATAATATGGCATTTAGAGAGAATATGTGAGAACAAATTGCTTTAATTGGCTACTCATTTAGTCTTAGGATCTCTTCCTGGCAGGGTTGGTTAATGCAGACTCTCTGTCCTTCATTTTGTACATTATATCCTTTGACTTTGGGGACAGTTTTTTCTCTGCTGCTTGTTCANAGGTCAGATTGTTTTATTTCTGACTGGTACAGAAGGGATAATGAGGCCACAAAACTAGCAGAAGATCCTAAATAAAACTAGAGAGACAGCAAGTCCCAATTCCACAAGTCCATGGGAATTCTTCAGGCAGACAATGATCTATGTGTCATCTCAAGGCAGAGAAAAATCTTGAGTTTATTTGCACAGAAGCTGCTGTCTTATCTAAAGTATATCTATCTCCTGCACAGTCTGAGGGGATGGATAGGTAAATGTTTCCTGTGAATGAAACCAACAGCTCTCAATAGATAAATCCTTTTGCAGCAAGATGGAAATTTATTAAAAATTATTCACTTCAATGATGTAAACACCTATACATACTAGGTACTATGAAATTATATAGGAAAAAAGATTAAAACCAATGATTTTACAATCATATTAATTATATGATAGGAAATAACGGAAACCAGAAATCCTTGTGAAAGGAGTGCAGCAGGAGAAAGCTATGATTAGCTTCACAAGCAGCTAATAGATGCTGGCAGCTGCTTAACTCTGAATGCACAACAGCATGTTGGGAAATCCTGAGAAATTATTTCAATGAACACAATGTAGCAGCTAGGCAGAAATTTGTCAACGGAATGGTGCTTTCAAGTAAAGTTATTCAGTTTCTTTCTTTTCTCCCCTCAGGCAGTGGAATTTTGGGTGTGAAGCAAAGGAATCCTTAATAGGTCCCTGATTGATTCAGCAACATTTTCCTTAACTACAAACAGGTGTTGAAAGTTGCCTCCTATGAAGTGTGCCAGAGTATTGGACAAACACCAGGCATATGTTTCATAAATAAGCAATAGGCAAATAGCAAATATATTTGCAATGTGCTGTAGTCACCAGGTACAGAGGATACCATGAGATTTCATGGAAACATTGTTTTGACAGGATAGGAAAATATAAGTATTAAAATTTTAAGCCTGAATATAAAAAGAAGTCAGATATGATGTAACAGAAAATTGTATACAGTTTGGGAATTGATGTAACATGCAGTAGGAATTTCTGTAAAAAAGGCCCCTCCAAATCTGAGGGCACCAAAAGATGCAAGTATAAACAACAGTAGGTTTGTTTGAATTTGGGTTTCAAACACTACCAGACACCTAGGACCACTATCAAGGCAGAAAAATCAAAATAATTAGATGAACCCTAGAGTTGGGCTGTTTAAATTTGTTCACATTAAAAATCTTCCTGATTCATAATTATTTATGACAAAGACAGCTACAGCAGGCTATGGAACAATGGGAGAGATTCAAACATCTTTATTGAAAGCATGCCTAGGCAACACCGAAAAGATTCACCTGAGCTCTCCAGAAAACACAGAAATATACAAAGATTAAATATGAAAAATATTTTTTAAGTATCCCTTCCAGTTTCTATTACTGGGGATCAGACTAGCTGGATATTGCAGTAAAAAGAGATATAAAATCACACAATATTTGGAAGTCTACTTTTTAAACTACGATTAAGAGAAGTTATAAAAAAATACAATTGGCTTGTGAGGTACAGCAGGTCATACAACATGATGAAATGGACCACATTAGCTCTAAACCCTTTTCACTGTTAGCATAAATACCATTCCTGACTTGTCACAACTATTTTTTCTAACATTTAAAGCATCCATTTGGGCAAAATGTCATCTCTTAAATCTTCTAGTAATGTTGTCTATAGAGCAGGAATGGAAAATAACCAAACAGGTTTGGCAGGCAACCAGACTGTGCAATCGAATAGGGTCAAAGGATCAGGAGTGAGTAAGGTAAGCTGACTCCATCACAGGTCTGACCCAGGAGAGCCAGGAGTATGTGAAAGAACAGCACAGACAGATCAGTTGGTATCCACTCAAATAAATGCCCTGGGCAGAAGCCAGAAACAGCATGGCCAGCAAGCACTATTAGACCACCAGCCTGAAATGAGAGATGAGGACCACACTCCTAGAACAGGCTATTGACTATGGTCACACAGACTCAGCTTATTTTCACAAATAGCACAATAACTGAAACGACTGCTAACAGGGAAGCAGTAGTAGTCTGTGTGAAAGCTGCCAGAGGAATCAGGATAAGAAATCAGAAGACCCATGAAAAGGCTCTACATATCCCAGTCTCACCAAATGAACACAATGTTAGTGGAATCTGCTGTCTCTCTGTAAGTAGCATCACTTAAACTAAACAGTTCTGTGCAGACACAGAAAGTGCTCATGTGGCCACCCAACATGTTTACAGAGAACCTCTTACACGGCCAAACTACAACTTCCTTGGGTTTAAAAACAACACAAATAAGCAAAACTCCATCAATAGCAATTTTTTTCCCACATGATAAATAGCGTATAGAAAGGCAAACTCAGTAGTAGCAGTGATGTCAAAGAAATCACTGTACTTTCTGACAATACCCTTATTTGTGAATTTAGATTGAAATAAAACCTTCAATTAGAATGGTTAAAACCTCAAATCAGGGCTGTGGCATTACATAAATGAACACTATGATTACAGTTATTGGAGACTTGCCCATATTTAAATGTATCAAAATCCAATAATCTTGTTTTTTCCTTGAAAGAGAATTAGTCTACTACACTGCACACAGCTGAAACCCAAAGCACTCAGAGAAAAGCACAGCCTTAAAAAACTCTTACAACAGACCTCAATATCTAAATTATCACTTGCAGTGTTGAGCAATTAAAACTGCCATGTATTTGTATTTCAGCTGCCTGTTAGTCAAAAGAGCACAGCCACATGGCATCCTACACCTGACAAAATGAATGCAAATCTTTATTCATGCCGGGTGTGTCTCCAGCAGATGTCAACGAAAGAGGATTTTCTCACCTGTACCTTTCTGTGCTCCTTGAGTCCTCTGAGTGTTTTTCATGTTCAGCCCCCCCTGTAAAAGAATTCAAATGCAGATCTCTGTCCTTACAATCTCGATCCAATCTATCTGAGCTGGGNTCAAGAGCACTGTAGTCTCACTGCATTTCTCTTCCATTTATTGGTATAGACAGATACTAGCTTTGCACCTGGGTTGCAGGAGAATCAATGAGATCCTGGCATCAATGTTGTTTAGGGAACTCCAAATGACTCAGCTGCAGGCAGGATTTTAACCAAGGTCTCTAAATGGCTCCCAATGTATGAAGTTCTTATAGTTAAGAAAATCATCTGGATTAA
>WEIV01004039.1:4976-19844 GCA_013390005.1 Calyptomena viridis
ACATTTCAAAAACAGGAATGGTAGGCACAAATTGGACAAGAGGAGAAAGCAGTGAATATGTGTACTGCTTGTCCTTGGCTTTGCTGTCTACCTGTGCAGACTGTGAAGAAGCACTAAATTAGCTCAAATGTTATCTTTGCCAAACTTTATCAGAGAGCCACATACCTTTCTTTTTGTGCTTGTCCTATGTTATGGTATGCCCAAGGAATCTTGATTACAGTCATTACAGTATGTAATTTCTGGAGTATATTTCACATTTTTGTCTGTGTCTCCTCCCCTTAGCATTAATATTGCTAAGATACAATCTGCTAAGGAAACGCCTATTGAGCTTAACTAATCAGTACCTCTTATATTAAATATTTAAGGATGTGCTTAAATTGAAACATATGTCTATGACTTTCCTGTTCAACAAGGTATTTAAACAAATGTGTTTAACTTTTGGGCCTAAAGAGTGCTCTTACAGGCTTTATGGAATTTGTGACAAAAGAAGATGTTTTGCTAGTTACAGCTTTTTTTGTTTTGATAACTCTACATTAACAGAAATAATTTCAATTTGCTGTGTGTCTAGCTTCTGCTACCTAGTTTTAATTCACAGGAATTTCATTAGATGTGAGTTCACTTTAAAAGAAATAACCTTGTGTCTTTATGAATATTTTAGGAAGTTTAAGCAACAGGCTCATTGGCAATGTGTTACTTCCCTTAAGAGTCAACCTTGTAACTTGTATAACCATGCCTAACCTTAGCAATACTTTTAAAATTACTTGTACACACGTCACCTTCCCTACATGTTTTGACAAATGACACATTTCCTTTGGTGCTTCTTTGTGGGTAACAGCGTGTGAGGATATGGTAGTGGCAAAATTTATTACAGTTATTTTGTAGTTGATATTAAAGAACATGATGTATTATATCAGGTGTCTGACCTTTAAAGATCTTAGGACCCAATTCATTACAACATAAAATTTACATATTATTCAACATTCTACAGTCCTTTTATGAAGAAATCATGATGCATACGTACATGAGATTTAGGGCAGACAACTATCCCTGCACACTGAAGACATAGAGATGGAAGACAATGTGAAATAAAAAATATTGTAGTTAGGAAAAGATTCACTTTTTTAACCCATGAAATGGATGATTCTGGCAGCACCTTTTTGAACAACATCTTAGAAAAAATAAATGGAGCGCACAGAGACAATGCTGTATTGGATATGAGCTGTATTCCTGTGTCTTTTGTAAATCCTGACAAGACCTGCCTGTCTCTGTTCCTGCATTTGATGAAGTTTTGCACTGATCTGATCCATGAAGAGTCAGCCTGGGGGATTCATCTGTGAGCAATTGATGAGTTTTTCTGCGCATTGTATTTGCACATACTCAGCTGGAACCCACTCTGAACACTATACCAGCATTCCTACCTTTTTTGCTCCGTTCAATTATTCTTATTTTGGGGATATGAACAAGCATTATTTGCCACAAGAGATAGCAGCAGCTGCAGTCTACCACTTTCTACAGCTGGTTCACCTCAGGTGTGTAGTTAATATCATGCACCTGGTTGTTGTGCAGTCAGTTGTGGATATCTGGAGATGCACTAGGTGTTCACACCAGTAGAACTAAGCTTACTTTTCTGCTACAGTGCTCTAAGATCTTGCTGTTGGAGAGCACCGTCTCATTTCATATCAGTAAAAGTACAAAGGCAATACATGGAGTTGGGTAAGACACTTGATACAGCAACTGTACATTGTCCAAGCTGCAAAATCCATGTAGAGGAGTGGTAATGACAAATAAGCAGTACACATTTACTTTTGTTGGAGGTTGGATAGCTCTTTCATTCCAAACATTCAGCTGCAATCTCTTACCAAGGCTGTGCAAAAAATCGACTGATTTTTGTGACTTTGTTGGCAGTTTATGGCATCTTGAGGCAGCCTTATCCAAAGCATCAGAATTTATTGGCAGATTTTTCTGTTGTGACAAGATCAGAGACTCAACATAATTTTCGCTTGGAGAAGGCTGGATCAAGTACTTTACTTTTCGTCATTCTAAGAGTCAGACTCTAGGGTTAAGATCCAGATGCCTACATTTAGGTAGGCAGAGTGACTTTCTGGAGGTCTTTAACACCATCTATTTCTTTCCGTTAGACAGAGAACATTGTCACTTGTGATAGAATTGATTTGCTAGACTCTCCCAAACTTTGGATTCAAGCTCAGTGATCCTGTTTCATCTAAGGGTTTCTGATCACGTAGCCTTTAGGAAAGACTGATTCTCTGTGGACTGAAAATTTCACCCTCTGTTAAGATACGGAACATGGGTTCCTTTATTGTTATCACACAATGTGATAATATGGCAGTAATGTGCATAAGAAATTATGAAGAGGACTGAGACAAGGACATGCCCTGCCTGAGTTAAGTAGGGTTTTACTTGCAAAACCAGTGCTGAAAGAATGTGACTAAACTACTTTCAGAAGCTGTATAGACTAATATAAGGTAGGGATCATGGTTTAATTTACCCTAACTGGACATACACATTGTGAGACTATTTTTGTTTATATGCTCCATCTTCATAATTTTTTTTTAGTTAAAAGAATGAAGCTGGGCACTGAGCATTTATCAGATTTTTGTGAAGAATGGTGGTGTCTATTTATTTTCTTACAGAAAATAAAGTAATACTGGGAAGGATTTATTTTACCATAAGTTAGACTTCTAAATGCAGGGTGCTTATTTTTAAGCTAGTCTGGAATCTTTCTGCAGTCAGTGGGAAAAGACAAACATCTACTCCCATCCCATTTATGCTTAGAGAGGTTCAGCCAATCTCCCTATTGTCAACAGAGAGGCATGATGTTAGGCTCAGGGCTAACTTCTAGGTGGTTCAGATTTGATGAAACAATCCCATGAATAGTGGCCAAGGTAAGAGATTGTAAAAAAAGGAGAGAAGGTGTCATGGTTAAGGAAGCTGAATGCAACCATAGGGAATTTTATTCTATCTGTGCATCTGTCAGGGAATTCCTGTGGGATGCTTGGCAAGCCACTGAACAGGTGGTCAATAATTGTGTGTTTCTTGTGTTATGGGTGTCTGGAGTCTGGTTTACAGAAGCAATAAGGACTCACAACTGAAATTGAAGTAAATTGTAATTTTATTGTAGAATGCTACATGCTCATAAATACTTGGTTCTGTTGTTCTTAAACTGAACATTGCAAACTAGTGAATACTTTGGGGCCCACATTCTTTGTGTCATTATTCCCAACTGTAAAATGGGAATAATGACACTCATCTCCCAGGGGTATTAGGAAAGTGAACTCATTACTGTCTAGGAAATATTTAGGAAAGTTTTAAAAAGAGGCCCTTGGGGAAATGAGTAATTCTGTGTTCAGAGTAGGATTTGAGTGGTGTGCAGCAAGACTTTGGGCCATATGCTGAACAGGGAGGAGGCAACATTGTTGAATACCTGTTTGTTAACTGAGCGTTAGCCTTAACATGAAATAAATGAAATAAGGGGAAAAAATTAGATTGCGATGATGCCCATGGCTACTTAAAATGCAAGTGCAGGGGCAAATTAGAGTTCTCAGAGGTAACCTTATGTTTGACATGACACGGTTTTTGAGTGACAGAATTTTGTAAAGTTCTTTTACCACATTTTGGTTTATTTCTAAGACAATAAACTGAAAAAAAAAATCCCATCCAAATGTCACTTTATGTTACATGAACAGCCATCAGTAATGCTTTCTGGATGGTGGACATCAATCACAAAAACATTAGCCACTTGAGTTAATGGGTAGGAATACTAGATTACTGTGTTTGTCTTGTTAGCGCAGCAGGTTCATCCTCCTCGTTGAATACATCGTGAGTTATGTGGGGCATACAAATAAAGGTAGTTTCACAATGCAGATGTCTTGTGGGGGCAATGCAGTGGCTTGCATAGATATTGGCTCTCAGCAGACCTGTGAGTATTTGGTTTCCTGCTGCTCTCTAGAAGAACTTCTGGGCATAAACTGTGCATGGCTTCACACTTAGTCAGGACTTAGATCGCTCTCTTCCTCAAAGCTGCCCTTTTCTACATAATTTTAACACCAGCTCTCCAGTTTCTCCACAAATCATGATCAGTCTCTTTCCCTCAGGATTTTTAACAACAGATATTTTTAACAACAGATGTCCCGTTTTTCCACCATCCACCTTATTGTTAAAACTTTCCCCAAACTGCCTGCCCAGTGTCCCTATCTCCAGATTCACTCAGTCACCCTCCAAATACTTTTTCACATAGGCCCTATCCCACATCTCCTCACTTCCTTCCAACAGACTTATTTCCATAGGTATAGCTGCAGTGTAGATACATACATTTAGATAACTTGCATTCCAGTTCCAGTTGCAAGAAAAACCATCTTCAGTCGTGATGGAGTATCGGGATCACTAGTTATTGGGGTAACTAATTATCAGCAAAATTAATTATCTGTCGGTGATGGATGAATGAGACTGCACACACACAAATAGAATCAGGGATTTCCCGTGCTTGTCTTCTCTGTCTCCTTTCTTTTCAGCCCCTGCTCCATATCCCCTTCTATTATGCTCTTTGTAAAACAGTGTCTGCTGTTGCCACATAGCTGATTAGAGTTCTCATAAATTTGCAACTCCATGTTTTGACTTCACATGCACACTTTGTCACGCATTCAGTGGCCACCTCCATGCATACCACCATCCATGCCCCCTCACACTCTTTTAAAACATGGGCTTCAAGGCCAGAGATCTTTTTTCTGTCCTCACCAGCCGGGCAGCTGGTGCAGTCAAGTTAACTTGTTCCCACAATAGGGCATGTCTGACATGGATAGAATGTCTCAGGAATTAATCTGACAAATCTAAGTCTCTTATAAGCACTTTTTACATAGTTTCAGAGATTTGAAATTCACTCGTATTAGAGGTAGGTTTACTTGGGGTGAAAATCCCCATTGCAGAGGTAAGTTGGAGTTTAATTGCTCTGCAAAGCCTAGAGAAATGTCAGCTTGCGATTATGCTTGAAACAGTACCCCCTTCACCCCGCTTTAAAACTGCTGTACTGTGCCCCTGCAGACTTTATCTTACAGTCCTGGACAACAGCTCCTGTCTGCAAGAGATAATGGGCAGTTTCACACAGTTCCCCAGTCTGGTGCAGAAATGCATTTCTGATGTTTTTTAAGAACATCTCTGTCATATCCCAAAGACAATGGGAGAGTTTCCCCATAGCCCCTAGAACTGTACCTCGGCATGTGGAAGATGTGAGCTGAAACGACAGGGATAAAGCACAGCAAGGGTGGGAAGAAGATGCTTGGCACCAAAATTTTCACCTAAAAATTCATTTTGCTCTTACAACCAAAACAGTGTCTTGATTAGAGAAATTCTGGGTAGCCTTCTTAACAGATAGCACCACTGTGACATCTAAAAAATCCTCATCTCCTCAGGAAGCTGTGCGCACTGAATGCTTTCAAAATTATTTCAGATCCTTCAATGAAAGATGCTATGTCTGGTTTATGCAAATAATCAATATCTTCATTAGAAATATGAACACTATCCCTATGAAAATGATCAACACCAAAGGCATGCCCTCTATACTTTTGCTGACTTTTGTAACTAGAGCATTCAACACATCTTTTTTTCCCAGCTATTAAGTTTGAGAGAAATAAAGTGAGCACATAAGCAACAAGAAAATTAAATGAATAAACATTTGAACACAAGAAAATACAAACTATGATAGCAGTTTTTATTGAAATAATATAAACTGATAATAAAGCTCACAGTACAAGTTGTCAAGACATCTTAATAGAACACATAAGTACTACAGAAAATCTACTGATATTACAAGACATTATTTTGTGTAACCAGGGGAATAAATTGTCACGTAGAACCCATTTCAGGTTTTGATGCATTAGCTATGGTGTGAGGACAGTGTATGAGCAGGCATTTTATAGACAAAATGTCCATTTATGTCCTGTTTCAGGCTCTCATGATCTAAAGAACTTTGCTTTTAAGACCTATGCACAACTTGCAGCTTGATAACCTTCATCCAAGCCAGCAAGCAAGGTGGTTCTCAGCACTGTGCTGGTGGCCATGTTGTGAGCACAGAGACTGCTTCAACTGAGACACATTGTCTCCCTTGAAAATATTGGTCATCATTCTGATTTCACTTCTGTCAGATTAGCACCAACATACCCCTACTATTTCAGAGCACTGGCTCTAACTCGATAGTAATGGAAAGGAAATAATGCCTGTGAAACCAAGGGAGAGAAAATGATTGAAATAAAAGGGAAAAGGTTTATTTTTTTCAGAAAAGGAGTGATGAAATGACATGAATGTAAAACTTTTATTCAGCCATTGACTACGCTTGCCTTGTACAGAGACCTAGAAATTCATGTCCTTTTGTAAGTAAATTATTTCCAGCACCTCATCAGTTTAGGACACTAAATGGATTTCCAAGGACACCCTTGGAACTGTATTCTCCTCATCAGCCAGTTGGTCATCTATGTGCCACCAAGAAGATCTCTCTCCCTGACTAAATGAAATTTCTTTGGTGCTGGCCCTGGAATCTGGGTCTTTGAGTGAAAGTCTCTTGCTGCATGGATCTAACCACAGGATCTGGCCTGGAGGAATATGTACAAAACTCACAAAACTTCACTAAACTTTAGCTACAGTGCTGAACCAGACTCCCTGGCTGTGAGCAGGTTTCATTTGTGGGTCCTAAAAGGAAGCAATTAAATAAATAAATAAAATCAGAAAAAACCACCCCCACACAACAAAAAAACCCTGCTGTGCAAAACTAACAAAAGGCAGAAAAATTAAAGACTCATTTCTCAGTAGTGACAGCTGCAGGGATGTTTAATTATTGCTTTATCACAGCAGTTTTTAAGGAAAACTTTTTTCACAGAATTACTTTTAAACTCTGCATGTATAGAGAAAATATAACTAGTCCTTCTGAGTCACTAGTTCCCTTTTTATTGAGAAAAAGCAAGGGCAATTTGTGTGTTGTATTGCGTGCATGTGCATGTGAAAAGCAGAGTCCTCAAGAAAAAATGTCACTCATTACTTTAGCCTTAATAAAAAGAAAAATTCAATTGCTGTTTCAGCTGATAACTACAGTAAAAATCACTTCTCCAGAAACGAAAGAGAGAACTTACACTGTCCACGCAGGACGAGAATATCAGTCCCACAAACTGTGAGAAAAAAAAATTATCTAGAGTGTCCCTTCCAACTCAGAATATTCTGTGAATCTATGAATCTGTGAAAGAAAAGCTGAGTAAAATTTAGTCTTAACAGAAACACATGAAAAGAAGCTGGAAGAGAGAGAATTGGTCCAGACAGCAATTTGTTAAGAGAATGTCTTTGAAAGCTGCTAATAATCATTATCAGGTAATAATAATCTTAGGTGTAAAGCATCCTCCGGCTGCGAGTATCGTGAGGTCTGGCAGCAGCAGGGACAGGGAGACGGCGCTGGGTCTGGCTGCGCTCAGGCTGCCGGTGCCCGGACCCGCACCGCCGGGGCTGTCCCCGCTCTCCTGGGTGCGGGGCGGCCGTCGCGGGGGCGGGGGACAGGAAGGTTACATGCGGGGCGAGAACCAGCACAGGATGACGTGCTAAAAGTTCAAAAGCCCTCTGGGATCAGCTTCCACTGGGAAGTCGGGGAGGGGAGAGAGATGCTCCTAGCCGGTGCGCTGGGTGGGAAGGGGACCAGCTTCCTGCAGAGAAGTGCATTGTGCGAAACATTCAGGGAGCTTCTTTAGTCGAAGAAGCTCAAGAAATAAAAACTTTGTGCGAGTCAGTACTTTATTGCGTGGCAATATTTGCGAGCAAATACAGCTGTACAATTGGGCGCTTTGGGATAACTGCAAGTAACGCGGTCATTATCTGGTGCGAGATGACCACCACGTTTCAAATCCGCATCACAAAGTGGCCTTGCCTGAGTGCCGCTGCCTTTCCTCGTCCCGTTGTCTAATTGCAGCGAGTTTGTTTTGCCCAAGTAGCAATGACTGTTTCAGTTGCTACTTTTCTGTTAGGAAGAAAGCCTGGAAATCCGTAGCGCAGTTTGTAGCGCCTTTTTTTTTTTTTTCCTTTAAGCGTTCACAGCTAAGCTTTCCAGACTTGATAAAAACAGAAGAATGGCAGAAAATTAAGGAGAAGGTAAAAAAAAACAAAAGAAGAAGAAGAAGAAAAAAAGAAGGGAAGACGGCTGTTATTTCGGGTTTCCGTTCCCGCTGGGAAGCGGCGCTGGCCGGCGGGAGCTCAGCCTCCCGCAGCAGAGGGTGCTGTCTGCCCACGGTAGCGCCGTCTGCTCGGGAAGGTCACTCAGCCTATTGATAAATCACTGTGCCGTGATTCCTAACTGACAGCTCAAACTAACATCAAGCTGGATGAGAGAGAACAAAAGGCCATCAAGCAGCCATTTTCTTGACACTTTTATTCAATCACCAGCAGATTGCTTACGACAGCAATAGCAGCTGTTTTGTCTTCATCTTTCCACATTTGATAAAAGGTGTCAACTCAAATTTTTGTAAATAATTCACTTACCCCTACTGCACACACCAGCACTGTTCAGCATATGTATTCTGTGCGAGCAGATCACTGAGGCAGGTCAGGGCTCAATGATATCAGCTGAAGGTCATCTGTGATCTAAACGGAAGCACTGATAAAGCTACAGTCCCTCAAGGTCAAAGATAAGAACTACACTGAGATATTTGTAACGTGGACAAAAGGTTAAACAATAGAGAAAAAAGTATGGTATTGTTTCAGTTAACACATTAATGATTTTTCTATTGTTCTTTAGGAAACACTGTTCCAGAGGATTCTGATGCTCAACCCTTTCTGAGTACCGTGTACATGTAAGTGCTGGATGTGAGCAATTAGAGAATATTACTTCCCAAAGTTGGCGATGTTAGGTAATAGCTTGCAGCTGTAATATGCTGCTGCTAATACATCTCAACCTCAGAAGAGAGAAACAGCAATTTTTTTTGCAGGCATTGAAAAGAAAAAAGAAACCACCACAACTGGATAGTGTATCAAACAATAACAGCTGAAAAAATTAATACATCTAAGTAAAATACAGCCTACCTTTAATTTCTCCTTAAAATAAATTTAAGACCCAGACATGAGGAGAATTAGAGAATGTTCTTAACATTTCCTATTGTAACAGCTTCATTTACTTTAAAGCCTTAGAGAAACTAATAGAAAGATCCTTGAATTATTTTGATATGACACTCTGATATTGGCAGTAGCCAAAGCATGAGATTAAAAATGATACATCCTTCAATACTAGGTTGTTGTGTTGTTTTTTGGTTTTTGAGTTTTTTTTCACAGAGTTATAATACTCAGAAAATAAATGTAAACAACAACTAGCCACTGTTTATCACTATTTTGGTTATACTTTCTAAGCGGAAAATGTATATATGCATTTGAGATTCTGTCTGTACTCAAACAGCAGGAAATTTATTGGATGCAATTGATGTACATGAAAATCAGAGAACAGTTGCCTTACATTTTCCCATTCTTTCTGCCTCAGTGCCATGGTAAAAACAACTTTTCTTATTCCAGTGTAGTTCTGATAGAGAAATAACCAGAATTAAACAAAAGAACTTTTTTTTTTTTTAATTTTTAACTAAACAAGATGGTACAGGAATACTTTCATATTGAAAGCAAGAATCCTATGTGCATCAATATAAATTCACTACCTACCCAGTTGTATATAAGCTGACAGAAACAGTGTGAATTAGAATTAAGCAAATGATTTTTCAGCAACTCAATTTATTTGTGGACATTGCTTGTTTTTCTTCTTTTGGAACATTTACATTGCAGTTTCTTCAAGGATACATTTTTCAGCTTGTTTATCATTCTTGGTGGTTTGAAAGGTCTTATTGACTCAATTAGGAAAGGGTTTTGGTGAGTTCATGCCTCAAATCAAATTGTGTTTTATGGCACAGACTGATAATGTAGCTCACATGGCAATATTTTCCTCTGTTGGCTGTTATGTCCTAGATACAAAAGGATTGCTTGAAAATAACACTAGGATTTTGAATCTGTCATCAAGTATGAAAGACTAAAAACTTCAGAAAATTTTCCATTTTTGGTCTTGCTACTATCTTGTTCAAAGAGTTATTCTTACAGGAAAGTAGACCATTAAAAATTAGTGTCTGTCTGAAGAATTAAAATGTGATGTTCTTTCATCATGAAGCCGTTGCTCGTGACTGCATGCTTGTAGCAGTGAAGGTTGCTGTTATATTATTTAATTGTCTTTGCTGAAAAGCACTAGCAAAGATTTATGAGGACACTGACCATTTGTTTTAAGTTGCATTATGTTATGTAAAAGCAATCAATGTATTCCATTTGCCAGTTTACTAGTTCTGCATTTACCAGTCTATGACTCCTGACACAGTAACTGTAGAGAATAATCTGTGTGCTTTAGATGTTCATGTCTTTAATATTAACTTAAACCTCTTCTTCCTCAAGCATTAACACAGGCAAACCTGATTAGTCTTGTTGTCTCATATTTAGTTTCCATGAACATATAAGAAGTATGTGTCTATATAAAGACCATTTATGCTATATTTAATTTTGCAAATAGTCACAGAATTATTTTTCTGACGTTTGCTTCTGGGCCCTGTTATGTACTATGAAGCTGCAGCCAGTATGTGTAACTGTGTCAGAAATTACCCTCTTGTCCAAGACCAGTTACACTGCCTACACCTCTTGTTGACCAGTACCCACCAGTCTCCCTAGAATTTCACATATGTGTTACACATAATTTCAGAGAAAACAGTTACAAGAATGATTTTAAAGTTCTGAGCCTAGTTTCTTAAGTTGTATAAATCAACACATGTTTTTCATATGAAAGAAGGAAGAAGGTCAATATCTGTTATTGAGTCTTGGACTTAAGTGTGAAGAGGGATGACAGAAAAGAGAATGTAGAGAAATGGCAAGGTAAAACAGGAATGTTGAAGGGTAAAGGAAAGAAACACTTAAGGAGCAGAGGCACCAAAATGGGCAAGGAAGGTGCAATGGGACACAGACACAGGAGACTGAGTCTCTGACCAGAAGAAAGTAGGGCACATCAGAGTTCATAGTGAGATGGAATCTTCCTTCCTTATATTGAACTCGAATGCTTTTTTTTTTTCTTTTCCAAATCTGAAACTGTAGTCACTTAAAAAGAATAGCCAGGTATTTTTAATTTATTGTAAGTAATGTGATTTTGGCCATGACTGTGGGATCATTTGTGATAATTGATTCTGGATGAAAATGGTTCTTTCTCATCCCTTAACTTGCACACAAGGTTGACTTGCACTGAGCTCCAAGCCAAGAAACTTTTTTACTCAATTCTATGTCCTACATAATCTTTATTATTAAATATTTTTCTAGGTAACTATCCCTCACATATTCGGCAAATAAGGAAAATTAAGGTTTGACAATGTAATTGAATTAAATCTATAAATAGAATGTATTTTGTAGTGTAGCAGATCTACACACCATTTAATGTACTGCAATTAATACCAAATTAATATCAAATGGAACTGATGCCTAAAATAAGAGAAAAGAAAAACTACCAAACAAATTAGTAGACATAAAAGGAAAGGTGCAGTTCTTTAATGGGAGTTTCCAGCTCCAAAAGAGAGAGTAAACAGCCTTATCATCTTATATTTATAATATTCACCAATCACTATGCCCCCAACATATCCAACCAGAGTTTGTCTAACCCCTGTGCCCCCCCAGTACCTCCAACCAGAACTCGTCTAACCCCTGTACCCTTCCCTAGCTCCCTGCAGAGCTTCTCCAGGATCTCTGGGCCTTCTATTTCATCTTGCTACCCTTGCCATCTTCAGAAGGAATGTAAACACAGCTTCACAATTCATGAGAAAGGCCTAGCAGAAATGTTTCTAAGTGAAACCATATAGTCAAACTAAAATCCCAGAAATATGTGAAAAAACCCCAAGGCATCAGAATAAAACAAATAATGCGCTTTTTTAGCACATATTGTTTGCATAGCTTTTTATTAATAGAGTGGACCATGGTGCCTATAAAAGCACCATGAGCACTTATGGTTTTAAATCCAAATTTTCAGGTTTTATTCTTATCGAGCTTGCCTGTGAACTCTGCAATCCTTAATTTGCTTCCAAAAGAAAACAAATATGTCCCATATTCATTCTGCTGCCTTTTAAATACTCCAGCAACATTTAAAGAGAATCTGTGCTATGTCTTTGCTAGACCAGATCCAAAATAGTAAACTAAAAATTTTTAGGACTGCTCTCTGGCACTGAGACTAATTGACATGGAATGGCTGGCATCTATGTTGTTAAAATTCTTACCCTCCTAAGTAGCCACATCTAAATTGCTACCACTTAATCATGGTCCTTGGTGCTTGCTAGCTCCCAAATTATACCTGGGAATGTCTGGAAGAAAGTAATTTGGCCTGCACCAAAACCACAGAAAAAGTCTGTTCTGATGGTTCAGCAACATGAAGAACCAAGATCCAGAGTCTGGGAATATTTCTAGCAAGCAATGGTTCCGGAGAAAACACAACAGACTGCTGGTCTCCTTCCCAGCTTTCCATGAAGTTGCAACGTGTCTCAAGACTGAAAATATAAAATCTTCTATGACTTCAAGAAGGTTTTGATGTGCTTATGTACAAAACCCCTAGAAATTAATGCAAATTCCTTTCAAAATTGACTGAACTTATAACATGTGATACACAATTAGGAAGCAATCTGGGCTAATATTTTTTTTTGCAATACATGTTTACTACTTGATGGAAGTGGATTGTTTAGCAAGAGGTTGAAATATTTAATTATAGAACGTGTGTGGCATTGAGAGCAATGTATGCAGTGGATATTACCTTTGTGTCCAGGGGGTGGACAACCTTGCCTGAGTGCTCAATAAAGGTCAAAAAATGAATTAATAAGCTTATCTTTCCAGAAAACAAGCTTCATTCTAGAAGGCATAACATTAGTGTTTACCGGGCTGCCCTGGGGAATCACTAATGATGTACAAAGCTTTCTACCTATAGGTCACTGATTTTAATCCAGCCCAGCTCAGCAAAGACTAATTTTTCTTATGAGTGCCTTGTGGCTTATGTGTGAGTTGAGTGGATTTTCCAGATAGTGAAACATACTTATAAACTTCTAATCTGAAGCAAGCATCTCTGGCACAATAGATACTTTAAAATTTTTCCAAGTGGTTTCTACATCAAACTTAAGGTTTTTGATAACTATTGATTTTTTCCATAAAGTATCTAATTTAAATGTAAAGCTTTCAAATGATAGCGTGTCAGCAACATCTCTGAAGAAATGGTGCCATTAGTTAATTAATCTCATTTTGAAAAATATGGTATTTCTAATTAGAATTGGTTCTGAGAAGGAGAGTTACAAGTTCAAGTCCCAAATCACAAACTCACTTCCTGTCTTTGGTCTGTGCTGTTAGGCTGAGACACTACTTGCCTCATCTCCAATGTGTCTATAAAATGCCTTACAGAAAACTCTGTATCAGGAACCCTAAACACTTGACTTGTACAGACTTACAAGTAGGAAAGAAATAATCCAGAACATTTCTGTAGACAACACAGATGCTAAGTGAGGTGCTGCCCTGCTGAAAGAACGGGTGAGAGGTGTGAAAATCAGTAGTAGTCTTGGGTGTAGCTATTATCAAACAATGCTCTACAACATCCTTAATGGAGTGAGGAAGGCAAGTAGCAGAGTACATACCATGGGCTCAGAGTGGCCAGACTTTGGCTTTTTTTGGAAAAGTGATAAGTGAGGTCCTGTAGGAAGCAGCATTAAAGGAAAAAGGAGCGCCTAGGAAAGCTGGCAAGTCTTCATGGGCAACTATCTTCAGGCTCAAGGATGAGCCACTGTGATGCCCAGATAAACTGATGGATATATAAGGAGCCTGGCTTGGCTGAACTTGGAACATGTAACTGAATTCCAGTGCAAAAGGCAGTATAACAGGCAGGGTTAGTGAGGACAGGGTGCAAACGAACATAGAAGCATTGTGCCAAAACACTATAGATTTGAAACTGTCAAAGTGCATCAAGTAGAGCTTCCACCTCCACCTATCCCCTTGCTGAGGTTTCTGAGGAGCAAGGAGGCTTAACTTGAGCCAGCATTGTACCCTGGCAGTGATGGAGGCTACCAACAACCTGGGCAGTAGTAACAGGAGTGGAGACAGCTGATCAAAGGAAAATACGCTTCTCTGACTTCTCAGGAATCATTAACCTGTATCTGGAATGCTGCAGCCAGGTTTGGCTCTCCAGTGCTGGAAAGACATGGATAAACTGAGGCAAATTTCAGTGAGGGCCACCAAGGTTATTTGGCCTTATGAAGGTGAGCGTGATGGACCAGGGTTTATTCAACCTGAGTAAGAGGCAGTTTCAGGGGCACCTGACCTGTTACCCATATGGTGTTGTTACCCAGTGTTACCCACCAGTGCCTAGGGTGGTTTTGGAAGGGATGGAGACAGACCCTCCACAGAGGAATATGATGGGACAAGACCATAAACTGAAGCAGAGGAAGTTCCATCTAGGTATGAAGAAAGAAATTGCACTCTGAGGAGAGCAAATCCTTAAAGCAGGTTACTCTGAGAAGCCATAAAGTTNTTCAGTCTTTGGGGCTGTCAATTACATAAGGAATAAATTTACTTAAAAAAATAACTGACAGATGAATTCTGTTGCTCCAGTCCTGGAGAGGGGGCCAGGAGACTTGGGTTCTATTCCCACATCTGTCACAGACTTCCTGGACCATCATCTTACATCTTTGTTTCTCGGTTTCCTCTTGGGCATAATATAGATAATACTTACCCACTTTACAGGGCTTAATTCATTAATGTCTGTAAGGTGCCTTGAGATCTGTGTGCACAAGGCACATTAGAACTGCAAAGCAT
>WEIV01004040.1:7190-43946 GCA_013390005.1 Calyptomena viridis
ACTCTCTAGTCCACTGACCGCTCAGCTGAAGAGCTCTATCTAATGTCCATGTGATCTGCTTTGCATTTCAAAGACTGCATGGTCTATAGTGGTTTTAAGCTGAGTATCAATATATGGATACATCTGATGCTACCTGGTGACTACAGATGAGGCATATATGTTTAACAGCTTTGAATTTTCTTTGAACTCCTAATAGTACTCTGTTTGTGAGTGAGGTTTTTGCAGTATACATTAATACAACTCAGGAAAAAGTTACTTTGTCACTTGCATTATATTCATTATATTTTCTATACTTTTTTAGCTGTACCAGCTGCTAGAGCACATGTAAAAGAAAATAGCACAAATTAATGTGAATGAGTTGTGGAAACTTGTCCAAGTACTTTTAAATTGCCATTCTTCAATGCCATATGTCCTGAATTATCTGCCAAGTCACTTGTTGCTTACTCTGATGGATAGCTGAATACCAAATTAAGATGGAGAAAAGAAGTTGTTCTTTTAAAATTAGTATCTGCAGAAAATGTTTTAATCTTGCATGCAGCATCCATAGATGAGATGGGGGTTAGGCAGCATAAAAGATAAGTAGAATACCTTTATCTAAATCAGTGTGCTCTACTACTTGAGGTACCCAGGCCTTGATCTCTAGCTGGGTGGCTAACCATCTAGATGTCTTGTACATTCAGGGAAGACTTAAGCAGAGGTGTAGCTGCCTTCTAAGGATGCTGCAAATCAAATAAATGAAGCTGAAGTCTCAGTCACTAAACTTGAATCAGTGTAACTTTCTATTAGCTGACAGACTAAATCTGGAGCTTGGAAACGTGACTGCAATGTTTACAGGCATTGCCTGTAGCAAAAGCACATGGCAGTGCTTTTATGCATTCCTGTTCACTATTAGATTATGATCTTGTGATACTTGTGTATATATTTAGTAGGTGGATACCCTAGGGACAGCTTTTTGCAGATGTCTGAAAAAAATACTGTGCTAATGCCAGGCTGGCATTTGCAAATACAAGGGAATTGCTAGAGGAGGGAGAACTTTGAGACAGGGAGGGATGTGGTCACTGTGATATGTCCCTGGTTCACTCCAGTTGTGGTGTGGCAGTCAATTAATATGAAAATATTGCTGAGCACAGAGTGGGCGTTATGGTAAGATTGGACTCGATGATCTTAAGGTTAGACTTGATGATCTTAGGTGATCATCCAACCTAAATGATTCTGTGATTCTGTGAAGGTGGAAACTGACAGACTCCAGCCCCTACAGCAGTCTTCTAGTTGCTTTGGAACCAAAACATTCATAGCCATTAAGATAGTTTGGGAGGAAAATCTTTGATGTAGCAGATTACTTAGTCTGTGGCTGCTTTGGATGCACAGACTAAATATCACCCGTAAATTGTCTTTCCCGAAGGTGCTGGTGTCCTTACCACATGCAAAGAAAAGGAGGAATTGCTGGTGTAGTGCTGGAAGTAGGAAGCTAAAAAGAAACCATATCTACAAGCTGCAACTTTCATAGTCTTTTTGCTCTCTTGAGACACCTAGTAAAGTCACATCATAAACCACTTTATGCAAAATCCCTGTTTTCTACATATTGTACCAGTCAAAGTCAGGCCAGGAAGCCAGGAATCAGCTTGTCAACTTGTTGGCCTCTAAAAATGCATGGCCATGACATACACAATTTTTTTCATCAGGTTTCGTGGATTTTTCTGGCAATATCTCAAAGGCCCAAGAAAGGCTAAGTTCAATCTCTTTTCTAAATATTTGGGAAAAAAATATTTATTAGAAGAGACAAAACCCAAACCTCTGAAGCTTAAAATATACAGACAGACATTTCTGAAGGACTGAAAGATATGCAGTATATGGGTATAAGAGTCTGGCATGTTTAAGAAATAGTAGAAGATACTGATATCTGAATGATCATTTCAGTACCCTCATGAGTTTTTCAAGGCTAGTAGTTAAGATGGAGATGATCACAGCAGGGATTGTCAATGCTACTTTGTACAGTGGACCTGGAAATTAGGGTACCCTAAAGTAATAGATACTTGCTTTGAAAAGTCCTCTTCCAGGAGACTCTTCCAGTCTCCCAGGTCTTCCCATAGTTCCCATGCTTTCTGAAAATCTGGTTAGACTCTATTTGGGTTTCACTCAGAACTATGGATTCAAGTCCCTTATTTCACTACCAGGTTCTGAGACTCCCTCAGTGAGAGGCAGGGATAGTTACCATTTTCCCTTCAGACAGTGAGCAACCCTTCTTCGTCAACATATAGTGGCCCCCTTTTTTAACCTCTCTGGTCATGGTAGACTTATGTATGGTATATTCTAGCCTTTATCTATGAGAGAAAGTGCTGAAAGGAAGGAGATGAGAGTTTTGTGTAGAGGGTAACCACAGCAAGCTGTAGATAATGTGCTTTTATGTTATAAGGAATGGCGTCTGGAAGCGATGGGTGAGGTCATAAGATGACAGCTCTGATACCTGCAAGCCAGATGTGAATCCAGGAATGCGGTGAAAGGACAAGGGCAAGTGGCTTTAAATTGTAGGAGGGTAGATTTAGGTTAGATAGCTTGCTGTGTCATTTATGTGCTATTTGGTGTATTAGCAGCCATTGCAGACTGTTGAAGAGGAAGAGTTAATCGGGTGGATGAGTAGGAAGGCTTGCTATCTTGGGACTTCTAGGGAGGTGGGGAGAAAAGGGGCATTATTTTGCTGTCACAGGCTAAAGTTGTATTTTATAAATCTTGACGCATGTAGCTGATTGATAATTATTTGGAGTGTGGGAAGGTAGAAAAGAAGAGGAGGTGTTGACAATACAAGTTGTCTTTCACTTGAATCTACTGATGCAATTCTCATCAGAATAAACAATGACTGATCTTACACCAAAGTGTGTTTCAACATCTGATTTTTTTTAACAGTGTTGCTATGTAGTTTTGGAGAGAATGAAAAGATGCAAGAGAACAGCCAAGATGAGGGAATGGCCCTGTGTGAGGAAGAGTCAAGGGTGTTGTACAGTATAGTTTCTAGGCCACTGGAGCAGGCTTCTACGTGGACATTAAGGCACTCAACTAAGCTATCTGGAAAGGAGTACAGACAGCAAGGATAGACAGCTTTGCAGGCAAAGTGCCTTAAGTCTGGCAGCATTCCCAGAAACGGATAAGTCTAAAGGTGAAAAGTCAGGAAACAGCATGAAAGCAGTACAGAACCTGAAGGATCATTTTCCATTCCTGAAATTCTGTCAGCCTGGATCCTGCACTCTGACAGAGCTCTTATCAGGCCTGACAGAAGCTTCTGTCTCCTAGGAAATTCCCCACATGTGCCCACATCACCCACTCTGTTCTTTTCATGTCTTTTAGTGTCTTTGGACTTCTTGAAATTGCCCTGTAAGGAGGTCCAGGGTCCTGAGATGAAGCCAGTGCTCTTCTTTGGAGCTGCACTCACAGCTCAGCTTCAGTCTCAGTCAAGCTCCTCTTGGTGTGTGCAGAGCCTTTAATAGGCCTTGGCCCATTATTTTCCTTCCAAGCCTCAAGGGGTATCATTTCCTCAGTGCTGCATTGCCACAAAACCCAATGGTGCACATGGGAAAGCAGTTATGTCAGGATTGTACTTCCTCCTGGTAACAGTGTAGGCCATCATGGAAAAGACCAGGGAGTGTATACGGGTTGTAGGCCAGGCACACCTGCAATGGATTTTAACTACTAAAATGTTGGATTTGTTTTTATTCTTTCAAATTTTCACCTAGTAATTGAACTGGGAGTTATATTGGTGAAGCAGAGGCAGAAAGAAAGATTTTATGAGCACTGTATGATGTCTTGTAGTTTTCTTATCTAACGCTCTCTCTGGAAACTTTGGAAAATACCAGTCACAATCATTTGTGTAATGCTCTTTGTCTGTTGAAATTAAAGCGTCATTTTTGTTTTGAAAGTGTCTCCCACAACAGTTCATGAACTACATGCCTTTTTTTGAATGTTCTGATTAATGACAGTCTAGCTAGTAATGATTATGGAGGAGGCAATGCAAAGATATTTTGTCGGGCTTGAAGTAGACATTCTTGAAGTAGAACATGAGGGCACAAAGTTGGTTCTTCCCACGCTAGCTGCCTGAGTGGGTAGCTGAGTATTTTTTTTCTAGGTGCATCTGATAAATTATTATTTTTTGACAGATTTTTAACATACTGATAGACAGAGATGAATGGAAAAGGCTGTGTAGGATATATTTCGGTTTACTGATGAAATAGGTATACTAACCTATCCACACCTTCAGTCTTTCATATAACCCTTTGGCCACATTAAAAAAACCATGTCGCTTGCGAGGACAGGTGTACCATAAAGGTGGAGATGTTTAATTGCATGTAAGATAGAGATACAGATTTATGAAAGTATTTTTCTTTGATTTTTGGAGAGATGCTGACTGTTTTCCTGTTGAAAAAAAAGCTGCGCATAAATGTCGTTATGTCTTGGCAATAAACCCAAAATGTCTCTGTTTATATGAATCAGAGGTAAGGTGGGTGGGTGAGTAGAAAAACCTCTGACAATTACAAAGGAAATACTCCAGAAGCTGGTATGCTGGTGCCATCAAATAGAGCTGCTAGCAATTTCAATATTGAGGTAGACAGTGTGTTCTGCAATATGCACCCATCACTTTGTAACAAATGTTAAATCATAATATTCTGAAGCTAAAACAGTAGCTAAAGACATGTCAAAATACAGGGAAATGTGATAGTTTCTTGACCTGTACAAAATGATGAGCAATTTTTTATTGGCAACATAAAAAAATTCTGACTAGTGGGATCCTTACAGATAGATTCCTGGAAGGTAGTGTTATTGAGAATGACTTTCACCAGCTGTGAATCTAATCCTCTGTTTTAGCAGTTTGCAGAAAATCAGAAAATATTGATGATGACAAATACAGATTTGTTTTAAAGACAGTTGATGAACCAAACTTCTACATAAACTTGAAGTGTTATAGATTCAGAAAGATAAAATACTTTTCTATAACAATTTGCCGACTTTTTCACACTTCTTGTTTTAAGCTCATGCTAGAAAAGAGAGTACTTTTCTACTATGAGGAGATGAGTGCAGATTAGCAATAAATATTTGAAAATCTAAAATAAAATATTTTGAAAAAATATCCAAAATCTTTAAAAAGTTAATTAAAAAATTAGGTCTGTAAAAAAGTCAGATTTCTCCTCAAGTAGTCATATTTTCAGTGCTAATTTCTTTTCTTTTTACATTTGTTGAGCCTCACTTTACAGCAGTCACCCAAGTTTACAATCAAAATAGGGACAGAACGCAAATGAAAAAAGAAAATGTCCAAAATTTCTGCCTTCTACAGTCAGTGGTCCTGTACTGTCATCTTCACAAACCTCCCAGCCTGGCATCCCTTTTGCTAAACCTACCCGCTTTTGCTTCCTGACAACTCAACAACTGCAAATATAGTTTCAACTGAAGATTTTAGCAACCTTTCAGGGCTTGAAAACAGGATAAGAATCAGCTCTGAGGCCAGTGGCATAAATCTGTTAAGAAGACCAAGAAGTTCAACAAATAAAACCTTTTCTGATTGAGGTAGTCTTGTCTTCTAAGGTCTAGAAATCCGCATTGCCAATTCTCTGTACATTTGGCTGTGCAATTTAACTTATGAAGTTAACAAATCTATTAGCATTAGAGCAGCAATAAAAACAAACCAGTATCTTCTCTGCCTAGAGCAGCCTCTCAGAGGGCAGTTAGTGATTTTGCTACAACAAATTGAGATCTGTGCTGTATATAAGTATATGTGTACAGATATTTTTATGTAGGGGGTGGAAATCAGCTCTCCATTCAGAGCCCTGAAGCTGAACACAACGTAGCAGTGGAGCCAGGAGTCTATGCAGAGGTGTCGTCTGTGTCAGGGCAGCCTGCCTGTCCTCTGCTGTCCTCCAGCTGTTCTTGTGTCATATCTGTGTAGATCTTTCTGACTCTGTAGAGTGTCTTGGGCAGTTCAGTGCTGTTTGAATTAGTCCATTTACTGCTCACATAAGAGCCAGATAGCTGAACTCCCAGTAAGGTCAGTGATGTGCAAGAGGGTTTGCTGACCAAATTCAAGTATCTACCGTAAGCTAAGAAAAATAGTTCTCTGGACTCCACTCACTGCATCAACTAGGGGCCCAGTTTGGAAGCTCACATGTAGTGGATAAACATAATATGAGGCATCCTAGAACATCTGTGAGATGTGTGGGCCTGGCAGCTATGACACAGGACCTGTAGGCAACTGAGATGGCCCTAGATTTTCCTTGGTATAAATGGGACTTAAAAACCTAATTCACATATAGAGCCTATAATTAGGTGTTTAAATATAGAGATAAATCCCATCCTGTAGGTTCATCTGCAACATATCCTCTTTCTGACTGTGCCCAGTTCAGAAACCCAGGAAAGATTTTAGGATAAGGACAAGCAGAGCCCTGCTATTGAAAGAAACTCAAAGGCGCAGCAGTTCCTGATAGGCAGAAACTTCCAGGCAATCCAGTGCTGAAGAGTGGTCTACCGAATAATATTTTCAAAGAGCCATTCTAGAGTTTGTCCTTGTCTGTGAGGAGCCACGGTGCTGAAATGCAGTTACCTTGAACTTGTCTGTGGAGATACTTCTTAAATGAATTGTATGCAAGGAAGACTAAAATTTGAAAGACTTTTCAAAAGTGAATATTAGTCTTTGAGAATGAAATGTGCAGTCATACCTAATAAATTATAAAATAAATGGCTTTCCAAACCTTCAGCCTTAGGAAGATCCTATGAAAATTTAAAAAACAGAAACACACCATTTTCAAAGTTTGCTCATATATGGTCCTGCACACTCCACTATCAACTTTGCGTTTGTCACAGGGCGTCCCTTGTCAAATTTCTCTGTGAGCAGTGAAATGTATGGAATCTGATTTCCACATAGCTATGTGCATCATGATTGAATTTCCTCTGGTTTTGATGTTACAAACATTCATCAAAGCTTCTGAAGAGGCGGATGCACTCACAATATCCTTTTTTTGTATGAATTCTCTGGTGTCCACTAATGTAGCTGTGCTCACACTCCAGAATTTTCATCAGACCTCAATCATCTGTCTCTTTTTGGAAACTTGGAGGAATTTAGTATTTCTAATACTCTTTCCTGTTAACATCCATCTAGAGCAGTCCAACAAATTCAAAAGTCACAATGGGCTGACTACAGAGTCCATTAATGTGGCTACAGAGGCTTTCTTGTCTTGGGAAATTACCAATTTAGCTTGTCAATTTACCAACTGTTTTCTGGATAGAGGATACGTATATCACATACTGTGCTGACAGAAGTGTTTTAATTGTAATTTATTCCAGTGCCAGAATCCATATCTTCCACATCTTCACCCCAGACTGGCAGGAGGAAAAATTAGATCCCCCTTCAGGTCAGCTACTGAAACACTACTGAGGGTTGGTAATAAAATATTGTCTAAATTTGCAGGCTTGTCATAATGCGTGAGACATTAGAAAAAAAGGTAGGGGGAAAAAAAAAAATCTGAAGTATCTACCATCAGCCTTACATTTCATATTATGTACTGTCAAGATACATCAAACTATTTGCAGAAAATGCAAAGAAGTCGGCCGCCATTTTATTTGCTACCACCTAGTTTTAGATGTCTACTGTAAGTACTGTAAGAATCCAGCTGATAAGATGAAATTTCTCTTCCCTGCTTGATTAAATCTTTCCTTATTAAGCCACTGTTTACTACCATGCACTGAATTGAGTAAAAATATCCTTACATAAGCTCAAATAAAAAAAAAAATCCATATTGTAAAGCACGTTAGGAATAACTATGCATTCATGTGTATAAGATTATATAGATCAAAATCCAATCAATCAGTAAACTCAAGAGAAATACAACACTAAGATAAGACTAACCTGAAACAAGGAGAGCTCACAGTATTAATGGATTTGAACCATCCATTCCCCTTGGCATCTGTTTCAAAGGCTTCTTTCTAGCACAATATACCTTTAGATATGTCTAGGTAACTATTCTGCTCCTGGTCTCTCACTGCATAGAACAGGTTATAATAATGCACATCTCCCATTTCTCCTTTGATCTCTTTGCCGTGAGAATTCAAAAGCAGTATTTTTATTTCTATCTATCTTCTGTTGTTTAAAACTACATATTTCCAAAACCTCATAAGCAGTAGGATTGATTGATTCTCGCATGCAGGGAGGATCATAAGGTGTCCATTGTTAAGGAATTGAACACAGCTTGAACAGAGAATTGAACAGAGAATATCATTAACCTGTAATAAAATTCAGTTGTCAATCCTTTGCCTCTCAAATATATTTTTCAGTCCCAGTGCATCCTAGCATAGTTGTGTTAGCCTTGGTCTCCTCTGTGTGCTTCAGAATAAACATCCTGTTTTGCATCTGTGAAAGCTTACAGTGTGGTTCAAAAACTAGAGATGCTACTAAATAACAAACCACTAAATAACATACTGGGAATAATATGCTTATGAGACAGTTTACTATGAAATTCTTCTGCATCTTCTGAAGATTTAGGAGGTTTCTTTGTCCCTGACATAACTCTTGTATTCCATACTCTTAGGGTTTTTTTTTAAATAGAGAAAACATTTTTCTTTAAATGTTTTGCAAATTTGCTTGATTCCCACTTTGTTCCTTGGGAGTATAACCATTTTAATTTTCTCAAATATGAAATTTACTCCCCAGCCGCGAAGATATCTCAAATTACTTTGCAATGCTAAATAATTGCAATCAGCTGTAAAGAAGTTGAGCTAATTCCCTCCCTCTGAGACACTTGTGTCTCCTAAACAGTTTTTTGATACCATGAGAGGCCACCTATCTGTTATTGTTATTTCTGCAAAAGCTCCTTTTTGAAAATAGTCTTTCTCATTCCTTAGGCAGTGGGATGCCTTTTCTTGTTTCTAGATCTATGCGGCTCAGGGATAAGCAAAGGATCCAGCTCAGATTCTAAGAACTCTTTTTTTCTGACATTTCTCTCAAGACCTCCCTATAGAAGCAAGCCAATTTCCTTCTACGTCATCAGCTAAATACTGGAGCCATTTGGGGAGAAGGAGAAAAACCAGGAAAACACAAGAGCTTTTCTACATTTTTCTAGTCAGAGACACAGGTTCTCAGGAAATAGAGTATCAAGCACTAGCTTCACTAAAATGATTTTGTTTTTATGAACTATTCTGTGTTTGAGAAAAGTGTGCATCCATTTAAAAAGCAGAGGTGTATATGAGCTTTATTATGATGCAAAATAAATAATTCAAGTTCTCCTTTAATCCTTTCCAAAGTAACATCTCTTTTCTTTCTGAGCTCTCGGGTTTTTCCAAACCATTTTAATTTTTTCTTTCACTGTCCCTGAATGAAAACGTCTGTTTGTCACTTCTCATTTATGGATACTCAAACAATGCCTCTTGTTGGAAACACTGCTCTACCTAGTTTCAAACAGATAGGTGGTGAGAGAGCAAGTGTGAGTTTCAGAGCTGAAAACAAATTCTAAATATCCTGACAGTCTTTTATTGAGTGTCTGCTCTTAAGCAATTTCCCACCCTTGCTCAAGCTACTGACATTGACTGATGGAACAGCATATCCATCCACTAATAATGCTCACAGGAAAACATTAATTGAAAATGACCACTTTTGTATAAAGGCTGTATTTTGGATCAGCTCTCAGAGATACAGTGAGGAGAAGAAAGAGAAAAAAAGAAGAGAAATTAAGTGCTGAAGCCCTTTGACATCAGTTTCACCCAACAAATGCATGTCCTAAATCTATCAAATCCAATGTCTTTTCCTCTGCTTCTATCTGGAAACTGTTATCAATTCATTTTACAGCTTTTTCCTTTCCATTCTCTGTTTTCCTTTTTCGAATAAAAGAAATCTATACTTTTTTACACCAGAGAGGATCCTGAAAAAAACAGTCAAATGTTCTGCTTGCAAGCACCTAGAAGAAAATATAGACATGAATAGTAGTCTACAAGGATTTGTCAAGAACAAATCTTGTCATAACAATATAATTATCATTCATCACCAGATAGCAAGCTCTGTATGTTGGGGAAAAGCAGTACAATGTCATATAGTACAATGTCATATAGTTTGAGTTTTGTAAGATTTCATAAACTGTTATTCAAAATATACTGTCTGGAAATGGTGCAACACGTTCACCCACCACTGCAGGGCTTTAAGAAAAGATTGGACCTTTTTTTTTTTTCATTAATATGTTACGTTTGTGCTTTTTGTGCAATGCAGATGTCACAGAGACTGGAAATGGTCAGTCCATGCTGTGATTATTATGACACACAAATTGATTCAGCTGTAAGAAGATGAACAAAAAAAAGCATTAGAAAACCATAGGCTCATGTTAGGGTAGGTTAAGTGTAACCAATTTAAAAAACAAAACAAAACCAAACCCAAAGAAACCTCCAAGGTTTTGAAAACTCAGCTTGTACTTGGAAAAGATGGAATGACAATAACTCAAACTTGTAAATTTAACTTTTCGAAATTCACAGGCAAACAAAGAGGAAAGCACTCAAATGTGACAGGGATCTTGCATTAGCTATGGCAGCATCCCTTCCCCTAGTCATGTCACAGCAAAGCTGAAAGAAAATTTTCAGGAAACTAAATTAACATGATATTACATAAAACACTATTTTAAAAGGGCAGAAGTTGTCCTTTGCTAACTGTAGTGCGTATTAGCACTGAATAAGGGCATTTAGGCCTGATCCTTAAAAATATATTATGACATATGTGATATACATTGAAAAGAGTTTACGAGGAGTCAAAAATGGCAGCTGCTCTCCCTACCAATAGGAGATAGACTAAAAGGAAGCTCCTAAAGGTAACACATTCAGCATTAGTTGTTCATACCTTCTTCTCACAAACCTGGGAAAATTGGCCAGAATGATGAATCCCAGTACTTTTGGAAAATACGTGTCTTGTGTCCCAGTGGTACAGGTTAGGAGACATGAGTCATGGTTAGCTGGGAGTTAGTATCAGCATGAGATAGCAGAGTTACCAAATTTTGAGCTAGTTAGCATATGGCTTATGTCTGACAAATAATTTCTGTTGGGCTATATGCTGAGAGGATTGTTTACCTTACCAATTTGAGCTATATAAAAGTGGATACGTGTCTTGGCTTGCTTATCAGAGCTTCTCTCTGCTGCCATGAAATATAATCTTTTCATAAGAAAATATTAGGGACATTTTATAAAATTAATAGGTAGAATTCTCATAATTGTATGGTATAATCACAATAATTTAATTGAAAAAAAACATGTTGAGGGTTTGGTTCTTTATTATTAGATTATAGGCAAATTTTTGAATAAAGAATGTTTCAAAATAAATAAAAAAAAAGTAATCCGGAATATTTTGTTTAAAAATGTCCACACAAAAATATCTGATTTTTTAATTACTTTTTTTTACTATATCTACCTTACATTAATTCATAACTGGAATTACATTAGACTCCAGAGAAGAGAAATCTGGAAGACAAGCATTAAACATTTGACAGCACTGAGATGAAATGTGGTTATGAAAATGTGAATTAAATCTTACAAAAATATGCATTCATAAGAAGTTACCATATTACTAAAAAATTTACATTTAGTCCTCAGATTGTTGTTGGTCAACTTATGGTGCCTAAGACCCATGGATAGTCTTGTTTCCTGCATCTGTTTCATGTCTATTTCCTACATCTGTTTTGTGGATACATCTGTTTCCTACAAAAAAAACAAAATAGACATGGAGGCAGAATATTGTAAAATGAAAGATAATACTTCAGTATCACATTAAGATGTGGCTACGTACTGTGGCTACCAGTGTGGCTGCTATCACACACACTGCTCTGAAATGATGCTTCAAGTAATTCAGTTTATATCTGGGTGGTTATCAGTGACTTAGTGTATGAGAAGGGAGTTGGGGTAGAAGGAATTTTTGAACCCTTCCTGGTGGAACTAATTCCATTGTCATAATCAGGATGTATTTCAGCTGAAACAATAATGATGCAATAATAGCAAACCAAAGAGCAGAACTCAACAAACCAGAATGTAAATCATGAAACTGTGTATCCCTAGGGATAACCTGTGTGCTGTGGTTTATTCTGAAATGTAAAGAGGTTTCGAAGTGTTTTGCTGATGACAGCTATAGAGCAATAGTGCTGAAGCAACCAAGAGATTGATAACACATCTTTATAGTATTAATTTCCTTATATAATATAGTACTGCATGAAATGACGTATTCATCTTATGTCATATATCCTTTTTTCCCCTTTGCCTTATGTTTTTCCTCCAATCATGCTGTCATGGTTGACATGACTCAGAAATTTATTCCTCTAACTACTTGAAGCCATTGCAGGATTTGCTTTCCTTTACAAACAAAAGGCAAAATAATTTTAAATAAATATACAAAGACAAGAACCAGACAGGCTATCTGTTTGCCCAAGGAAATAGATTTACATAGATTCTGAGTTCTGGTACTTAAACAGTGGGTAAATGAGCACTGCAGTTTTCAGTCTCCCTGTTGAGATATTGCAGTAATGAAAGCCATTATGAGAAATATAGATGGATAAAAGATTGCACTTGGGGTTTACATTCCTCCTTTTCCAAACTGACTGTTATATTTTTCTGTTTTCTGGATGTATAACAGATCATCAGCAACCTATCTCTATTTTGATATCATGGGGACAGGAGAATGTCTCAGACCTAACTGGCATTAATTTAACCTAGATTTCTCTTCCTGTCATAGCGAAGGAGCTACCTTTCATACAGACTATACAGGGAACATAAACACATATTGAAGATGACTGCTTCACTTGGTATCTAAAGGGATTGTTAGATATCCAAGTCAAACTGACTCATTCCCACTTACAGTGAGTGCAGCGAAAAGAAATGAGACAGAAAAACACATGTCCTTGAGTACTGAAATGTACAGACTTTTAGCTGTTCTTTCTTGTTTTCTGTTTTGTTTTCTTTCACCTACTCATCACCATAAAATATAACAAGTATACACAGTCACCAAACTACTTTGCTCAGCCCTACAATCAGTGTTGAAGTAGAAAATTTTCAACAAAATATAAGAAGGCAAAAATAACTTGACCTGATCAAGTTTAGCACACTAACTCCAAAATATATGATGTAGTTACACCACTTCTGAGCCTTGGGAAGTTACATTCTCAGTCAATGACTGTAAGACCTAGTACCTTCCCATCCTCCAGGATTTAAGGAAGATTCATATGTTTTCTGTGAATGTTCTGTCAAAGCTTCAGATTGTGTGGCTAATGTCAGTGTGTGCTGGTTATTTGTTTCAGCTTCTTTAAAGAGAATAATTTTTCAGTACTTTGGAAGTAAAATTCATTATAAGTCTGAAGACTTAAGAGCAAGTACTTTGGGTCAGCAATTAAATACTGAAATATTCTGAGTGCCATGAGAGCTCTCAGAACTTCAAAGATAAGTACTTCATTTTGCTGCAGACGAGGGAATAATTTGACCTTATTGCCTTGACATTTTATCTTTGGTTTAAATTAGTAGAAAATCTTAAAATAGGAGGTAAAGGGTCAGGGGCTAAAATCATGGTGTAATAAAAATTGAGATCTTAGGGTTTGCCCTTTAAATGTTTCTGTAAGTTAAGGCTGAAATTATTTAATACATATTTTTGTATTTGGATAGATTCTGATGGTGTGAATTCCAAAATGTGTGCATTAGCCTTGTATCTGAGTTAGCTTAAGATGAAAGGGCTTGATAAGCTACAAGAAAAACAAGCAGCTTTTGAGTAAATGGACCCTATGTACAAGTCAGTCATTGTAATGCCATGTTGTTTGAACTGTGTCTTAATTTTTCAAAGCTTACAACTGATGATATGTTTAAGATAGCCTTCAGTTCTGGCAGCGCTTGAAGCAAATGTTAGTTTACTACTGTCAGAAATGCGAAGTGACAAAGCAATACTCTGAGCGGTCAGTGAGTTTGGAATTAACAATTTCTGTCCTTGGGTTTTCTGCCCTTGCTTCTTTCCTTTGCTCCCTGGTACCCTGAACCTGAGGCCAAGAGGGAGTCTCACTGGTTGTGGCAGACATTGTAAGAGTAAAACACATGCTTCTCTGTAAACCTTTTTCGGATCTATGATAGCCTAAAATCTCATTTCTACTAATGCAAAATTTGAACCTTTGCTGCCATTTGTACCTCTTTCTAGCCTCAAAAGCATTGGCCTCAGCTGCAATTTAGAGAGCAAGAAAAGTGTGTGTATGCACACAGTCCTCTCTTTTTTTTCTAATAGAAGATAAATCTGAGACTACAATAATCAGTGATGATTGGGGTTGCGAATGGGTCTAACTTTGCCTGGTGTCACCAAAGACAGGTGAGAAAACAGACATGGATTTCAAGCCCCAGTCCACATTTGTCAGGAATAATGAAGCAATCTGAGGACATGGGCATCCCCATGTGGGCTCTGCACAGTGTTCAGCCTGAAGGTGAGGGATAACCCTGAGGTACCCTGGAAGAGACCTGACAGAGCAGTGGGGACAGAGCCGGAGTCCTCTGAAAAGACATATGCCCAGGCTGTGGTTTTTGTCCTGACCACAAATGAGTCTGGGCACAGCACACAGACCTGCTGGTTCTTGTATCCAAGTGTCTCCCTCATCCATTAGGGTTATGTCGTGTCTGCACACACTACACTATTTTGTTTGTACCTTGGAATAGCAAAGGCAGAAGTGTGGATGTGCAGGAGCTGCTTAGCTCAGAACCACTGGTTATGAACATTTCCCCTGTGAGGAAAGCTGCTCCCTCTGCGCGGGGTTGTGAGGGTGGGTGAGCTAGCTCAGTCATCCTACAGTTTCTCTCTTAAAACAGACTCTATGCCAGCCTGACCCAGTGCCAAGCCAAACATGCATGTCTAAGTGCGTAGGAAGGGAGAAAAGGGATTTGTGCCTCTTGACTCCACATACCTTTTCAGAATCCAGCACAGCTACTCAAGGTCAGCAATACACTGTGACCCTGCAGGGATTGCACCTCTAGGGAATTTGTGATTACCGTCCTGAATGCCAGATCTCCAGTCTTGACTTTCCACCCCATTTTACCACTTCCATTTAAATGGCCACCTTCCACAGTAATTCTCTCATGCAGCTACTTAGTGCTTTAGGCCCCAGTTTTACAGCCCACACACATTGAGAGATCTCATATATATGGACACTGTCCTATTGAACAAATATGAATGGTTTTATGTGCAGAATAGCTAAAAAAATGTATGAAATACAGAGTGTCTTCATTAGAAAGGGAGATGAGGAGAAAATCCAAGGTCTATGGATTTTATTTATGGCTTTACATCTACTGACTACCATTTATTTTTAACTTAATTTTATTCTACTTTTCTTTCCCACTGAGTTTCTCTCTGAATCTGTGTATTTTATTTTCATTTATTTCCTTCCCAAGGGTCTAAACAGCTGATTTCAACTCATTCTTACGCTATTCTCATATGCTTTACCTGTTTCCTGTTAACTTTTCTTCTGAGTATTTGTGTTTTCTCCACCTGACAACAAGGTCATGGTGCTGTCATGAGACTTACATCAAACATTTTTTCCTCCCTGCAGCAGCCATCTATTTCCATAGCCTTCAGGTAAATTGAGTCCAATGTTTTCTTCTTTTCTTCCTCCTAAAAGAGCATCCCTCAGAGCATCTCTCACATGTTCATTGAGTTTGTACTTGGTTATTGAGCTGTGATCCAAAGGTAGTCTGTAAGCGATAGTGCCAATATAATTTTTTTTTATTGACATTGGCTATTTACACCTATATGCTTAATCCTACTAGTCTAATGAATTATCTTGACCTGGGAAAGACTTTAGAATTTGGTAGTGTAAATAAAAAAGAAAAAAGCTTAAAATGAAAGATCTAACAGTCTTCTGGTAAAGAATACTGAAAATACAAAAATACACATCGAAAGAGGCTTTAAAAATAATCTCTTGTAACTCTTTTTCTACCAACTCTCCTCTTTTTCTATGAAGAGAATAGGTTTCTTTGTGCTTGTGAATATAGAACTAAGCCTTAAGATGTTAAGCTTTTTCCAGCAGGTATCTTTCTTCTCTCTCTACACAGTCTTATTTTCAACATTCTCTTTAAGAAAACATATATTTTCTTTCTCATTTACTTGCCTATTTTATAGCTCTAACTTGCCTGTGTCCTGTTCACTGCTTCTCTCCGGTAATGTTTATGCCCTCATGATTCTTTCTGCCCTATAAAAATGAGAGTAACCAGTGATATATGAGAAAGAATTTCAATCTTTCTCACTTAAAGGGATCCAACAGGAGCATTTGTGTCTTCCTCTTCCTTATTTATCTAATAATTTGTTCTGAAGAATCATTGTCCATGGATTGTTTACTTACAAACAAGTTCTATGAAAAATCACACCCTGTTCATAACAATTCATTGTCTGGAAAAAGGCTATCTTAGCTAATTGAATTGTTATGTTTAAGGTGTTTCCTTCAACTTTGGCCTGATGCAAAGATTCATCAGTAAGTGTATTACCTGGTAATCCATTTGTAGCTTAATTTTCTATAATTCTTGTTCAATGAAGAGGCCTATAAGGGTTTTTGCCTTTTTTCACAGGTGCCACCAGTGCTTCTGGACAAGCAGTTTTCAGAATTTACTCCAGATATTACACCTATTATTCTGGCTGCCCACACCAACAATTATGAAATCATAAAGCTCCTTGTGCAGAAAGGGGTGTCTGTGCCCAGGCCACACGAGGTCCGCTGTAACTGCGTCGAATGTGTTTCAAGTTCAGATGTGGACAGCCTCCGCCACTCTCGGTCCAGACTCAATATCCACAAGGCTCTGGCAAGCCCATCGTTGATTGCTTTGTCCAGTGAGGATCCTTTCCTTACTGCTTTTCAACTGAGCTGGGAGCTGCAGGAACTGAGTAAAGTCGAAAATGAATTTAAGTCAGAATATGAGGAACTATCACGGCAATGCAAGCAATTTGCAAAAGATCTCCTGGATCAGACACGGAGTTCCAGGGAACTGGAAATTATTCTTAATTACAGAGATGATAGTAGCTTGATAGAAGAACAGAGTGGTAATGATCTTGCAAGATTGAAACTGGCAATTAAGTACCGTCAAAAAGAGGTGAGTGTGCTGGAGAACATTTAAGCATATTCAGTGATAGTAATGTGATAGATAAGAGCCTGAAATACATCCCTTTAACTGAGACAAATTGCTGCTTACCATTTTTTTGTTGTTGTTCTACCAGATTTCCACTTTTTAAAATATTTTTAATTAGATGAATTTACGTAACTGTTACCATGTGATAGTATCAGAATTTGAAATGTTCTTTTATAGGACAGATTCTGCAAAATGTTTTTTTATTTTACACCTGTATAGATCTAGTCTCCTGTAGTTGTGCTCTGAAGTGCTCTTCAGAATACTTACAGTTAACTTTAGCTGTGTTTCACAGAAAAAAGAGGCTATGTGTTCAAAAACATACTACAGGTACCTCTATAGAAAGGTTTCTTTAAAACATAGCTATTATAAATAGATATTGAAACAGAATATTAGTAGCAATGCATGACTGCCAAAAAATGTTGACAAAAAGAATCCAAAGTGGAAATACCTGGGTTTCCATAACAGTTAAAAATTCATAAATTTGCTTCACTGATACATATATGTACTCTGTTGGAATCAGAGGATGTCTGCATATCTTTTAAAAAGTACTCAAGTTCTTTTGTGCATGCAAAAGCAAAAGAAGCAAGAAAGATAGATGACTTAGGAACACAGCTCCCATGATATTTCCAGAATTTCCCTTGATTTGATCCCTGCTCATCTTTATGTAGAGTGTGTTGTATGTTGTATGATCTTATTTAGTACCTATAAAAAGTCATCTGAACTTGGAAGTCTATAGGCAAGACAAATGCTGTTAGTAATTAAATAGTACATGTTCATAAAAATTATGACAAATGCTGAAGAAACTTCTGTGTTATATTGAGCTAGTCTGTCTATCACTACTAGATCTCTGTTCTGAAAAATATAATAATAAATATGTTAATATAGTAAGTCTGTTAGAAAGGTTTGCAGAAATGATAACCAAATATGTAATGATTCTTTTGTTCATTGGAAATACAATTTAGTAGTCCTAAGAAGCTACCATGAAGGCAGGAACCTATTGAATTACTGTTGGGAAAATTCTCAATTGGTCTCTGACTTCATAAGTGTTCTAATAAGCATTTTTTCCTTCAGGAAATGATTGTGTAATCTTATATTTTCTAGTATAATGTTTTAGGCAACATATTCACTGCCTTCGTAAATTATTTTCAGATTGTATTTTGCTCTCCACATAAAGCTAACAACTACTTTTTCCGTTTCTTGAAATGCCAGTCTTGTCTTACAGTCATTTAAGAAATTCAGGCTTGGACTTCTGTTTTCCCAAGAATTCATGCATTGAAATAAAATTGATTTACTCTTTTTTTTCTTTTAAACCTTAACACAAAGCTTGCATTTTCTTAATTTGAGATAGAGACAGTGATAGACATACATAGGGTGAAATATTTTTATGTTTGCATAAATGTTTGATTCCTGTGCCTCATTAAGTTGCAGTAATACAGCTGATTGCATCGTTGATTTTTCATAATAGCAAATATTAAAGCAATACTGATTTTGTGAAACAATTCCAAATCAGTAGATCTTTTATATTTTACACACATTTTTCATTTCTATAAATATTTCCCACTATTCTTACCACTTGAGTCTCACTGAAGTAAAATCAAGATATTTTGCTGTGTTCCTAAATGTATTCCATACTGGATGCTGGAGCAAACAGTAGAAACTGTAACTGTTGTCATTTTATTTCTGATTATTACAACAGTATTATGTTAGGTGCAGCTCTAAGATCAAGAAACTTACCTCAGGCATAAGAATTGCTTGGGTTTTGGCTGTCCTGGTGCATATAGATCATGAAAATACATCAGATGGATCTTTCTATTTCTTGTGTTAAGGATGTTACAACTGACACAGAATCCAGAAGCCTCCAGGGTCTGGAGATTCTTTCAGCTCAAGCACTGCAACCCAGCCAGGAGCTCTTGATAATATAATGTTTTAGGCAATATATTCACTGCTTTTGTAAATTAATTTCAGATGGTACTGTTGTAGACTTAACAACTACTATTTCTGTTTCTTAAAATGCATCCCCAACAAAACAGCAAAACAGATAAGAATGCATTGTCTTCCCCTCTTACCACCCATCCCTAACATCTCAACCTTTATTCATACTCTTACTAAAGGACCTTGTAACACCATATTGGGACTGAGGTCAGAGCTCCGTGAGTAAGAAATCAGGTCTGGTTGTCCAGAATGTCCAGTTGTAAGTCCAAAAATGGCATCTAAAAGTGGCAAAGTAATGATGAATGAGGACAAGTAAAATTAGAACATGTGTCCTTTTACGTTATTATGATTAAGTGCTCAGGAGTTTAAGATTACTTTTTTCCTTTCAAGTCAAAAATAACACCAAAAATTATTAGCAGTAATTTCTTTGGACATTTTAAGCAAGTGGACATGAAATATATTAGGGCTAAGCTTTATAAAAGGGTGGAATAGGCTTTGGATAATACAACTTGGTTTAATTTTGAGACACAAGATTGGGTAGAACTACAGATTAAGGGTACTTTTAGAAGCAAAAAAGTGGATGGTGAAGAATTTTTGTTGTGTAAAGAAAAGAAAATTGAGAAACATGAGAAAAGATAATTACCAAGCTTGGAGTTGTTGAGGAGCTTTCAAAATGACATGGTGCTTAAAATGTAAATCTAGAAATGCCTTGTAATGAACAGAGAAAGATTCTTAAAATTTAAGTGATTAAGCAGTGCTTGGTGTAGTGGTGTGCAAGCCCCTGGTACCACGGTATGTTATTGTGTATGGAAATTAAGGAAGTACATTTATTCTCAGAGCTGTCTCCATTGTCTATGTTCACCACTTTGCCCCTGAAGTGGACCTTCGACAAACCAAAAACTTTATGTCAATTGGATTGAAGGTTCTCTGCATAGAAAGTTGCTCATCTCTGCATTTCCATTCCTTTCTTACGTGCCATAATACTGTGATTCTAATTTATGTGCTGGCAAAAGGCATCTCGGTCATATCAATTCTTTGTCCATGGAGTCATGTCAGAAGTAACCTATTATATATTATTAAGAAAGAAACTTCCCTGATAAAACCATCTATCTTGTTTCATTGTTAACTAATTATGTTAAAAGATATTTATCCTTTCAAGTTTACACTGCAAGATAATGTCTGGCAAGAGTGTGAATAATATCTGTTCAGAGTTATGTGGTAGAACCAGAGAGTATCTGCCAGGACATGTGTTTTGTGTGCTTACCCACAATGTTTTTTTAGCAGAGCACATGGGACAAAACATTCAAGGTACCCGTTTTTTTCTGTTCATTTTTCACCACTGATGCTGTTTGGTTATAAGCAAAGACATGTTGCTGGTGCTTATGGTGCCTGTTTCTGACACCTACTGTTTCCTGGGCTACAGCCAGCAGCAGAAAAGATTCCTTCAGGTAATGCAGCCACTCTGCATTGGGCACAAACATTTTGTTGTCCCATTATCTGTTCTATAATATTATCTCAACTAATGGAGAGTTTGATTTTATGAAGGCTGTCACAATTTCATTGTGCTAGTCTCTAAGCACATAATGAGCAATGAGAAATAAGTTTTCTGTGTTTCTGAACCAGATAAAAATGTTATTTGATTTAACTGCAGCTACACTCAAGGATGTAGAAGGGAAGTCCCCAGTTCTGTAGATGAGTCACAAGCAAATCTGAGTACAAGTAAATTTCAAAAATCTGGTGCAACAATGCAAGTAGCAGAGAATAGTAGCAGTCTTTCATGATTAGCAGACAGTCATATTTACCACTTGTTGCGACATGTGTGTTCTCTCTCCTATATTGAGAGTTTTTAATTAGAGAAATCACAGTAAAACCTCAGTGTCTTACTCTTCAGTTAACTTTGCTTTAGCTTTGGTTCTTTTTAGGTATTAAGCATATAACTACAAAAATGTGGAAAAAGTGATGACTACAATGTTTACTAATTTTCCCTTACATGTGAAATAAAGAAGAGGGGGGATTAATAGACTGAATCAATAGCCTCTGGTTTCACAGTAAGTTTAATTAGTGCCATTCAAATTCTTATACTAGTAGTTTTTATCTCTGTCTCATTTCACCTCATACTAACTGTCCCATTACATTTAAACTATAGCTGTATAAGCATAAATATGGTAACAGGCTGAGGTTAAACTTACTGACAGTACTGTCTCATTTTGATTTGTTATTAGAAATTCTGATATCAACAGAGAGAATATGAATTTTTAAGTATGTCACTGTTAACCTTTTTCACTTTTCAAATGAATAAACGCTAGCTGGTTTGGGTTTATTTTTTCTCTCCTGGTTTTTTCCATTCTTAGTTTATGCTGATTGTCTTTCCCTTCCTCACCAAATACAAAATTATTGGTAAATAATTTGGAATATTTTTATTACCTGGATAGAAATATGTTAAATTCTGCATGTTTCAGTTAGACACTCTGGAAACATTTTAGTAAGTTTCTCTCTGCTTTCATCTTTGAAACCTAAAGGAAGTGTTTAATTTATCTAGCCTCCATACAGTGCTATGTATCATGTTAAGACATATTGAAAGAAGCAAGAACTAAATTTTCTAAAATTCTGGAAGAGTATTTTTCCTGATCCTGAATTAACTTTTTAAAAGGTTTGATTTAAAACATAGAACCATTTCTAAATTTCATTTCTCCCAGTGTTTACCAAACAGGTGCTTAACTACTGAAATTCTCCCGAATACATCTAGCTGGTCTTCTGGGAGCTCCCCCTTCCCAGGGGAAGGCTCTGTTTTTCTGAGTTGTGAGCAGCTGCAGAGCCTGGACTGGCAAAGGGGCAGAGTGAAAAAGGGAGGGGGTTTAACAATTTCACACATTTAAAGACACTTAGATTTAACAAGAATACAAGCTTTATTAGAAGGAATTTCAGGGAAAATATTTCAGGGAAATCAGCTTCAGACTACATTAAATCTTGAATACAGAAATACGATATTCAGATTTCATAGATCAGTTCTTTTTTTCTAGGAAAATGATACTTCAGGGTAAAAAAGTTGTTTGTTTTTGATAATAAAAACCATTTGTTTGCTCCTGTTCAAAAAAGGACTGTTTAAAACTCAATTATCAGTTCTTTCTAGTTTTCTGTGCAAAATACAGTCTGGGTGAAATGGAATGTTTTTCAATAATGTCATAAATTCAGTGAAATTTTGAATGAAAAAACTTCAAATAATTTCAAATCTGTCATTCAGGTCAAGGTCCACTTTATTTCAATAAAGTAAAGGATTTTGTTTGTCTGCAGTTTCTTCTTACTCCACTTGGACTTTAACATTTTTAACAAGTAATCCCTTATACCTAATGTCATTCATATCATACTATTACAAAAACCATATAAGCCTGATAGAAAATGAGAATTGCTCCTTTTCAAAATTGAGTATCTCAACAATGCCTAGAGAAAATAATTTTACAGTACTAAAATGAAAAGTCGCCATGTTCTTAATAAGGTTTTTAATGTTTAATTATAGTGAATTTCTTATTAAAAATCTTGCAGATGCAAAAAAATGAATTACGGACTTTGCAATCAGGAATGACTTTCAAAACACAACATCTTAAGAATTATCCTGTGTTTAAAGAAACCCCACACCTGAAACATAAGCAGCCATGAGTAGCAAGTCACTGTGTATATGAATATTTGTCAAAAGACTGCAAAGGTGCACTCAGAAGTCTCCCTGTAAAAAATAACAAAACCCCACAAAAACCAGACTCTGATAATATTTGGACATTTTTGACACCAAAGGAAGATATGTTTAGTCTATGAATCACATAACTGAGAGGAGTGATGTATGCACGTTTGGGTCCATGTATCCAAAAGACCCATTTCTGCAGACTCTCAGCCACAGTATTCAAAAAGTTTGATAAACATTTTTCCAGGCAAGAGCCAGGTACTCTAAACCAGATCGTATGTTTGCTTTGTAAATCATGTAAAAGTCTCTGTGTTTATAGGTAAGGACTCCACAGATTGTTAAATAGTATGAATTATATAAGTAGCTTATCTGCCACAAATACTTAAGGTCTTTCTCTAATTGGTTATAGAATCATTTTGGTTTGAAAAGACCTTTAAGATCATCTAACCATTAACCCAGCACTGGTAAGTCCTCCACTAAACCATGTCCCCAAGTGCCAACATCTGCTTGGCTTTTAAATATGTCTAGGGATGGTGACTCAACCACTTTCCTAAGCAGCCCGTTCCAGTCCTTGACAACCCTTTTGGTGAAGAAATTTTTCCTGACATCCAGTCTAAACCTCCCTGACACAACTTGAGACCATTTCCTCTAAATTTATCACTTGTTACTTGGGAGAAAGAAAAACCCCCACCTCACCACAGCCTCCTTTCAGGTAGTTGTAGAGTGTGATAAGGTCTCTCCTGGATCTCCTCTTCTCCAGGCTAAATAACCAAAATTCCCTCAGCTGCTCCTCGTAAGACTTACGCTCCAGACCCTTCACAAGCTTCAATGTCCTTCTTGTAGTGAGGAGCCCAAAGCTGAACACAGCATTCAAGATTTGGCCTCACCAGTGTCAAGTACAGAGGACAATCATTGCCCTGGTCCTGTTGACCACACTATTGCTGATACAGGCCAGGTTGCCATTGGCCTTCTTAGCCACCTGGGCACATTGATGGCTCATGTTCAACCGGCTGTCAACCAGCAACCCCAGGTCCTTTTCTGCTGACCAGCTTTCCAGTAACTATTCCCCCATCCTGTAGTGCTGCATGTGGTTGTTGTGACCCAAGTGCAAGACATAGTGCTTTGCCTTATTGAACCTCATACTGTTGGCCTCGACCCATTGATCCACCCTGTCCAGATCACTCTGTAGAACCTTCCTACTCACCAGCAAATCAACACTCCAACCCAACTTGGCATTTGAAAGCTGCCTGGGGTGCACTTGATACCCACATCCAGATTATCGATAAAGATATTAAAAAAGGACTGGATCCAATATTGAACTCTGGGGACATCACTAGTGAGCAGACATCAGCTGAATGTAACTCAGTTCACCACCGTTCTCTGGGCCTGGCCGTCCATCCATTTTTTTAACTCGCGAAGAGTGCACACAACCAGGCCATGAGCTTCCAGTGTCTCCAGGAGAATGATGTGGGAAATGGTGTTGAAGACTTTACTAAAGTCCAGGTGAACAACATCCACAGCCTTTCCCTCATCCAGTAAGCAGGTCACCTTGTTATCCAGAAGGAAATCAGATTAGTCAGGCAGGACTAAATGAAGTGTACGTGTCCCTGTGGAAGCTGTATCTATTGCTGTTAGGAAAAAATGTTCTTAAATCACAGGGCACATCTGCTAAATACAGCATTTGGTTGTGGTGAAAGAATTTGCCTAGACTATGTGAGCAAATTCCTTATACAGTCAAAAGACAGAGGTATTCACAGAGGGAGATCCTGTCTGCTCAAGATAAGACTTTTAAGTTAACTCCAGAGACATCTCTCTCTTGGCTGGGTAAGGAAACAGGGTGCTTCAATTAAAAGAATTACTTCTCTAGGCATTGAAAATGTAGATGAAAGTTAGACAACTTACTGCATCAACTGCAGTTTCTATCCTGTTGTAACAGAGATTTCAAATTCTGAAGACTCAGAGCCCACATAAGGGGAAATGAATCTCAGCAATAACTAATTAATGATGTCTCAGAAGGCATTGATAACCTTTGAATGCTATGTGCTACACACAAGCTGCAACCCTCTCATCAGAGTTCTAGTTAAACTATTCATGAACTGACACCAATGTTTTTTTATTTTGAACACTTGCTTGAAGTAATTAAAGAGGAGACTCGATGTTAATGAAGTACCGTGGAAATCTCTTATTTCTGTTCCTTTTCTTCATCTTCCTTATAAGAAATGTTGCTGGGATGTCTGCCTCAAACAGGAGTAACCAGTAGTTCAAACCAATAGTCTAAACCAGTCCTAACCAGCAGTGCAAAACCCTGCTGTTAAGATGTGACTGGCAGCAGCAGGAATTGGGTTTTGGTTTGAGAGAGTCCCTATTAATGCACCTACAAGCTTCCCTACAAACCTAGGGTAGATTTAGCACCATGAGCTATTTTTTCTACTTAGAAAAACTAAACATTTGCTTAAGAAACAAAACTTTAAAGAAAAAAATCTTTAAGATGAATAAATAAGGTAGCACACAGGATTTCATTACACATGTAGCACTATAACTGTAGGAGTTTACAGGCCTCTTTCCTCCCTCCATATGATTTCTGGGGATCTGACTGTTTTTCTTACCTCTGCAAGAGCAATGAGCCCACAGCTCAGGTTAGTTAGCTTGTCTGGGTGATGAGCCCCAGACTGAGCTGTTGTGGGATTTGCATCTGCTGGCTGTCTCCATTACTCCCATGGTCTCTATTAGACATTCCTGACTGCTGCCAACCGTTCCCTTGTGCAGCCCTTCCTTCCTGCTCTCCATACCTATTGCCACAGCTGCCCCAGCAGCTATGCTTCACTCCTCAGTGCAAGCTATTTTGGGAAACCCCAAGAGCTTTAAATAATTATATTTCAGCTCTAGTAACTGCCCCTGTAGCATGAAGAGCTCATACAGTTTTCTGACTCGTAGAGGAGTAGAGTTAAATATTTCTGTTTTTCTGTTCTTTCTATTTTTCCTGTTTTTACTCCCAGGACAACATTAAGCAAACCCTTTCACATATCTCATAGGAGACCCTTACACAAAGCTTTGCATCCTCCTGTCCAAGAACTTACTGTTCCGTGCCTGTGCTAGATGTAATTGGGCTAAAGTAAGAATGACTGCTTAACAGAAGCACATTTGAAGATGCTGACTGAAGCTTCGGCATGCTATTGCAGTGCCTGGCTCTCTCCGTTAAGATGAACAATAAAACAAGACAGCCCAAGCCAACTTCTTTTAGGTCTGTCTGCTTGTTCTTTTAATCTGTCTTCTCTTTGTTCCACCGGATGTTCACAGAGCATTCTTTTATTCCTTCCTTACCCTATGATTTAGTGTAACATAATGAAGGCCTTCTTCATCCATTGCCTCCATTAATATGTATACCTATTATCAAACAAAAGATTTATGAGAAAAACAACATCTAACAGTTGTTAGATGAACTCTTATGCCTCCAAAGAGATCAGATGTATGTTCAATTAAGTAGAGAATAATACTTTCTAAACTTTACAAGTCCAAGGGTTAAAGTAAAAAATTTAAGAGAAATGTTGAATATGGCACTGGTATGACAAACAGAAGCTTGCTTTTTGAAAGTCATATAGTTCTCAAGTTTGACAGCTGTTGGCATTTGAACTTCTAGATTTTTTTGATAAATGAAAGAAAATGTTTACACAACGCTATGAACAAGTTCTCCTTACAGAAACACTTGTCTTTCTTCTCCAAATAATAGGATGACCCTGAAGACAGTGTTGAAATACGTTGGTTGTTGAGATATTTTACAAAAATAAAACATTTTTAGAAAAGATTGTAAGACATTGAAAACTCTTTTGTTATGGAGGGAATAGTCATATTGGTGAGCAATTGCAAACAAGTAAGGACTTGATAAGGAAAGATTTTGTACAATGTTTTGAAGAAAAGCCTAAGGTCAATGGATATAAATAAGTGAAGAAAGAAATAAGAAAGTTAAACATCGTCTGGCATGTTCTTTACTACATTAAATCATGGCTTTTATTCTTTGAATGTGTTTGATTCCTGAGGAATATTGGATAAACGTGAGGATCCTAAATATTTGTGGCAGAGAAAAACAAATGCAGATCTTCAGAAAGCAGAAATTGCTAAAGGTCTACAAAGTGCAACATGCCTATGCTGTGTTGGTAAAGAACAGGATATGGCTCATTATGTTTTTAGGTGGATGAAGAGGAAAGGAAATGTTTTACTCTGCCTGCTGTGCATAAAAGATAATAACATTTAATTATCTGGGTAATATAGTAATTTAAATTAGAGGTTCTAAATAACTAACCGTAAAGGCTTCATTAGTAACCTTGTTATGGTTCACAAAAAGACATGACAGTTACTTGGCATTTGACATTAAGACAAGCTGAAAGTGTAACATCAGGTAAAAATGGTTTGACACATTATTAATAAAATTAGTTTAAGAAATTTTTCTGCCTTCTTAATAGCACACAGAAAAAAACTAGACATAGCCATTCCTGTATTGTGTATGTGCTGTGAGTCCCTGACTCATTCTATATAACCTCTGGTATTTAACTAAGGTACCTATGTCAGCAACCCACCCTTGGGTTCCTTCATAGCTGATGGGAAGAGACAGAGATTTCCAGACAGCAACTCAGGCCATTCAAGAACAAAATTGTTTTTGTCACTAGCTATGTTGCACTTACTGCAGAGGACACACGGGACAAGTAGGTGTGTTGTACAGGCTAAAAAGACTAGAGTGTAATTTATGGAAGGTATGTAACAGTGAGCAAAAGCTTTTTTTTTTTTATATTCTATTTTTCTGAGAACTGTAAAAGTCCCTTAAGCTGAAATGATGAACCTGTTCACAGGAATCCCTTCTAATGCATTGTGTGAGCTAAAAGTCTGCCTGGAGGAGTAAGCATCATGCAAAGCTACATTTCAGAGATTTGGTCTGAGGGAGAAATCCTCAATTTTACATGAAGATTCTCAAGATAGATGGAAAGCTTTGAAAGAGAGAAGTGTTAGAGCTATGACAGACTGCAAGACTCCACTTGTGTTGAGACATTTCTTCATCATTATTTCCAAAGCCGAAAACCTGTAGTGAATTTATTCAAAACGAGTCAAAATCTTGAAATAAAGGATAAAGCTTTTATATACACTGAAAAAATATTGTCTTTCACTGCATGTGATCCTATTCTCAATACAAATGTATTACTCAAATCATATTACAGGTAAGAAGCGCAATAACACTTAAATGAAGAGTTAAATGAAAATCATCATTTTCATGGTATATTAAGGTTATATCTTCCTAATATGACTGTGAAAAAATTCTCTTTGTTCTGTACTAACCCTTGTCAAAAACGGTCTGGCAGTAAGAGCACTTTTTCTTTTCAGACTGGTCTTTCCAGGTATGATGATTACAAATTAAAGTGCATGAGTGATGTTTAAACAAGACCTTATCAATACTTAAGACTATATTGGGTTTAGGTTGTCTTGCTTTTCTGTTGCAATTTTCAGTTAGAGTAAACGTACGTGTTGTGGCTTAACCCTATTTGAGAACTAAGCACCACACATCTGCTTGCTCACTCTCCCCCTGTGGGATGGGGGAGAGAATCACAAGAGTAAAAATGAGAAAACTCACGGGTTAAGATAAAGACAGTTTAACAAATAGAACAAAAGCCATGTATGAAAGCAAAGCAAAACAAGGAATTCGTTCCCCACTTCCCATGGGCAGGCACGTGTTCAGCCATCTCCAGGAAAGCTGGGCTCCATCACGTGTATTAGTTACTCGAGAAGACAAGCACCATCATTCAGAATGTCTATCCTTCCTTCTTCTTCCCCCTGGTTTATATGCAAAGCATAAAATGTCATATGGTATGGACTATTCCTTTAGTCAGTTAGGTCAGCTGTCCTGACTGTGTCCCCTCTCAGCTTTTTGTGCATCTCCAGCCCGCTTGCTGGTGAGTTGGGGTGAGAGGCAGGAAAAAGTGCCTTGACTCTATGAAGCACTGCTCAGTAATAGTGAAAACATCTCTTTATTATCAACCCTGTTTCCAGGACAAATCCAAAACATATTAGCTACTATGAGGAAAATTAACTCTACCCCAGCGAAATTCAGCGTATCACAGACATACACACACTTAGACACTAACTAGATTTGTGGCCAAACACATGTAATTTACCCTTAGTTTAGCAAGGCTTTTGGCACCATTTCTCACTGTTGTGAGAACAACATGTTGTTGTAATCAAGTTAAAACATTGCATTCTGGAGGTAAGAACAAGATAGGTAAAAAACCTGATGGGATGGTGATGTGGTTGAAGTACAGCTGGTAGCCCTCAAGGTTAGTGTGCCCTGCTCTACCTGAAAAAAAGCAAAAGTTTTTCAGGTCTGCAAGGATCTGTAATGGCCCAGACTAATCAGTGAGCAGGGTAAGATCCACTCTTGATAAGTTTACAGACAACAGCAAGAGAGAGAGACCAGTTGATATGCTCAAGGCTGACAGGATCCTAGTGAAACAGGATCCTGAACCCAGGAGGCAGAAGCCCTGCAGTGACACAGGCTGGGGACTGACTGCCTGGCTGCAATGAACACCTCCGTCTGGACAAGTGCCAGCAGCAAAGAAGGATAACAATAACATGGGCTAAAGTAAAAGGGACGTAAGTAGTGTATAGAGGTAAGTGATTTGTCCCACTCTAATCAGCACTCATTGAATCATGTCCCAGTACTGCATCCAGCTTTGCGTCCGTCTACACAAAGGATCCTTTAATAAACTGGAGCAAGTTCAGTGGAGGGCCACTGAGATGGTGAGAGCTAGACCACTTCTTCTCAGAGGAAGAACCAAGGGAGCAAGGCCTGTTCATCCTGAAGCAGAGGTAGCTTCAGGAGGCCCTAGTGACTACATGGAAGAGATCAAGGGTATTGTGGGAAGATGGCTGGGGGTAAAAATCAGAGGAAACTGAGAAGTTATATTCACATCCTAACAGAAGTTATAACAGTACAGAATTTATAGGGTAAAATGCAGCTTCTGCTCCCTAGATGGAATGCGTTTGGCATGCTGCACGATGATTCCCTGTACAACAGTAAACACCTGCTAAGAGGCATGTAACAGAGTGTGGAGCAGTGTGGCCAGGCTCTGTAGAAATCTTTGCAGGAAGGGGAATTCTATGGTATTTTGCAGCTGATAAACCTCATAGCACCTGTTAACCAAGGGAGATGGGAGATGTTCTGCTGCTAAGCCAACGACTGTGGCAAAATCTCTCTCCTCAGATTACTTTGGTTTATTAAAGCCTAATTGTAATATCAACACACACCTCCATCCCAAAGTTACCCACTGCCAAGGTACGACCAGCTCCCACTGGACATGCACGCTATATTTTTTTGACTGGATCTTTAAAAGCAAAGCAAGAGGATTTTACACCAGTCTCAACAAAGGTATTTATGACTAAAGTCACTCAAGCTCCACCTAAACATATAGTATAAAAGTAAGTTGAGAATGGGGGAAAATAAAGGGAAGACTCCATTGTAACTGCTGAGGGTTGAACCTGTCTTCTTCCCCTATAGGGACACCTGTTGGGTAAGAACCGTACTCTACATGCACTGAATACTTTTATTGGGACTAGAGCTTGTCTGTGTATTGCTTGAAATATATTTTTGTAGTCAGATGCTATCACTGGCAATCTTCAAACCTTAACCTGTCACAATTTTATATTAATAAATAGTGTTACTCTGTAAACTGTTAGAGTGAGTCCTTCACAGGCACTAGCAGTTGCCAACAGTGAATAATACACTCAAAGTGGAAAGATCCACTGAAGGGTTTGTTGGCTTAGCTCCCTGAAAAGAGCAGTCAAATCACCTTCTGATCCAGCAGGACTGTTCAGTGAAGGGTCTCCCTAATGGGACACTGACATACTGGTTGGGCACAAGGGTATCAACTTTCCTGGGGCACTGACACACAAATAAAACTTTAAGGGTAAAGGAAATCTCCCCCTTTCAGGTNCCTTTCAGGTGACAGAAAATGGTATGGAGCCAGGTTCTGAACAGCTTGCTCGGAGAAGCTGTGGGTGCCCCATCCTTGGAAGTGTTCAAGGTCAGATTGGATGGAGCCCTGAAAAATCTGGTCTAGTGGAAGCTTCCTTGCTCATGGCATGGGGTTTGGAATGAGATGATCTTCTTCCAACTCAAACTGTTCTATGATGATTAAATTCACAGTGTTTCGTGGTGGAAGGATTATGAACAATAGTCATCTGCTGAAAGAAAAGTTTGGACTGAATATAAAGACCAAAGAAAGCTTTCCACAGGAGGACATTCAAATAGTAGAACAGATTTCCCAGAGCGATTTTGCTGTCTCCATCCTCAGGGATTTTTAAGACTTAACTGATTAAAGCCCTGAGAAACCTGGTCTGATCTCATAGGTGACACTGGCTTGAGCAGGAGTTTGGAGACCTCCTGAGATCCCTTCTAGGCGGAATTTTCTATAACCTGATGACAGTGACTGAGGAGACATATGTTTGTAGCCAGTGTGCTTGGAAGCCTCTGTCATCAAGCATAGAGCATCACACATACTTGCCTTTCTTCTCCTGTAGTATTAAGAAATCTGGCCACCTTCGCCTTTCTCATATATTTGCCAGTATACGCCTTGACATCTCAGTTGAAAGCATAAAGAGAGAAGTATTTTTGCATATCTTCTTAACCCTAAACAGATTTTAAGGCCACAGAAAGAATATTGCTTTTCTTAGTAATATTGTAGCAGTACTGCATGGACCAAACAATAGGCATTAAGGAAGAAAAAGGGTGGATCAGTATAAAATTATTTATTACATCAGAAGATAGAATGTGAAAGTGTTCAGTTTACAGATGTGCTTTTCACGGGAACAAAATACAAATACTTACATTAGAAGTAAAAGTAGTAAAATCAACAAAAGAATTAAACAATGGACTGTTTAGCAATTGTATATTATTATTCCTATACCAACCTTCATATGATGGTTCCTCTCCAAAACATTTAGGTGAAAATTATTCTTCTATAATTTTCAAAAAGAAAATGAAGCAAAATAAGTTTCCTTCCTTACTGCTTTCCTCCCTTCACAAATGCAGTTAATGTAGATTGACCAGTTGTAACACTGCCAATATAAATATGCTGCCAATACAAACATAAATATTATTCTCTCAGCTTTGGGTCCTTTGGCTTCTATCCTCCCTCAATTTCCATGGAAAACCTGGGGTTTGTAACAAGTCCAGCAAGTTCAGTACTTCAGAGGAAGAAAAACATTTCCCCAAAGCAGTAGTGATAATATATCTGCCATCAAGTCTTCTTTTCAAAACAGGAGGTGAGTTTTTACCTTTGTGAGCAGTCGCGGTTAGAGAATTAAGGGGTTTGTGTCAGATCCCGTGTTGGAGTTTCTAAAATTCCACACAAAAAAACAACGATGTTGGATTATCTTTGAAGTTCTAATAAGAAACACTAAAGGAGCTCACATTTAAAACTTAAGAGTGCTGCTGCTGTTTCCCTGCACAATTATAATGTAATTTAGTAGACTTTATAGTTTAGTTATGAAGTATGATTTTTTTTTTTGGCTGGCATCCTCTTAACCTCTCACTGAAGTATTTGGATGCTGAAGAAATCACTATTTTGTTGTGTTGATAGAGTCTGGATTTGGGAGCACTACAGGGTTGGAACTATCAGGGCTGGAACTGGCTGACAGAGTAGGCAGCAGTAAGTAATAAAGGAAAACTGGGGTCTCACCATCACAGCTTCAGCAAGTAGGTGTTTTGAGTGTAAATTTAGGAGGGGGGTGTGGTAAAGAAGAGGTCTTGCATCCCTGACTACAGTATTTGATAGCATTAGTGTAAGAACTTTGCAGCTACAGGCTGGATTTTGTGGAGAAAAAGAACATGACTGAAGATTACTTTAGTTCAGGAGGCATCACCCAGCCTGTCTGTGGACCGTGACAGAAGTCCTCCACTCAGCTGATCTTGTTCAAGTCTATATGTTATATATAAGTGCAGGGAATGGTAAAGGTGCGATCTAAATTCAAATTGAATGTCACATAGGAACTTCAGTGTTTTTTTTAGATTTGCTTGGGGTTTTTTCCTCTCTTTTCACTTTTCTCTTACTATACCGTATTTCTTTATTCTTAATTGTAACATGTATCTGATTCTCAAATAAATTTCAATTTAAAGAATCATGACTTCATCCATATGATCAGTAAACACCACAGAAGAATGCAAAAAAAGCAGAAGAAAATATTCCTTCAGAGTACTAGTGAACTATCTTTCACAAAGATTAAAGAGCAGCTCTTTCTTAGAAATGTATCCTTTCTGACTTGCTGGAGCAGAGGCTAGGGCATGCATGTCATGCAGGCACCAACAACAGCCTGTGGAGTGCATTTCTCTGTCAGTGAACAAATTGTCTGTGATTTGTCAAGAAAGAATGTAGCCTCAAACCTTCAGGGACTGAAACAACCTTTGTTTATGTCACTCCACATATGCTTCTTTCACCTCTAGGTTTTTACAAATTATCGCTTTCTTCCACACTTTGAAGTAAAATATATTCCTTTACCTGGAACTATAAGCTAATATGTTCTACTCTATCTCCATATGAAAAAGCTATGAAAGTTGAGCAAACAAAAACATCCGCCTGTGTTATCCAGTTTCTAAGAGCATGCAAGGAATTTTAGAAAGGCCTGTCTAACACAGAAATGTATGATGTAAATCAGTAAAATATAGTACAAGGAACTGGTCTTTGAAATGTCTATACTGCTAAGCAAAAACAAAAGCCTGACCCTAAGACTGAGTGATACTAAGGAAATTGTGTGCAAACAGACTGCAGCAAGTTGCAGATTTGCCTGCATAGAGCAGGCTGGAGAGGTAAAAAGTGAAACCAGGCAAGAATTAAAAGGTAGTGGGGATGACTGGGTTTCAAGTGCTCAGACTGTCACTGATTTCTTCACTGTAGGTGAGGCCTGAACGTGCCTACAAGTGAAGCATGTAAAGCTCAAGTAAAACAAGCTCTTTATTGATTCCTTTGTCTCTGGTTCACAGTCCAAGAAACCAGCAGTGTTCACACATCTGTACAAGAACTGCAAGAGTAACTCCACATTTTCATCTGAGATACCAAACTCAAATGTTTTGCCACAAATTACAGAGGGGGGAAAACTACTTAAGGACTGTAATTATTTATCCAGGCTGGCAGATGCTGGGTACACAGAATTTCATTAACAGCTGTAGTGGGTGTCTTCCCATTATGTGAAAGCACAGTATTTCTTAGGTCTGTTCACAAGAGAAGGTAATTTTCTTCAACCAAAACCTATTCTTAGGTGTAAAGGAGCTTTTGAAAAGCATGGCTTTCAAGCAAGCAATTATACTCCCTTACAATACTCTCTAAGATTCATATTCTGTGTTTAAACCTCAGAAGGTGCACATGGCTACACTTCACTGAAAAAATTGAGGCATTTGTTACAGACTCTCATGTGTTTCTCCTGCAAATGGTCTCAGAATAATGCTCACTGAGCATCCTTGCCAAAGGCTTACCATTTCACTTTAGTCTTTATGCAGGAACTGAGTGATTAATGTGGTTTCTCAGCTCTTAACATTCTCAGATAAACACACAGCCATGTTAGACAAGAGAAATGTAAAGATGAAAAGCATTTAAATATTTTAAGAGAAAGAAAAGTATATTGAGTGACTGAATGCATTCTGTTCCTAAGTATTTATGAAACTACAAAGTCAGATCGACTCATGTTAATAGAGAATTTTTAAAGGAAAAATTGCTGTTTACTGCTTTATTTAGTTTGAATGCCTTTGTAATCAGTCTGTGTTTTTATTTTTCCCTCTAATTTTATATTCAGTCGGCTTTCAAATGAGTGTTATGCTTTCCAGGAACTGAGTTACCACTGATTTTGGGGAACTTTGATATCTTCAGTTCCACATAAGCTTCACATCATAAACAGTCACTTCTAAAGAAACTGGGAAACCTTGGACTTCAACATAATTCTGTTGTTGCCTCTCATCACTTGTCTAGAACAGCATAAGTGTGGACAAGAGCAGTTATGCTTATATCCATTTTTCGTACAAGGATGCAGGATGGCACCTCGTAAAACTAAGCTAACAGAGTGAAATCTAAATTTGCCTGGTACTAATGGAAGGTGATTACCATTGTTTTTACAGAAAATATTAAATAGTGTAACAAAATATCAGTGGTCCAAGGTTTCACAGAAATAGGCAAAGAACCTGAAAATGGAGAAAGAACTGGAAATTTTATGGTCAGGTTTCTTCCAAATAGCTCAAATCTGCTCAAACCCTGTTCAAATCTGAATTTTAGATCAAAAAAGGAAAATAGAGCTAAGAATGTCTCTCTATCTTGTTTTTTTGCCTCTGAAATAAACTGAACAAATGAGGATCAGGGTGGTCTCCAGTGATGCCAATAGAAATTCTCGCATGATCAAGCAATGCCCAGAGGAAGAATCTATCTGTTTTAGTTGCTTTCCTACCCATCCCTCCCTCAAAGCTTTTCTCAGCTAATTTTTCTCCAATTAATCTCACACTGTGTTCTGTGCTTTGGTTGCTTTCAACATATTTGCAGTTCCTTGATGAATTTTGAAAGGTTGGTTTATTAATTTGTAACTTTTCCTTCTGGCAAAAAGTAGACAAAGTGGTAAAATGATGTGGATATAGAATCACTCATTGATTCTGTCATATAGTGGGACTGTAACTAACTTAAATCGTGACTCCTTCTGGCTGACCAGCTAATGCTTACCAGTACAGGACAAAAAATAATCTTAAATGTAAGAAACATAGAATCATTTGGGCTGGAAAAAAGCTTTAAGATACATGCTAATTGCTTACTGCTCCAGAGGTGTGTTTTTTTCTTTTTACAACCCCTGTATTGCTACATGAAGTTGGTTAGAATATATATTGATTTTGGTCTCCTGAAATGAACTTGGAGTTTTGAGATTATAAACAAAATGTGGTTATAATCTCGATTTATTCAGTATTAGAATGAATACTGGGAGAACTCTCTTTTGAGTTAGTGGATTTTGTAGAAACTATTAGTGCAGACAGTAAACTTGGTCAAAGGTATTTGAGGAGTGCTTTGGAAACAGTAGGGTTGAAATCACAGACACCTAAGCAAATACCTGCCCAGTCATATTCATCTTTTGCCTTCTTGGTGTCTCCAGATCGTTTCTGCAAAGCTACTCCCTAAATCATGAAACAGCCCGTACTTTTGCACAGGGTTATTCTATCCCAAGTGCAGGATTTTGCATATAAATATCAGTCGTATTTTTTGTTTGCAATGCATGGAAATACACCAGCTTGGTGGGAAAAAACATGGATCCAGTATAACAGAAATTAGTTCATAGTCTATTCTCTATGCAGATGCTTACAGAGATGCCGTAATTGTTTTCTTTACAAAAATGTTTTGAATTGTGGTGGTTCTAGCACTTGTCCAGAATGGGAACTAAAAGTATTATACCAGCATCACATTTCCAAAGTTTGGAGCTATTTTACACACTCATCTTAAAGCCCAACAAATGATTCACTTTTTTTTGCCACTGGGAAGTCTACCAATGCTATTCATGCATAGCTGGTTCCTAAGAACTGCGTTCCAGTTCCAGTCGCCATTGCCTTTTCTAAGCAATTGACTTATTTAATAGATATTTAATAGTTTTCTCTATGCTGATTCATTTTACTGAGGAGTAATGAATCAAAGTAAGAGCTTCTGCTTGTGTTGATGTGGTGAATAAGAAATTTAATGTATTAAAACCTGCAATGTCATTGTTTGTGTAATGATTTTAATTAATCCTTTTAACAACGAATCACGGAATCACATTTCACTCTTCACTGTTATGTTTCCCTTTTTTTTCCTTCCTCCTTATATTTGAAGTTAAACTATAGAATAATTATAATAAAGCCCCCTGGCATTGTATTCTATTCTTGACAAGAGCAATGTAAACTGGATTTTCTGATGAAGACATATCTGCTGTGAATTTGTTTTTGTGTAGGGACCTGATCTGACACAGGTTACCCTGATTATATACAGGCTGGTGTGCTCTGGTGCTCT
>WEIV01004040.1:44155-57722 GCA_013390005.1 Calyptomena viridis
CATGTTTATAATTATGGTCTGCTCCAGTTGGCAGAAGATTTAGATGGGATGGACATGAGAAGATTCATAGTAATTGGCATGGAAATCAGGGCTTCTGGCCTGAAGCAGAAAACAGACAGTGTAACTATACCCAAAGGAGTCCAGAAAACAGTCACTAGCTTTTAGAAAGGAAAATGTAGTGCTGATCCAGTCAATAACGTTAAAGCATTTAAATTGCAATTAAATGTTATTTGTCTTAATGAAGTAGTTTTCACAGAATAAGTGCTGAAATCCACAAATACAACCTTTGAGGGAAGATACAGAAAAGAACATGCAGCGGTGTCTTTAGAGGGAGAAACAATCTACCAAATTTAGGAGTCTACTTACTGAGATTGGAACTTGAATCTGTCTTTAGTGCCAAGCAAATATACTTTTCATAACCAGGGTAATTTCGACATGTGAATCTGAAATTAAACTAAATAGAAGAGCTTGGGTTTCCATTAAATGTCTGTGAAAATATGTAAAATATGAAAAGTAAAGTGTTCTAGAGAAAGAAAAAACAATTGAACTTAATTGTTGTTGAACTGGAGCACAGTCATTGGGAACTGTGTGTGACAAAGCAGCAGACCTCAGAGCTGACCTTTCTTACCAGTGTGGCTGCACAGTACAACAGAGAATTTAGCCATGACTTTAAAAAAATTTGATAGTAAAGTTTATGATAAATATTTTCACCTGCTTCCTCCTTAAATGATCCTTATTGTTTATCTGTTAGAGAATGCTATCAAGGATAGTTCTTTGTGTTACAACATAATTCACTTGTACTTAAATCAAAAAAGGAAATAACTTTTTTTTGCCAGCTTTNTTAGAACGCCATTTCTAATACATAAACTGGGGAATTTGGCTAGGAGGGGCCAATGCTGCTTGGGGATGGGTTAGACCTTGATCAGCAGGAGTNTAGGTGAAAAATGACATCCTTTTTTATGTAACATATACTAAATCACGTATTGATGTCAGAATGAGAATTTTATTTGGACCTCGGATTTTGTTAGACTGCTTTGTAAGTGTATAAATGAGCACCCTACTATAAGTGGACATTTTTATATCTTCGCATGTTTCCTAATACAATGAAATAAATACTTAAATGCAACATTGTGATATAGTAAAGACATGACTTGGCTTATTCTATTGATATATTGTTTGTGAAAGTATTTCTTCTGTAAAGACCATACATAGTTAATAGTATTACTTGTGTAATTTCTTCATAATTTCCACTGACTGAGAGGTATGTATTATAGCAAAACTAAGGATCAGATTTAATCAGCAGTAAAAATGAAATTCTGTGTTATGTATATGCTTGGATATCACTAGAATCAGGTTTAGCTATTATTTATACCAGATTATTTTTGCTGGCACTGTAAATAATTTCTGATTTTCACCAGTCTCAGGGAAGAGCCAGTTCCCAGCATGACAACTAAGAAAATTAATACAAGAACATTTTCAGATGAGCAGACTCTATGAAGGAGCTAAAGATATGAAACCAGGAATAATCTTTATAGCAAAATCCCTTGTGTAGTTACAAACTGTTGGAAACTATTGAAAGCCATTGTCAAAATATAAACTTGCTGATTGCTAATTATATGGAGACATTATCAAAGTCAAGTAACATAATACTGACAATACAAAAGATACTTGAGAATAGTAAGAGAATACCTCAGAATGTTGTATCTCCAATTAAGGAAAAGAAATTATACTACAGCGAAAAATACTTTCGCATAACAATGCAGGACTGGCAAATTAATAGAAATTAATAGAGTGTTTCTATTTTTGCTAGTCACAAAATATTTGTGTAAATTTTTTTTTTATTTTTTATTTTTTTAGCTCCCAGTTCAATATCGGACTTATGTGTCTACTTAGCTTTAATATGTCATCATCTTAGGTGTGACACCGTCCATTTATACAGTAATTGTCTTATGCTTGGAGAATGTATTTTTTCCATCCAGTTCTACTGTTCCTTTTTGTTAGAAAGGTTTATAATAAATATAGTATGAATGTCAATTGACCAAAGAATTTTGCCATGAAGACTTTTTTTTATGTGGAGAAGGGTTTTTCAGTGGATAAATCAACAGTTCAGGTGTAATAAGAATTCAGGATCAGTAATAAAATATATTACTAACAGATAAACTCACTTGATCTATATAACTGGTTTTTACCTATGAGTAATGTCTGTGAGACAGCCTATACTGGCAGCATTTACACTGAATCCCAAGGCAGCTTCCCTTCCCCCAGTTCCTGTATGAGCTCAAATACTTAGTTATTACACATGAAGACAAGGCGTAGGTTCACGACATATTCCCCTCATTTCCTCTGCAGGAAACAAGTCCACAAGGACAAGAAGGGAGATGCAGTGTGCAGTCACAAGCTCCCCTTCTCTGCACAGCTGAAGAACAAGACTGTAGGGTTCATCGAGTACACTTTTCTTTCATCAGAGCACATGAACTGTTCCCCATTCAAAAATTTCCTTCGTTATTTAGCTAACATATAAGTGTAGATATCACTTCTGAACATACTGCACAGCATATGATGACAATCCACCACAAAAATGAAGGAAGTAGTCAAATTTGTGAAAATTAATTTGGACATTTTTAATAATGTCATACAATTACTTGATAAATTAAGCAGAAAAGCATAACTTTAAAAGTGTTAGCAAGAGATTTAGAGTAATTTTCCAGTTGTCTGAAGAATACCTTGCAGTGGTTCATAGCGTATCTTATATGGCAAATGAAGCTCAGAAGCTCAGAAGAAAGAAAAGTCCTCACTGAAGAGCCAGATATTTTTGTTGCTTCAGGACATTATTAACCAACCTTGCCAATGTGTCTTTACATAAAAAACAACAGCATGAAAACTGGATATTTGGACCCCTCCGAAATGCATTATATCATCTGTAGACACTGTGTTATGTTTTCTGTTATAGACCTTTGCCTGCAGTGCTAGAACTGCTTCCCTGTGCATGCAAGTCCTAAAATGTTGACATAGAATTTTATATGTTTGCTCTGTGCTATACCATTAATTGTTTCTCATGTCTTTTATGTCAAGTAAATAAAGTACATTACCAGTGATGTTCCCACTGGCTCTAGCTGTATTGAACATATAGTCTATGTAAATTTTCCCCTGTAGTCAGAGGATCTAACCAGTGCTAGAACTGTCTTGTCACAGTCATATTTTGAAGCTATGAAAGCTAATTTCTTTTAAAATTTTACTCTTTATTTTCTGGGATTTGAAAATTTTCTGCATTTACTGAAAAGCTTCCTGTGCCTCAGAACACAACCTTTGTCTTTAGCACATTGTACCTTAGCAACACAGTCCCAGCACCATAAAATCTAACATGGGTATTAGGTGACAAGAAACCATTTTTCAAGCCTGCACAAAAATGCTTTCTCTGTTAACACTGACAGTTTTGCATATTAATATGTTCAAGCATTAGGATTAAGCAACCCAGTGCCCACCCCGTTGTGAAGGACTCTCCAGATGGTGCAGTCAACAAGCATTTCCTTATGGTATGAGGTACCCCCGCATCATTTCTGGTCTACGCAGTCCCAGGGCAGCACAGTACTTGGTGGACATTGGAAAAAACCCTCCTTTTACTTAATTTTCTCTACATTACATCAAGGGAAATTAATTCCCTTTTAGTAATGCTTGGCAAGGAGTAGGTACCCTATGTATGTAACAAGTCTTTGCTAGCCACTGGAAGCTGTTCCTTCACATGGGTCCCCAACACTGTGAGTCCAAAGGTGTTGAGAAAGGAGACACAGGGAAGACTTAGGAACTGGTTACTTTTAGATGAGAGGGTATGCAATGGGAAGATATTAGGAACAAGAGGAAACAAACATGGACCGTGCACACTCTGGGGCAAAAAGAGGAAAATATTTTACTGAGGAATTAGTCTACCAGTCCCACTTTTTCACTAGTCAAGCAAAGCACTAATCTGTACCTACTCAACCAAATTGAGTAGAAAAATTTTGTACGGACACCTCTGTTAAAAACTTGGCAAAAACATGACTTGACTGCATGTGGTACTATTCCAGACATTTTTACCTTGAAACAAACACCCTGAAACCTTGAGAATTCCTTTTTTTCTAATGGAAGAGTATACCCTGTTACTCTTCTTTAAGGCTATTTTTAAGATTCTTACAGTATGAGTAAATTTTCTTGTCTTTCACAACAATCACAACTACTGGTGTCCGGTAGGCAAATATGTCTCTGCTAAAGACACTGGCATTTCATAAACATACACCAGGTTTGAATTTGGCTCAGGTTATCAATTCTGACAAGATCCAGACATATATAGAAAGATACATGCTGACTCTCATTTCATTCCAAACTAAATAGCATTTTCTGCCAGTAGTAATCTCAGTGGTTTTAGAAACTGAGAAGTTACCTATTATTTGTTCCCAAAGAAACTTGGCTTTCGTGTATTATCAAAATAACATAAAATGATGAACTAGGTGCATTGGATTAGAGTTAAAATCTGAATTGATTTGGTGTAAATAAACAATTTTGTTATAAGAGAAAAAAGTTTCTGCTTAGTTTCTACTAAGTCTTCAGCTAATGATTTAATTAATTCACTGTATGTATGTATGTGTAAGTGTGTTGGGTTTGCATGGTCCTGTGAAGAGGGGAGCACACACTGGAGCAGATTTGCTGGTCAGACTTGTGACCTGGGGATCCACACTGAAGCAGTCTGTTCCTGAAGGACTGTACCCTGTGGAAGGGACCCACGCTGGAGCAGCTCATGAAGAACTGCATCCAGAAGGAAGGACTCATGATATAGATGTTTATGGAGGACTGTGTCCTGTGGGAGGGACCCCATGCTGGAGCAGGGGAAGAGTGTGAGGAGTCCTCCCCCTGAGGAGAAAGGAGCAGCAGAGACAATGTGTGATGAACCGACCACAGCCCCAAATTCCCCATTCTCTTGAGCCACTGTAGGGGTGGAGATAAAGAACTCAGGAGTGAAGTTGAAGGAAGGGGTGGAAGGAAGCTATTTTTAAGATTTGCTTTTATTTCTGCTTATCCTCGTCTGGTTTGATGGGTAATAAACTAATTTCCCCAACTTGAGTCTGTTTTAGCTGTCATGGTAATTGATGTGTGATCTCTTCCTGTCCTTATCTTGGCCCACTAGCCTTTCCTTATATCTTCTCTTCCTCCTCTCCCAGCTGAGGAGGGGAATAATAGAGCACTGTTGGTGGGCACCTAGCATCCAGCCAGGGTCAACCCACCATAGTAACAGAAGGAAAATGCTTATTTTCTTTATTTTCTCCTTTTTTTTTGGTTGGTTGGTTTTGATTTTTAGTTTGTTTTATTGTTTGTTGTGGGTTTTTTGTTTCAGTGTTTGTTTTTTTAAAATGCAGCTCTGGGTCTGTTTGATACATATGTTTTTTCTATTTTATGTCTTTTGTGTCAACTCTAACATGCTGCTACTCTATGTTCCCTTTCTAAAAGAAAACATTAGCGAAATAGGAACTAGTGATTAAAGAAAAGTATGACAAAAAACCTTGAAATACACTTAGAGCTTCTTTGAAAAGTTACTGGAAAAATAATAAATATGGGTTTGGGGGGTTGGTGAAATTCAGCTTTAAGGATTGTATTTTAAAAAGTGAAATCCCATCACGGGAAACAGACCATAAGATATTTCACAGGATGGGAGTATATCCTTACAAGGGTTAGTGAAACACTGGGGAATGCTAGTGCTTAGTTCGTATTTTGCAGGCATTTTGTAATGTACCTATAGGAGTTTTGTCAGTATTCAAGCATGTAAGCCTGATTTTTAGAAAATTAGCAGGGAACATACTGAGAAGAGTTTGTTCATGGCTGTGGAATTCAGTTCACTGCTTACAGATCTCAGTTGTGCTGTTCATTTTCATATTGACTTCCACCTCATGTTCTGTGGATCCTCCAGAAATGTCGCTGGTTAAATAATAGAAGTACTTATGTTGCAGTTTGTTGGCTCCTTGCTTATTCTACTTATGGGGAAGTCAAGCTTTATTGTGAAAAGTAAATGTTGGTGGCGACCCAGCTTTGTCATGGTGGTATTATTAGTATTAGTGGGCTTGCACAGGTTGTGGAATTTTTTTTGTCCTTTTCTTTAAATGTCTATCTAGAAGTTACTTAACATAACATACAAAAAACTTTATAGAGGTAACAAGAAACTAACCATTTTCCTTTCTTCTTCTCTCTGTAGTTTGTTGCTCAGCCCAACTGCCAGCAGCTGCTCGCGTCCCGCTGGTATGATGAGTTCCCTGGATGGCGGAGGCGACACTGGGCTGTGAAGATGTTGACATGTGTTGTGATAGGACTCCTTTTCCCAGTCTTCTCTGTGTGCTACCTGATAGCTCCCAAAAGCCCATTAGGGCTGTTCATCAGAAAGCCATTTATCAAATTTATCTGCCATACGGCATCCTACTTGACTTTTCTGTTCCTGCTGTTGCTTGCCTCTCAGCACATCGACAGGTCAGACCTGAGCATGCAGGGACCACCACCAACCATCGTCGAGTGGATGATATTACCGTGGGTCCTGGGTAAATGTATTACTAAAGAAAATATGGTGAAAAGCGTTTTGACCCCTGCAGTTTTGCCAAGCATTCCTGAGCCAGGATACAGTAGAGTTCTGTCATGAACTATTGACCTACCAAAGCAGGCAAATGGTCCGTCTCTTCCAATACCTAGCAGAAGTAGTTGACAACATAGACAAAGACTAGAGTTTAAAAATCCAAAGTGTCATCATCTTTATATTATATTGAGGAAAACCAGAAGATATCAGGGATTCCTTCTCGTGATTAAGCAGTGCCCTGAAACATACATATTCTTTTTAATATCTATTTTCTCCAGGCCAGAAATTTTTCTTATGTGTCCATACTTTTTAATTTGTTGGTCTGCTTTTAAAAAAGGATCATTTTACTGCAATAATTACTTTTCATGTATTGGAATGAAGCATAATGTAATTTCTGAAGTGTTATTACTAACCTTAGGTACCTACAGTATGCTTTTTTCTAATATGAGAGACCCATCTATTGCAAATAGTGATGACCAGCGTTTTCAATTGAGTATTTTCATAAAATGTGCATGCAGAGTATTTTTTTGTGTGCAGGAATAGTGATGAGAACTTATCACTCAAAAGAAAATATTCTACATCAGAAGGAATAAGAAAATTCCCTAGAATTTTAAAAAGGAAGAAAATATTACCACTCTCTCCTGATAGTTTAAAATAAAAATTTTAGTCTGGGATTATTGAAAGCCTACTTTCAATTTGTGTGAGCCATGTCGTCCTTAAATTTCTTCCAGTATGATTCTTCCCTCCTGTTTTCCTGTGATCCTAGGACTATCCTAGTTCTCCCTAACTTTGCCTGTCTACCCTTCTAGATGGTAATCAATATCAGTGTGCCGTGTGCTCTTCCTTGTTTCTTACTTTAGGAATCAACACAAGTTGAACCAGTTCAGGCCAGATATACTTGTATTGTCTAAAATGAAATTATAGAAGGAGGGATTTAGTAGTCTTAACTGCAAGAATTTAAGTTTGATAAATTCATTAAAATTGTCATCGCATAGATGGGTTCATGCATAAACTTTTCTGAAATTTTAGTAGGATTTTGATAATGTTAGCACTCCCAGAGCTTTCCATTAAGATACTGTCTCTCTTCACTTTTCCCCAAACATCTGGGTTCCTCTAGAGCAATGAAACTAACAAGGCTTTGGGTATCATTGATGCTATATAATTTACAATGCAGTGTTTAATTTATAATACACTAATTGGCAGTGCCTGATACTCCAGAGAAAAATGATTCAGTGGCTTTTCCTCTATATGTAGCTTGGTACATATAGCACTATGGGAAGCAGGAGGCAAGTCTACAGCTCTCTTTCACTTAGGAGAAGAAGTATACATATATACTGAACAATCTGTGTACACTTACTTGTCAGGACTCTGTCAGAAGGACCTGCCTTCCACAACTGAACTGCTTTTGGAGATTTCCCTGATGATAGTACAGTAGTCCTCACCACCAGCCTTCACTGTAAAGTGTGTTGTCCTTTGCTGGGACAATAGTTCTACTACATTAAAAAAACCTGATATCTAGTAGTATTGCAGAGGAATTATTCAATCTGGCAGGCTGCCTAGACTGACATTTCTTACAGACAACTACAACTCCTGAAGTCAGACTAACTTCAGGACTAAAGTCAGACTAACTCTCTAAATTTAAATATTAAAAGCATTTTCTCCAGTTAATATAAAAATCATTAGCTTGATACATTGCTTCCTTAGAAATAAATGCTGCATTGCTGAGAAGGAGCCGGGTGCTCGTCTGTGCTGTGCCAGGCCCAGAGGAGATACAAGTAGCTTTTCTGTTTGGCCTTCCAAATAGCATGTGGTCAGTATCTATTCAGCTTTCACAGGTTCTGAGGCTGAAAGATAATAAGAACCAATGCATAGCTGACACATAGACCCTGACATGCCAGAGTGGATTTTATCATTAATCTGTCTTTTAATAGATCTCAGAGAAAAAGGCACAATTTGAGAAGGGCAAGAACTACTTTCTGGTAAAGGCAATTCTAAAATTTTGGTGATTAGCTCCTCTCCAGAAAACATGCAGTGGAAAAGAACCTCCATTGCCCTCAACCTCTAACAGAGTTGTTTACTTAGGAAGAAGTAACCCAGCATCCCAAAGCACTTACTTGAAGAGGCCATTAACCATGAAAATTATGACTATCAAGATGAATATCATACCTAAAGGCAACATTAATATTTTCAATATTAATGTTCAATTAATATTTTCAACAATAGACTCATATGGCCAGATTATGCTCGTACTGCCTGTGCTGAACAAACCCTTCATCTGCAAGCAGTACAGGTCAAGTCAAGGGAACCTCTTGCATAAACAAGAATTCATGAGCATGGAAAAAGATCATTAGGCAGATACCATGTAGTTAAATAGTTTGCGGTTAATCTAGAATCTGATGTTAAGAGAAACTGTGCTTTCCAAAATCTGTTGCATTTTCTGTTGCAATCATATGTATTTTACACCCTGATCTCTAGTGTTTCCTAACTCGTAGTTTCCTATTGTTTGTTTCACATTTTCTGTGTTGAGCTTTCAGAATTTGTTTGCTACAGTGCCTTAGCCCACTCAAATAATAAGGCCCCAGATTTACCTGAGATTTGTAATCTCAGGAAATTTATTCCCCCTATCATTGAAAGAGACAGACACACATCTCCACAGGACTTTTCAGTGAGCTGAAATGTATGTGGTGAATGTGTGTATTTTAGCATTTTTGTTTGTGTCTTTTTCTGTTTGGTTGTTAGGGTTTTTGGTTTTGGTTGGTTGGTTTTTGTTGTTGTTTTTAAAGGAATGAATCCCAGCCAAAACCTCCTTTTTTGCGTATTCACACAATACAAACTGTAGTCTAATCATCTTTTAGTAAGCTGAATGTGTTTCTTAACTCCTTATCAATAAGCTAAGGTTAATTTCCAGACTGCAGTTTAGTCTGTGCCTCATTCAAACCATACAGTTATGCAATATCCTTAAAAAGAGTAAATGAAGCCCTCTTCAGTTACACAGTAGAGACTAAATCTGAGGTACATAAAGATATTTTTGCATTTTCTGAATGTAGAGAAAAACTTGAGTCAAAACTATTGTGGCTGTAGGGTTATAGTTGTTATCAGAAACTGGAAACATTACCAATACTTTTCCCTAAGCAAAGGTCATCATGAAGCAGCAACTGCATGTCAAAACTATTAACATTTTAAACAATAGAATTCTTTGTTTTTATCTTAATTTGAATAACTCTGCATGTAGTTTGCATTTTAATAGTTATCTCTTAAAATGAAGAGAGGAAGAGGAGCTCTATGTTTCAGGCTTCTCATCAACATGAATTTCAGCATACAAATATTTCATAGAACGCTGTCCATAACGGTCTAAGCTCTCCAGTGATCAAATAGTAGTTAGCATTTGTCTACTACTATGTAATAGAAGACTGACTGTGCATAGTTAGCACAAATTAAAAGTGTCACCAGAGTATCAGGCTCAGAGGAAAAACCTTTATTGGCTACATTTCCATTGAGACTATCGACTTTACATTTAAAAAGTCAATTAGGAAACTTCTGCATTAATTTTGTCTTTTAAATGATTAGATGATTACACAAGTGGTGCTCCCGTATGTGGTGCTTATCCATGGAACAGTAAGTCAGTATAACAAGGCTGTTATAATTTTAAGAAGTAGTTGTGGAAAAATCTCTCGGTAAGAAGAGTTAGAATCTCCTGTACTTTCATTTAAACAAATAATAAACAAGCCCTGGCTCATAAGGAAAATTAATTTTGTTCTTCTTATTAGCTGTTGATTGAAGTCTCCCAAACATGCCAGATGCTTAACACTACAGAAACATGGGACTGTGTGCTATACTTGAGAATCCATCACCACTGAAAAAAGGACACGAAAATCAAGAATGCCATCTTTGCAAAAAAACCAATAAAGAACATCTTCAAATTCCCCATCCAGTTGCTGAGTAGCCTCTGAGCATGATAGCAGTGATGCAAAGGGGAAATCAAATAAGACCCTACTTCACCCTCTATGTGCCTGAAGTGCAACTCGCATAAGGATATTGATTCCTGTAGACTTGTCATACCTTGTTTTTCTGCCCTAAACCATAGCCTCAAACCTAGAAGTCACTGTATTAAATATCCTCACAGTGAGCATTTGGCTCACCAGACAAATTTAATGTTCAGTCGTTGTGGTTAAAAAGCTCCCTTTCAGTTGTTTGGGGTGGCTGCAGCAAAGAGAACATTTTTTAGGCAAATTTGTTTTGGTGACTTTTTACTCTTTTATGGGCATACTTAAATCTTCATTGTCTTTACATTGTTCAGAAGACTGCTTGGAGCAGGAATACAGCGTTACTGGATCTCTTGAACAATGCATTCCCCACCCTTTCTGTCAGAATGGTTTATGCTATTGAAGTATGTGAATTTATATAGAATGTGGATGATTGGGAATGTGCAAACTGCAGACATTTGTGGTTAGCAAACTGCTGGTGGGATGTATGGGAGTGTGCATTCTTGTTAGTACTTAGCACAATGTACATCCAAACCTATGGCACAGCAAGACACTTCAGAATAATTGATCATAGAGATGGCAAGTACACTCTTCTTCTGAATTTGGTCAAGAAAATGTATAAAAAATTAAACAGTTAGTATAAATTGACATGTTCCAAGAAACAGATATAGAGGATAATATGGCCAGCAAGATGAAACAGTACATAATCAGTAGTGACAAATGTAGTGCAGAAGAGGAAAAAAACCTCAGACAAAGCAGGAACACAACTTCAGTTTGAGGAAGGATAATGCACTTAATGAACACCCAAGGCCATGTAGTCCAAACTACTGCACAACACAGGCTAACTGCACAAACAGGTCACATTGTTCAGTCAAATCTTTCATTTCCCAAGGTATTTCACAGCCTCTCTCTCACAGTGCCTGTGTCTGGAAGCTGGAAAACTTTTCCTGATATTAGTTGGAATATCCCGTGCCACAAAATGAAACCATTACCTCTTGTCCTTGCAATGTGCACCTCTAGGACAAGTCTGGCTCCAGTTATTCATACCCAGCAATTTCATTAGTGGATGACAACAGCAGTACAGAATCACAGAGTATTTTGAGANGTGTAGAACAGAAGAGCCTCATCAATGCTCACTGAATTCCCTGGTATGACTTTCCTTTACTTCAGAGAAATCATTAGCGGATTTTCTCACTCCTCGTTGTTACTGTCAAAAACTCTACATCACATAGTAAAGCAAAGTTAAGTTTGTCAGTTAATTGGTTTCACAGACCAGTAAAAATATGTTGTCCAAGAAACATACTAAAAGGTTGTTGTTGATCTTGGCATTCAGTGGTTGNCATGCTCTAACCAACTAAGCTATGACACTATACGCCTCCCATTAGTCTTCTCTAGGCTGAACAAAATCAGCTCCCTCAGCCTCTTCTTGTACATCATTTGGGTTCAGCCCCCAAATCAGATTGGTGGCCTTACACCAGGTTCACTTCAGCCAGTTAATATCTCTTTTTTGCTCAGGATTCTAATACTAGACTCAATAATGGAATTATTTATTTAAAAATCAGGAGAGCCACTTCTTGTCCAGATTCTCTGAATCTTGCCATAATAGGACCTTTTACTCGGTTATTTTTACTCAGATTTTAAGTACTTAAGATAAACATTTTCTGGACAAATTATTTTACTTTATTTTTTGGCTGATGGTGATGTAGGCTGATATCTTTTTGTACTTTAAGATTTGATCTAGAATGGTCTTGCCATTTCCAAAACAGAGAAAAATGAAAAATTTTTTGATTTGACTATGATAAAAAAATTCAGGAGACTTTCTTTGGGAAACACTTTCAGTGATGCCACAACCTCCAGTTAAATATGGGTAGCCATATGTAATTTTTGGTATTCTAGTAAAAGTCTAACCTAAATTCAAAAAACATTTGTAAATACCTGAGTATAACTGTCCTTGGAAGAGACACAGGACATAAATGGTGCCTCTGGCCTTGTCATTCCCACCTATTTTCCTGACCTGACACAGGATCCAGACACTGTGCACAGTTATTCCTCTCACAAACAGCCATTTCCACAGGGAAAAGCAGAAGGTGTATGTTTGATTTTGTGCATGTTCTTTTGAAATAGTTGTACTCGGTTAAAAAAAATATCCCCCAGAGATTGGAAGCCCCTGAATTATGTCAGGATGCCTCTACACTCCTCTTATTACCTTTATACACCTTTAGCAAAGATCAGTTCATCAGCCCAGGTGTAGAACAGAAGAGCCTCATCAATGCTCACTGAATTCCCTGGTATGACTTTCCTTTACTTCAGAGAAATCNCTATAATGAATCAAACAGGATAGATCCAAAATATTTTCCATCTGAAAGTTATCTACCAGCATTAAAAGATATTGTGTATAACCCAAGGCTTTATGCAAAGGAACAGAGAACTTCTGTAAGAGTGTTGAGCTGCTGCCTGTGCTCAAAGTTGCAATGTTTGCCAATGGACTTTTAATTTATGAAAAGAAAAGCAGGTCCACATTTTTGAAAAGACATTTCACTGTCTAATATCCAAAAATTTCAAGACTCAAAATACAGTTTCAAAATCAAAATCTGTAGATAAATATCGGAGATAAATATCAGAAATACATATCAGAAATAAAAGTCTTATCAGTGTATATGTATTGATGTATCTACACATTAATCATATGTAGAATGTGATATCAATTACTCAATTCTTAAGGATTTTTTGAAAGTGTTATTTTAATGGAAGATGTTATTTTTCTAAGAACATTCTTATTTCAATGCCTTTTGTCCTTCGGTAAGAAGAATTTTAATTTCTATCCATTTTGTTACTTTGAATAAAACTTAATTTTACAATATATAGGATTTATTTTGTAAGAAAGAACTTTTTCCATTAATGTTCAGAAATATTTACTGCAAAAAAATTGCTTAGCACACAGATTCCATTTTTTCCTCCAAATTTATTTTATCTGCTGTTTTAATCCCTTTCTTGCTTCAGG
>WEIV01004042.1:0-16192 GCA_013390005.1 Calyptomena viridis
TTACAAAGATGATAGATTGAGAGTACTAGATCAGTATCTTAATGTGCAGAGATGTTCAGCTGGTGAACTCACCACGTTAAACACTTGGGTGTTTAATTTACCACTTTTATTTGGGAGAAAATATGTTCGGAGATAAATGCAAGTTTTGTGGTGCTTTACAATGTTTCAGAGTATGATTTTTAAGTTTACATCAATCCAAAGAGATGGTTGTAGGTGTGTGGTTGCTTTTCTGTGGGTTTTTTTTTGGTGAGTTTTTTTTGCAAGGGTGGATTTTGTTTGTGTTTTTTAGGGTGAAAAGAATCAGTAGCTGGTTTTGAGATTTTTGGGGGGATGAGGAGAAGTGGATGAACTCACAGAATATGGTTCCATGAGATGTGGTTGTATTTGAAGTTGTCTCTCTGCTGCTGGTGAGGAGTTTGTGCTTGTCTCTGTCCTCACCTCTTTACCTCCCTGGTCTTAACCACTTGCTACTAACCCTTGTGCTGATCTTGTCACCTTTCAGATTATTATGATCTGTTTTAGAATGCCAGTTTGACCCAAACCAACCAAACGAGTATTCTGTGACATTCTGCAATCTTGTTGAATTAAAATGACTTAGTGGCAGATTTGACAAGCTTAGAAGCCATCAGAGAAGGTATTGGCTGTACAGCCCAAAAGTGGAGAGGGTAAGGGAGCAGTCAGGAGCAGGAGTTAAAAGACTGTAAGTCTTTGGCAGCAGCAAATTAGCACAGTTTAACAGTCCAAGGCATCATACTGACAGTTGCTTTTTTGGTTCTTGTCATAAATTCGTGAACCACGAATTCTGTTTGGAAGGATGCAAAAGTAGGGCACACTTGAAAGCCTAGTCAGCTTTGTTCTGTTTTAGCAGTCAGGGAGTTAGCTGTGCACAAACAGGAATTATGTGAGTTCCCTGAAGAAATTACTGGAATATATGCAAATATTAAGTAATGTGACACAGTGTAAAGAAACTGCAGCACTGCAAATTCTGAACAGTTGTTTCAGTCTGCAGAATTTGAGTTCTGACTTTGCTACTTGTCTTCTCAGGTTTGAGAGAGATCCCATCAGGTTTCATGGGCACAGATTCAGTTAAGCATAATCATTCTCTGCAAACTTCAGCTGTCACCAGTTGGTTCTTTGGGAGATATGTTCTCCATAGTTACCCATTCATCTCATCCTGACTGAGGATGGTTTCTTTCTTCTGTAGTAGCAAGGACTTCTGTCATCTTTGTCTAACGGGATATTTCATCATAGTAGAATTATTGAAACAGATATCATAGAAAAAAATCAATATGCATGGCTGGTATGCCTTGCTTACAGTGTCCCCCAGAAAAGTCAACTACAGATTATGTTAATTAGAATGAGAAAACTTTAGGGAATTATGACTGTGAAGAGAAAATACTTTAGAAGGAAAACTTTAAAATTTATGCAGCAGTGTTTTAGGGATTTGCTCAGAGAAACAGTCACTGTGAACTGAGATGAGTTTAGGAATGAAAAACTGGTGACATCAGAAACCTGAGCAGCTAAAATAGTTTGTGGTTTGGGATTTTTGTCCCCTATAAGTAGCTAGAGAAAAGCACAAGTGAAATGTGGTTGTTCTGGCTGAGGTGTGTGATTGTGAAATGCAGAGATCATCAATTGTGATTTATGTTCTGTTTTTCAGAATGTCGATCTCTGGAAGTCTCGACTTATTTTTGTGGTCAGAACAAAGTCAGAATACCCTTGTCTTGTCCCCTTCCACATACCTATGAGTAATATAGTGACAGAGTTAAATCATTAGGGATAATTTTTTTAAAAACCCTTAAAAATCACTGCTGATACATATTCAGTTAATATCACAAAATAGAATTGAAAAGAGCCTGAGGAGGGTGGCCACATAAAAGAAGCTATCACATGTATCTTTGTTACATAATGTTGTGAGACTTGGCTTTCTTGAACTTGCAAAGCCTATAGCTCAATCATGTGAAATTAGAAGAGTCTTGATCCCTATGCACTCCTGAGGAGTGTTGAATTAGACAGTTAATGTATTGGCAGTTTTCATAAAAGCTTTAGAAGAATGACTGTATTCCCATTTTCTTTAAATGATGTTTCTAAATGTGTTTCTTGAATTCAGCAGGTATTGGAATCCTAAAATACAGATAAGGAAGAAATTTATCTTTCTTTAAGGTATTATAAATACAGCTTAAGGACAACTTGTGGTGCACAAAACTAATGCCATTTTGTATGAATTTAAATGTCAGATGAGATGTAAATTACAGAACGTTGTATCTTCAGTTTAATTTGGGATTAGTTTAGTTTTGGGTCAGTCACCTCTTTGAAGTGAAGGTGTCTTACATACTAGTACCCATGTATGTTGCATAATGAAGCAGTGGCAAGCATTGGCATTAAAAATAATGTGCTAAAAAATAAGGATAATAAAATGAGACCAGGATGCAAGAGCCTAAACAAAAGAGGATACAATTTGAAGGGAGTAGGGGAATATTATTAGAGGACTAGAATAGTAGCAGTATTTTTATTTTCACAGAGAATATAACTACTGTTTAAAGCGAGGACAGGCGTATTTACTTTTAAGACAATGAAAGCTGAAGTCTTAACTGTGAATAGGTGATAAGTAGTGACTGTCTTGTTATCATGCTTCTGGCTGTCCTGAGAGATCTGTTAACAATCCCTGGAATTCTAGGAATTTCTTTACTCTTCATTTGTTATGCGTGAAGGTTTCTAAACATTTAAAATAACTGCTGAAGCAAGGTAATTCTTTTTTTCTTTCACTGTTCTGTCATATTTTCATTGCAGCCTGTAGACATCTGTGTTATCCACTCATAACTATGTATAAAATAAATGTTTTTTGTCACAGGGATTGTGGTTGCTAAAGACTTGATTCGATATGGATATTCAAATGTATGCATAGTTGTAGCCTATTAATCTAAGCCAAGGTGAGATGCTAGGGTGGTGTATCTGTGTTCTGTTTTGGGGTCATGTGGGTGTCAGACCACTTAATGATCTGTAACATTGGATGTTTCTGTAAGCTCCTTTTTGAAACAGCTTTTTTTTTTTTTTTTTTTTTTTTTATTTTTTNTTTTTTTTAAGTTTTTAATTAATTGCTGCAGAGACTGCCCTCTGCTGTGCTCCTCACCACAGTTTAGGGCTTGTCAGCACCTAAGTGTTCAACTATGTCAGGGTTTTATTGAGGAAAGAAGTGGCAAAATATGAACAGAACCAAAACACTATATTACTGAATTGTAAAATATGCTTAAACTACCTCGGCAAGAATCTTTTAAGTATTTCTGTCTAGCTGTGATTTTTTAGCAATAAGCTCCTTGAAGCCTGCTCAGGTTTTTCTGTTGTTATTCTCTCAGCCCAGCTGAAACTTAATTCCCCTTCCTGCCTATTTTTCATTTTTTCTTAAAAACAGAAATTAATGATGATGTGTATGTGGTCGTGTGTATTTAAAACAAAAGGAATTATGGCGTATTAGATGTCTATTCTTAGTGTTTTCAACAATTGTTTTTAATCTCAGTCGACTTTGGAAGTATTTTAATTATTTGTGTAACTGAAAAAAAATTGGTAAATGCAGTAGGAAATCAGATTTATGACTAAAGAAAGCTTTTTGTGGAGTGGTTCTGCTTGACCCGTGCTATCACTTTTAACTGATAAAGGAGCTCATTATTGCAATACTAACTAAGGAAGGTCGCTGCTAATGGAGTGTGCAGCATGTGCTTTTCACAGAGAGATTGGCAAGAATTTAAATGAGCTTTAATTGTTTAATTGTCCCTCTTCATATGCTGCAAAGGTGCAGGTGCTGTAGAGAAGTCTGAGGGTTGTGGATTGACGTGATGTGCTTCTCTTGTTGATGCATGTTTTTCATGGAAAACACTTCATTCGTATCTATTTTCAGGGAGTACCTCCGTGTCTTTTGAAGTTGATAGTGTAGACTGGCCAGTTCTTGAGCTGTAGCTTTTGATTGGTGCCACTGCATTAACAGATAAATAAGCCTAATAAAATTAAATCTCTACATAGACTACAGTTCTTAGATGTAATATAAATGTGATACAAAAATGTGCTTATAATTTCCCAGATTTGCATGTTGAGCAATTTGTTTTTGCAATATAAAACTGGATTCTAACCTTAGAATCTGAATTTTCAGTTTCATCAGTCTCTCTGTGCTTTAATGTTGCAAGTTCACATTGTTACTGCTCTTCTACAAATGCAACTTAGAAAGTGCTAACAATGAAAATTACATTCATTTTGAGGGTTTAGCCCTTTTTGCTGTTGATCCACATATCTTGCACATTTAAGTGAGCATGGAATGTTAAAACCTCTTGGCATGTCTGAAAGCCCTTTGAAATTCACATGTTGTACTGAGTTACTGTGCTTTGACAGGTGTTACAATGAACTCTGGTCTGAAATTGTTAGAACTAAAAGTCAACTGGATATTAGAGGAGGAGTTTTCTTCCAATACCAAGTCTATGTTAGAACATGTAGTTACAGGAAAGAAGTCTGTTGCTATAGTGGACTGAAGAAAACCAAACAAACCGTACCAGAATTTTCATTCTTGAATGTGTTGCAAAGCTAGTGTAAAGATAATTATTTTTTCAATTACAGATTTTTTCAATTAAAAAAAGTATCAAGGTGTTACAGGTTTTGTAACTTTTGCTTGTTTTTTAAAAGCATCAGGCTGCTCCAGTCTATACCAGTTATTTCAGCTACTATTAAACTCCATAGGAAATCTCTGTGAAATATTTTCTATCATAAACTCCAGTCTTTAACTTCCATCAAGTAGTGGTTACAATATGTGTGCAACATGATTTGTGTTGTGTTTTCCTCTATGTAATTGGCTTCCAAGTCTTTTAATTTTGCAGATTAACTTGAAAAAATTCACCACTGAAGAAAAAATGGTGGATGGGACATGATGCAAGGAAAGCTGGGAACTATTTTTTTCCCCTACCCTGAGCTTCCATTTGTGGAAGTGTTTTACTTTGTTATTCTGTGATTTTTATGATGTAGGTTTTGCTTCCTTTGAAATCTGAAGTACTGAGTAAAAATACTAGAAGACACATCATTATAAGAGCCATTAATAATACATGGCAGAGATCTGTAGCTTAATTTTATGGTCATATTTTATTAGTAGTGCAGATAACAGGAAACATCTTGTATGTGATTTTTATCTAATTTACCTCAGCGGCCTGGAATTCATCTCCCAGTTGTTTTAATTAATGTTTCAGTATACCCTGTCTGTCGTACTATATGGCTTTAAGCTGATGATCCTTTGCACTGTGCTGATGTTAAATGTATATTTCTTGGTTTTGTATTATAATTACAGATATAGGTTGTGCTTTTATACTCTCATCTATGCCAAAATTAATGAAATTCGGTTGGATTAAGCATTGAACTTTCTTGTAGTTTTTCAGAATTTGTAGTTTTAATGAATTTTAAAAAGGGAACTATCAGGTGTAATCATACTTCTAGCACTGAAAGAATTTTAAACACCACTGAAATGTAACACAAAACCTCAGCCTCCAGAAAATGTCATTTTTGCTCTTTGGAAGTTGCTGAAGCAAAACAAATTTAATTTTACTGTACAGAATTTAGTTGTTCAAGTAATTAGGATTGCTATACACACCAACCACTATCTGAAAGCTTTACAGGCACCAAATAATTGTGAAGTACATGCAGTGTTAGCCCCAGTACCATGCAGGTTTTTATTGACTTGTTATTTGGTTTTTTTTTTCTGGGCGTGAGGATGTGAGCATTTAGTGTTGAACAGATCAGTGCAGTGCAATTCAGTGTCTTTTAAGGGCCAAAAAAAGGATTTTTGCTACCATGGAAATGTTTTAATTTCATTTTCTTTGAAGATTTTAATGATAACTATTTTAGTAGCAGTAGCTAGACGGGACATCGTTTGTTGTACACAGCTACATACAGCAACTCCTTATGAAAATGAGAAGCTGTACTTAGAACTGCAAGCTGGCAGAAACTTGTGTAGGAGTTTCTATTGCTGCTCCTCCAAAACAGTACTATAGATAATTAATTTTCAACTTAATTGCAGCATAAGCATCTTTCTCTTCTTCCTCCAAACACAAACATTTGGTTTAAGAAAGTTGGTGGGTCCTTTGGGGTTTTTTTGTATCTTGTGTATAATACAGGAGAGATTTAAGATATTTTCTAGTGTTTTCTTTAAGTAATTTAAAAGAAAAGGATAAAAAGGAGCTTGAAAAATTAAGTATATTGGTAATACAGTATACAACTAATAATTGGGTAGATTGAGGATAATGTATAACTAGCTTTGTGATACAGAAAGGTGATGTGGTATAAAACACTGTTATGTTTTATGTATTGTATTTAAGAGCTGATAGGTTGTATTTATCAGGATACTTAAGCTCTTTAGCCTGAATCATCAGGAATAAGAAACCAGATTAAGGTACTTGAAATATAGTGGAATGTCACTACTTGACTGTAAAAATTAATTATTGTTCTCTGTCAAATCTATACCTCTGTACGCCCACACAAGGATTTTTACTCTTGTATTTAATCCTTCCTGCTTTAGTGCATACCTGGAGGAAGTATTAAGAGTAGCTGCTAACCAGAACCAACCCTTATGCTAGGACTTTAAAATGTGTAAATGCAGCTCCATACTGCTTTAGATAGTATCTTTTGGAAGAAGTCCATGCCAGGCCTGTCTTCTTTGAACCTGAGAATTTATGAAAAATAAATGCAAATATCTTTATGTTTAACATATTAAGCTTCTTATGAATATGTTGTTTATAACAAGTTTTTCATATTTAGTGTTTGTAGGATTGTAAGCATGGCTTGTGTTAGAATTTTTAAGATTGAAAGAATAAATTCAAACTGGGTGGGAACTCTCAGAAAACTGCGGACTTGCAATTGTGTTAAATGCAGAATGGCCACTGCTTTCACTGGCGAATGTAAGAGACTTCAACATTCGTTTGAACAGTGGTCCTTTTCTAATATTGGTACCCAAAGTTTATTAAAATGTGTGAGAGATTCGTGGGGATTCTGTAGTTCTTAGCAGGGGAAGAAGCGCTATGTAAATGTGGATGTAAACTTCCATTTTCCTGATGCCTGGGGATCTTACGTATTTTCTTATTAACGCAGTTACTGACTAAATTCTTTTGAATATCTTTCATTAGATTTTCCTTCTGGATGTTTCTCAGCCGTCTTGTGATGGAAGGGAAATATTTTTGAATTTATAATGGATTTCACACAACATTATAACGAACACTGGCCTAACAGCAGCATTTCTGTTTGAAGAGCATAAGCATAATTACAAATAATCATGACAACTTCTCATATGAATGGACATATCACAGAAGATTCTGACAATGAGACCAAAAATGTGGATCTTGCATCTCCTGAGGAACCTCAGAAGCACAGAGAAATGGCTGTTGATTGCCCTGGGGAGTTGGGCTCCAGGATGATGCCCATGCGGCGGAGCGCTCAGCTCGAGCGGATCCGTCAGCAGCAGGAGGACATAAGGCGCAGACGAGAAGAGGAGGGAAAGAAACAGGAACTGGACCTTACTGCTTCTATGAGGCTGAAAAAACTAGCACAAATTCCTCCTAAAACTGGTATTGATAATCCAATATTTGATACAGAAGAAGGAATTGTTTTGGAGAGTCCTCATTGCACTGTGAAGACGCTAGGTAGGTAAAATGCGGGGAGTGGGCTAATGAAGTAAATATTTAGTTGATATTAATGTTCTTTTAGGTTGCTAAAAACCTAATTTTGCTAATTTTTCCTATAGTAACGAAAAGTCTGGTCCTTTGGATTGGTGGTGGTTTGTGGGGTTTTTTTTAAGTCAAACATCAGGCTATGTGCCTCAGCGAATGGCTTTTCAAAACAGATCCATTTGGGAAACATTTAAATACCTTGTAGGTAACGAATTCAGTTGGTCTCTGTCCTCTGGGGAGAACCATGCAAGTTTTATGATCTTCAACAAACCACAGAACAGAATAAACANTAAGGCTGGGGAGAACCACGCAAGTGATACCCTGTTTTATGATCTTCGACAAACCACAGAACAGAATAAACAAAGAATAAACACAGATAGTAATTTAAAATAAAAATAGAAGTGTTTGTAATATTTTAAAGAGAAACATGCTGGTGTTTTTTTCTTACTCTGACTGTCTTTCATTATCAATTGCCATCTAATATAAATGTCACACCAATACTTAAAGTTGATGATGAAAATCTGCTTGCTTTGGCCTTTAGACATTGATGAAGGTGCAATGTCAATAATTTTTGAAGAAGTAGATGCTGAAACTTCTAATTTCATTAAAAAAATTTCATTGTTTTAACTGTGCTTATGTAGAAAAAGTTACTAACCTTTCTTTCTCAAACATAAGTATCTATTTAAATGAAATATGGTGTGTCACTGGAGTGAAAAAGAGGCATTGGGAGTTTGTAGGAGTCCAGTTCAGGCTTCCAAATCTGTACATGTTCAGAGATCTAGACTGCTTTAAAAAGGCAGGCCTTTCTTTGGGCTACACTGAAGATTCCTGCTATTTTTTTCCTATCGGCTAGTAGTTGAGAAAGCAGAGTGAAAAATAGCTATGAAACTGCTAATTTATTCTTTTTTCACTTCATCTGTTTGCGTGCCCAAACAACATTTCAGCTGAAGACATGCCTCCCCTCCATAACCTCTGGTAATCCTTATTGTACAAATCCCTCTTTAGGAAAATTTAGATTGAAAAGGTCATCAGCAAGTCATCCTGTTCAACCTCCTATGGAAAGCAGGGTCAGTTACAAACAAGGCAGGTGTACCTTGGTTTAGTGCACAGCCTCTGTCTGAGACATCCCTTTGTAAGAAGCAGACTCTGTACTTTAAGAAGTGTTAGGTGTTTGATTGTGAAATTCTCTTCTGAGAGGGAGCATGAAACAGAAGATACAAAGGTGGACAGGAAACAGTAGAAGTGACTCCAGTTGGGACTTGCTGAGCCACAGTGGCCCAAAGCTCTGAAGACTGACTACTGAGGGAATTGGAAATTGGAACTACAGAAGAGAGGAAAGATTAACATGGAATTAGAAATCTGGGGCTAGGTTTCATGCCTGAGGGGTTGAGAACTTGGAGGGAGGGCTAGGTGAAAAACAGGGGGCAAAACAGCCAGCCCTGGAAGCTGGTAGGGATGAGAAATGAATTATGCGTCGTCTTATGCTCATGAGAAATGAGTAATGTCAGGATCTGACACGCCTGAGAACTAGTAAGGAACTGGACTAGACAGGGAACAGGAGAGATAATGGTGAAGAAATAACTGTGATGATGAAAGGCAGGTTTTAAAATCTCTTAGTGAGGAGTTAAGGATACAGGCTGTGGGGGAAGCTGAGGGGTTGTCAGAGAAAGTATTTGTGAAAAGCTGAAAGGAGGAAACTAGTTGTGGCTCAGCAAGAATAGAAGGGGGGAAATTGGTGTGAATGGAAGTTGCGATTCTGTGGATACTTGATGTAAGAAGAGAAACACCAGGCACTGGAGAGAAGTATATAGAGGTGTGTATGTGAGAAGAGGTAAATTTAGAAATAGCAATATATGGTATAAGATGCATCTTGAAGAAAAATGACTAGGTGATTTTGCCCAGGAGAACAAACTCCACTTTTGTAATCAAAGTTCAGGTCTTGTCATTGTTTGGATGGAGTAGATAGAGTAGATTGAAGAAGAGAGGATTTATAGTTTAGAACTCCGTGAGCCAGTGTGCCCTTTGTGCAAGAAGGGCAATGGTATCCTGGGGTGCATTGCCAGCAGGTTCAGGGAGATGATCCAGGTCCCTCTCCTCAGCCTTTGGGAGGCCTCACCTGGAGTTCTGTGTCCAGTTCTGGGCTCCTCTGTGCAAGAGAGACATGGAGCTCCTGGAGTGGATCCAGCAGAGGGCAACAGAGATGATTAAGGGACTGGAACATCTCAAAGGGAAAGGCTGAGGGAGCTGAGCCTGTTCAGCCTTGAGAAGACATAGCTGAGAGGGGACTTTATCAATGCCTATAAGTATTCCCTCGGAAGGGAGGGTGTCAAGGGGGTGGATCAAGGCTCTTCTCAGTGGTACCAAGCAGTAGGATAAGAGACAATGGGCAGAAACTGATGCACAGGAAGTTCCACCTGAACATGAGGAAGAAATTCTTTACTGTGCATGTGACTGTCTACTGGAACAGATTGCCCAGAGAAGTTGTGGAGTCTCCCTCACTGGACACATTCAGGAAGCATCTGGATGCAGTCCTGGGCCCTGTGCTCTCGGATGAGCCTGCTTGATCAGGGAGGTCGGACCAGATGGGCTGCTCTGGGATTCTTGGATTGAGCGGTGCTTTCGATTACACTCAACTGTGATGTTGAGTTGTTGCAAACATAGGAAAAAATAGTTTTAAATTAATTTCTGAATGAGATACTGTGGTCTTTTAACCTATATAGTCTCTAAAGAATCTCATTTCAGTCCTTAGTGCTATCAAAAACTCAGTTAAACTTTAAATTTAATAAAGTGCTTCTGAAGTAGCTTGAACTCTTTCAAAGTTTTCCTCTACTATTAAGCATGTCCTTTTTTCATTTTCTGGATTCATCTCTCTAACATGTGACACTAATGCTGAATTTCAAAAGAAAAGTACTTTTTTTCTTGTATTCTGAAAGGTGCCTGTTACTGATTAGTATCAGGGCTAGGATATTGCCTTTTGAATATCTATTTATATACACATAGAGAATAATATGGATTGATAGAGAAGATTGAGTTCATTATTGTTAATATTTTTGCTTTTTTATTCAAAACCTGAATTAGAGAGGCCAGTTTTTTTAAAATTTATGTCTACAACTTTTTGGCCTCCAAGAAACTTGCTGGCCTATGACTTTATTAAAAAATAACTGCTAATATGTGAAACTTCTTGTAGTTTGTCTCTGTGGTTATGCCTTGGTTATATATTTCTGATCTACACTGCTCCTGGCTCTTTCCCTCTTTAACTTTTTCTGTCCAGGTTAGACTGCTTAGTCACTTCCACAGATCTCTGAGATTAGTTAGGAATGCTCCAAATAAACCTGCCCAGGTGCTAGTGAATTATGGAGATGTTAAACTTCCCTTGTTCAGTATATTTTAAAATACTGATTTTTATTTTAATTTTGCTTTTGTTTGTGTTAATCCATAGAGCTTCTCCTGAATATATGTCTTAAGTAAGAATATTAACCTGTGCATCTGTATTTTTAGTTTTGAAAATGTTTTGTACCAGTGTCTCATTTGGCAGATCTTTGCCAAGGCTTTAATGTTTTCATAATAAAAAAAAGCAGACTAGATTAAACAAATTGGATTTTATTTATAAAAATAAAACAGGACACTTAATCAAAAGAGTTGTAAAGGGCATGTTTGTTATCAAAACAGTGTATGATTTAGACAGCTGTCTCAATGGAAATAACATTCTCTGCACCTAGAACATGAGCATACAATTATTTAACTGACTTTTTCACAGCAGTATGCCTCTATAAAATACAGACTTTTTTTGTTTGCTACAGTTTATTCAGGTAATTTATTTAAATAAGTAACTAATGTTTCAGGAAGGTAAATCCTTTCTGACTATGGGGAGTTTTTATTAGGGGAAAAGCTGCCTACTTTTTGCATGTATACCTTGGCCCATACTTGATTATAAATATGTTACAAAGCAACTTTGAGAAATATTTTTTTTATCTGAAACTGTTTTTCTTAGCCCTGTGATTCAAGTTGTATTTGGAGCATTAAAGTGCTGGCACCAGCACACAGAGTACTGTAGAGATCTATAAAAAAGCTTGGCACTGAAGATATTGGTGCTGACATGTAATAAAGCCTATCTTCTTATGCCTGCTGTTCTTAACTCTTTGTTTAAGGTGATAAACAACATCTATTTTCTTTTCTTCATTTTCTAATCTAACATGTTAAGCTGTGACCACGGATCCTCCCCTGCAGTTGCGTACTTCTGCCCTGGCAGTCTTTTGATTAATGTGTATATTGCACAGTGCTCAGTCACATTCCAGCCATTTCATAGTCTAATGGAAAAAAGGCTGCAACACTTTTTGTACAGGAAGACTTGACAAAAAGCAGTATCTGATTGCTAATTGATCTGCAATTAAAAAATGGACATGTTCTGCAAAAGAACCCTGACTTTTCTGTGAGTAAATGCAGATGTTAGTCTTTTACTGAACATCTTTTTCCTCGAGTTAGCCCTTTCAGTAGGAAATATGTAGAGAGGGACTCTTTCGTTATTTTAAAAAGGCCAAACCCAACAAAACTAGAAAACCAAACCCTGCACAAAACCTAATCTGTGATTAGAATTTAAAAGCAGGAATCTAGACAGAATTAGGTGTGCGTAAAGCCAGATTTGCATGTGGGTTTATGTGCGTGAGGTTTTATTAACCAAGTAAACTAGAAAATTGATTGCTATCTTTTGAGGAATATTTAATTTCACTCCTTTGAAGCATTATTTCTCTTTTGTGATTGTGGTGAGGGGGATATTTGTTAGCTGTTTTGTAGTGGGGGGGAAATCACTTGGTATAAGGCTTTGGCATCCAGCAGATGAAGACTCAGTGTAGAAGGGAATTGTATGATAGTTTGTAAGAATGGACAACACAGAAGGAACTAGGAAAATGCTGAAAAGAGAATATGTAAAGGCATCTAGGAACAGAACTTCTTTGTTACAGATACAAAGTAATATGTCTGTCTTTCTATATGAATTTGTATCTTATATGCAACATGTGTTAGAAAGAATTGTGTGTATATATGTATGTATTTGAATTTTCAGATATAAGGGAAGAGAGACAATTCAGAAATAATGGAATAAAACAATGCATAGGAAAAGTTAGGGAAAGTCAGGTTCTTCTCTACCACTTCACTGCTTTTTGAATCTAGTAACTGAGACAAATAGCAGAACCTTGAGTTATGTTTTTTAATTGAACATGCATCAGTAGGAGCTATACAATAACATCTCCTTTACACACTTGTCTTAATGCTCGAAAATAGTGCACTTCTCAGACTTGGGAGAATGAATTGCAGAGATACTTTGGTTCTCTGTATATTCCACTAGAAGAGAATTTTGCCAGCTGACAATGTCCTGTTTAGCAAATATTCTCACTTGTAGAGTGTTCTTTAGACTTTTCTCCAAATGGCATTTTTCTGCATGTGATAGACAGTATATTGTGTATACATAGTTTCCTAGTGAGACATTGGCTACCTTCAATTAGTGCTGTGAGCTGTACTGGATTTCACCAGTGGAATATCCTGCACAGCCGGTATCCAAGCTTTCTGTGCAACTACTGCCCTTTGTTTCCTTGGTGGTCACAGGAAGAAGCCCTTGACCTTTGGTGGGTAGCATGTTTTTAGCATGTGTGAAGTGGTTTTGGAGGGGGTTCTATTACTTTCTTGTATTGCCCCACAGACAGCAAAGTACAAGAGTAGTAGCTCTGGCTTGTCTGTTTGTTTTATGATACAGAAGACTAACTTGCAAACTCAGAATTGGCAACATATATGTAGGTATGGTTTGTCTGAAATTAAAACCATTAAACTGGTTTGAAATGCAGATCTTTTTGAGGCTTTGTAGTTTTCATATGCTCATTTATGAACCATTTTTCATCTTGTGCTCAACAAATTTGAGTCGAGGCTTGTTCAGTGGACTGAACAGTTAAAAATATATAAGGGAAACTTCTTGACGTTAGTGAACAGTATCTGCTGTGCATTTTTTCGATGTAAAAAATTGCAACTTTGGTGATGTCTTGATAGCATTCCTAAATTTATTAGCTCATAATGATTAAATGAAGGTTAAAAGTTAAAAATCATTCTTAAAGCTGCTATTTTGATATCAGTAAGGGAGATTAACCTCAGTATCAACTGACAGTTTTAAAATTTGGGATTTTCTTTGTTGTTCATTTTTTAAAAGTTCCAGGATTCAGAAGTTCTGATATACTTGGATTTATTAAAAGATACCTGACTAGCCTTTTGTGGCTGAACAAATTTTGTCAGATAATGTGTGAAAACACGCGCATTATTTCAGGCTCAAAACATCCACTGTTTATTTAATCTGCTTGAGGATTTCTCACGTGGATTTGATTCATACTCCTTGTGTTTGGTAGTTTTCAAGTACTTCATATTGAGAAGGGACATACTTTGCAGAAATTTGGATTGATCTAAAAAATACAAGTCTTTGAAAAGCACCTGTAAAGTATGAGATCAGTTCTTGAAACTCAATAATGTAGTATATGTATAGTGTTCTGCAAACATGTAGAAACTAGTTATCAAAATATGTTACAATATTTTATTTCCCAAGCAGAACTCATACTCTTCTGGGTAAAATAGGTGGACTGTCTTCTGGCGTAGACTTTTAAAATTCATAGATGTTCATAGGTTATATTTTTTCATCCTTTTTATATTAATGTGCTAAGACTGAGCATAATTTGATGTTTATAAATTGAGTATATTTTACTAACCAAACACAAGTAAGTATTATTTACTTGAGATGTGTATGTATCTGTTATATGTGGCAGATGTACACAGAAAGGTGGATAAAGTATCAATGAATATTCAAATAGTGCATCAAGACTAGCTTAGCAAAGTGGTTATTTTCATATTGAAGTATAGTCCCTTTTTCACATTTAGCTATACATCAGTTGCAGTTATGGGACCTTTCACGTATCAGCAATTTCTTTCAGGGAAGAACTGCTCCTGCATTAGGAATTTAAATTTAAGCAGTGTATCAGCTTTTTTATCTCTCACCAACTTGGGGTGGTTTTATTTGTTTTTTTCTACTTTTTTAATTTAGTTACGTTGCACTACAGAACATTAGAATTAATAATGGATAATAAACTTCCATACATCACTACTGATTTAAAAACTGAACAGCAAAAAAATGTTGATACAAATCTTAATATAAACATTACTTAATAATTAATCTTGTTAATTCGTATCTTATTTGTATTTTGTTATTTCTTACCTAGAAGTGGAAGAACTGTTAACTTCTCTTAAGCATATCCAGCACGTTTTGGTAGACCCTCAGAGCCAAGAGGATATCTCACTCATTTTACAGCTTGTTCAAAATCCTGATTTTCTCAATGCATTTAAGATACACAATGCTGTTACAGTGCACATGAACAAAGCCAGCCCTCCATATCCTCTCGTCTCCAATGCACACGAACTAGCACAAGAGGTATGTACAGTATGCATCCCTGTGATATATATGAAACCTATAATCATAGCTACTGTTGAAATATGTACTTGTCAAGCTTGTCTGAGTTACTGAATGTTGAATATGAAAGGGATTATAACAGTCACCGATTGCTGTATCCGGTTTTTCCAGATTTTCAGACAGTGACAAGAAAAGTATTCTGAGGATAAGGATTCCATTTTTAGCATGGATAGATATGTAACAGAAAGGGTATTATGTTTAAACATAGGAAAAGGGAATGGCTGTGAAAATCTAACTCTCTTACCGTTGATATTCTTTATTTCAAGCATTCAGGAATTGAGTTACAGTTCTCTTATGGTGACTTTCCTCTGAGTTTGAGCCATGGTTCTTAGATTAGGGGGCATCTCTGAAAATACAACCACACTGGAAATATTCTGCTTTAAAGTGAGCAACAGATCCCTTAATACTTCATTTCAATGTTTTAATTACTGCTGTAATGGTCAGATTACACTAAATTATTTGTCTGACAAATGACAGCTCTTTTATAAGATCTGATGGTTTTTAAAAATTGTTAAAATATTCTGAGGGATTGCTGAGTAACTTTTGTCACAATTTGCCGTGGCCTGGACATGGAATACACAATTTTCATGTATATATTGCAGTGAAGTGTGGCTACATCTTGGACAAATACATTTGTTAACTTCAAACTTCGTAGCTTGAATACCAGTATCAGTGCAAGTGTAGCACTGCAGTTCAACAAAGCCAGATTTAGAGGCTGGGTAAAGGCTCCAGCATTTAGCACGCAGTGAACCAAACTGATGCAGGTACATCTGTTGGAGTATTTCAGTATGGCAGCAGGTTGTGGGTATTGGTGGGCTTGTTTCGGTTGGTTGGTTTGTTTTAGTATCTGGCTGTCTTTCTGCCTGAAGCATTTTTTTTTCAACAGCTTTTTCTACTCTCCTTCCTTTTTCTAGACTTTAACCTTGTAAGTCAACAGCATTGTAGCAAACTTGAAGTTCTTTTGCAGAAGAAATTACTGATTCTTGAGGGACATAATTTAATTGCTCTCTAAAGG
>WEIV01004043.1:4796-39397 GCA_013390005.1 Calyptomena viridis
TCTGGACTCCATCCCAGACTATAGGTTCCTTTAGGAAATATTCTAACTCCAGTTAAAAATACAGATCTTAACCATTTAAAGGTGGCTAGGCATAGTCTCCCAGCAGGACTGAATTTTAACACAAAGCACTTTGATAGAGAATTAATACTCATATTTGCTGTTATTACAGAGTTTTGCGGACCAGTAGGGCAGAACACGAAGTTGTTTTCCATCATGCAGGGTGCCTATGAAAATTTTAGGAAAAAATGTGGAAAAAAAAAAAAAGAAAGAAATCTGTATCTACCAAAGAAGCTAAAGAAAAAATCAGGTATATAGAGAGTATGCATGCTTTGCTTTGCACTGCTTGCACTGAAAGATGTCTGAATTTTACCTTGGATGACATTTTAAAAAATTATTCAGCTAATCTTAATCAATTAACCAGGACAGTCTGTGATGGTGTCTTACTGCAGATGCAGCTTTGGTTCCTCCATTCCCAGTTCATGCTTGATGTAGGGAGCAGGGCTGAGTCACAGAAATGCTACCCAGATCATTCCAGTGGGCACGGGAGGCATTTTGTTTTGTCCCCCATCAAGCTTTACCCCAATCAAAGAAAACAAAGAGCAGGTTTTGAAGACGCTGTAAACTTTACCCTCACAGCTGGAAGCAGAGTGAAGCAGTGGCAGCCAGCAATAAGGGACAGGCGAGAAGAAAACAAAAAGTGATGGAGAGAGACAGCCGCAGCACAAAGAGTCCATTCTGTACCTCTCTTAAGAAGTCTGAAAGTCCCCTACTGGGGAAAAGTAACCATTAAAATGTTCATTAGAAAGATTATTACCTTGGGCATTTATTATTTATTGCAAGTCTTTATAAACCATTATTCTTCAGATGTGTTCCAATAAGTCCCCATGTACTCCCTGTCCTGCTTCAGTCTGTTAGCAGACCAAATATCTCACAGCAAGTGCCAGTGATGCTCTCTGGCAGTGGGATGTTTGGTTTACAAGGAGGTTTCTTTAACATGCACAGCTAGGATCGATTTAAAATTTAAGCTTTTGTTGCTTAATCCACAGAGTATATAATTTTAGACGATCTAAAGGAAAAAGTTATAATTAATTAAAAATAAAGCTGAATTTACTCTACAGAGTTTGTTCAGCAGTGCTAGTGGTTTTAAGTGGTTTTTAAGAAGGATAAAACAATATTGGAAATGCTCGTCATGCACACAGTACCCATCTCACTGCTCCAGCTATGTGTCTGCATTAGCTTCTCAGCCCCATAATATGAAATCCTCTATGTGGTTTGCCTCTACTGGTTGGTTGTTTTGCTTTTATCTTCTCCAGAATTTGCATGTAACACAGTTCTACATTCACCATTTGAAATACAGAGAGGTTAAGAATATAAAAAGCACGTATTAAGGTTATATATTTCTACCTGCACACCATGAAAGGCAAACAACAAAGACTGCCAGGAGACTTGGCATGTACCTCTATTTTCTCTTTTTTTTACTGGAAGTAGATGCTGACAGCATACGAAGTTTTCTTTGCTATATTGATTTACCAAACATTCTCCCTATATCCACCTAGATTCTACTGGAGGGCACATGGCCTGCTGGAGCATTACTTTATCAAAGATTCACCTCACACCTTCCTTCTGTTCAAGCACGCATCACTGAGATGCCATTAGGTTCCAGGGTTGTATCCATGATGATTCTCCAGCCTCAGTACATAATCACAGGTCTGCCACACTGCTAAGCTAAGTCTGCCATTAGCTAATGTAGAATCCCTTATACAGAAAACACTGCCAGAGTGCATGATAAAAATATAACACTGCAGTCCTATGAAACAGAACACAAACAGCTTTAGAAATTTCTCAGCCCTATTTATTATGTCACCCTGCAATTACATAAATATTCCTACTAGTTGGCACTCATTTGAAGGAAGACTCAGAGTCAAGATAACTCAGAGGTGAAAAATAACTTTATATTCTCCAGAGAAGAAATACAGAACTTTCCAAAGACTTTTAAATTGGTCATACTATCACATGTGACACACACATTTTTAGGTTTACTCACTTACCAGATTGCTAAAGACTATCTCAATTCTAAAGACATTGCTCTTTAGAAGGGCAGCAAACTGTTCAGTGAAATTAAATCCACAAGGTACCTGACTCTAAAGCACTTGTTGCAAAATCCATATTCATTTGATATCCAGATCTCCCTAAATTAAGATCAGAGACATCCAATATAAGAGAGACAATAGTTCGCATAAATCAAATCTTCTCTACTGATCTAATTCTCTTGTTTTCCCAGAAGTATTACTGCACTTGGGAATTCTTTTAATTATGTAAATGAGAACTAGGCTACCCAAACACGTCATGTAGCCTTAATGATATACAATGAACAAGCAATAAACAGAATGTTAAACTGCACTTTCATTCTTGGCCAGACAACAGAGCATTAAACTTAGCAATGAGTCTTTTCAAAGCTGTTCTCAGTTCCCTATTTTATAAAGCCATTGTTCAACATGGTTAACATCAAGTAAACACTGATATGGTAAGATATTACCTGGCAATATGGCATCAATTAAGACAAAGGAGTAAAATTAATTTTCACTTTAATTATAGAATCGTGTTGTTAAGGTTTAGCTTGTGGAGGCAGGGGAATAAGTTGTTTCTTTTTGTCTCCTTCTTATAGGAGGAATTACTCTAAAGATGGTTTTCTAGCTTCCTTTTTAACGAATGTGTACATTGTAGAAGGGATAAATTCAATTTTTCTTCATATTCAAAATGTATGAAGATTTAGTCTGGGTTAAGATTTATAAAAATATCAAACTCAACAGCCTGGACAGAAAGAGAATATTTTCTATTATTTCATCTTCATCATCTGACATGAAACAATTCTTTTAAGATACCTCAGTTCTGGTGCTGTGTCCTCTCCATATGCATAGGTGTTGTCAGTTAGCCAGGTGCAGTTAGAGTGTAAGAACTATCCTTGACATATGTTAATTGATCTCTATGTCTAGGAACCTAAGGATAAAGATATGATACATGCTTGTATTACACGGCAAACAGTCAATGTAATACAATACTGTAATAAAAAAAAAAAAAAAGAATTTCTGTTCAGAGTGTGAATCTGTGAGTTACTATTTATAACTTGCTTATTCTTAAAATCTAGCTTTCCAGATACTTTCCCATGTTTTTTTTTTAAAAAAGGCATGACTGCACAAAGGTCTTCTCACTCTCTGGCAAGGATAAGCATCACAAGCAGAAGTCTCGTGAATGCCTAAAGCCAATGTGACACTTGTGCAAACTCTGCAGAAAAGCAAAAAACAAAATCTTACTATGCTTTTGGCAATTCTGCTCTGAATGAGGAGAGGGAGGGGAGGGGAAGGGAGGGGAGGAGAAAGGAGGGGACAGGAGAGAGGAGTCAGTATTAGGTAAAACAGATATTCAAAGAGAACTTCATCACAGGTCACTCTGATCCACATCAAAAGTCTTTGTCAACACTAGAGAAGAGAGCTTACAATTTTGTCCCATTGAATGGACATTCAGATGAACAGATAAATTAGGATGAATTTATTACCATTTATAAGCTCTCTACTTTTCCAGACACAGAAAAGTAATGTGAATGCACAACTGCAATAATCCCACAGCACTCACAGATGTAATAATTTGTAAAATATTAGTTATATAGTAGATATCTAACACTTCTGTGTGTCATAGGACTTGCCGGCTAAAGACAGATTCCTTCTCTGTGTGTTTTCAATAGATTTCCTCTATCACACCTCCTGAAGTTACTTGAAAGAATTTAATATTCTCACTTCCTCCTAGGTAAATCACTCTTGTGTTTTTCCTCCTGGAGTTTATTGTCTTTTTCTGTATTGTGTTTAGATTGAGGTCAGTGGTTCTGGTCTCTGCTTCCTCTCCAGCTACCCAACCCTCTGCCTCTCTTCCAGGCAGGAAAACCCAAGTGACAGTCAGTGGCAAAGTGAAGGTCAGAAATTTCCCTGGTTGTCCTTCGACACCTTCCCGCAGCAGCCTGAGTCAGCAGCACTCCTCAGAGATCAGATCTGCCTGGTCTCTTGAGGACACTCAAAGAAAAAACTTCATGACTAAAGACTCCTTCATGAGAAATTAAATTATTTCTAATCCAGTTCTTCACCCTAGTGAAATGCTTTTCTTCACAAAGTGTTCAGCAGTTTTCTCTTAAATCTGGTTTGCATCCTATCCCAGGATAGGATGTGAACCACCTGAAGTATGTCTGAACAGAAATTTACATCCATTTGTTCAGTTGAATTCCTATTTGGATAGCAAGCAAGTATATTTTTTTCTTAATGTTTTAGCATGTCCTTAAAAATTCTGAGTCAATCCACATTTCACAACAATTTCCGTTGTTCTTAAACAGTTTTTAATTAACAGTCCCCCCACATATAATATTGTGCTGGCAGTGGGAAGAGTTGTTTTAAAACTGTAAATCTAAACTTAAAAAATTGTGAATGATTCTCATTTCTGATTAGCCAACACAAGTCAATTTACAGCCTTCAAAAAGTGGGCATTCAGTATTCTCTGATATTCTATGGAGTTACTGGTATCAACAGTACATAAGCTTTTACCAACAGAGCAGTCTTAATCCAAAGCCTATCTTGAAGCAGTTGCTTGATGGTTACCTAGTAAAAAACGTGAGATACAAATATTGCTCAGCTATAAGGGGAAGACTGGCTAACAAGACATGTAAACCACAGTTGAGCTGCAACGGGTAGATAACTCTCATGCTGAGTCAACAGATGGATAACACGAAGGTCTCTGCAGCATTTTTTCAAGAATTTCCTTGTTTGCTAGCACAAGCTCAGCTGAGACAGACAAAAACATCGTCACTTCAAAGCACCACTTTTTTATTTAGAGCAACACGATGTACCCCAGAGCATACAGCCTCATGGTCAAGGCATTACCAAGGACACCAGACACCTGCCTTCAATTTCCCTGGGCCAATGCTCCATGCACCTTCAGTGGGACTCTCATATGGGTGCTGTTATGCTCCCTTCTGCTGCAGAGGCCCAGCTCTCAGAGCAGGCTGCAGTCTCAGCCCAGGTTGCAACTCCTGTGTGATGAAAAAGCACATAGGTGCATGAAGATGGGATCCCCAGCAGCCAGAGGCTGATTCAGTAGGTCAGGCTGCTGAAGGAAATGCTACATGGACAAGTCTATCAGGAATTCCTCGTTTCTCTGCATTACAGCAATTACAGCACTTCTTTATTATTCCTGCTTATCATAGGAATTAACCTCTTCAGTATTCAGGGCCCTTAGGGTGAGGGTGGCTAAATCAAGCTCACTTTTTTTGTTCTAAGCAGCCAGTGTTAATATTATCCTTCACCTTAAGCTATAGCACAGAGGACAGAAGACTTCTTCAAGTAACAGGCAATCAGAGCCTTACACCCCCAGCATCCTTAGGATCCTGAATCCACATATCCCTCACTCAGCAGAAAACCCAAGTATTTCCAGGTAAGCCCCAGTAGTTCTTATTTGAGGTGAAGGATACAGCTTTGAATGTTTGGGTGGAAGCTCTGACACATAGCTCAGTGTTGCATCACCAGCACTATCCACAGTCCTAAACAGAAGCAGCCACAGCTTCTTGATTTCGTGCTCAAACCACTGTTGCCATCACAAACAGACCTCCCAAACCCAACTCTTCAGGACGCGTCAAATTGAGGAAGCCCATTTTGTGACTGCTGATAATGCTTTCACTGTGCCAGTACCCTCAGTCTTGCCAAAATGGTGTTACTTCTGAATAAAAGCAGTGCTACTTAAAAAAAAATTATTCACAAAATTGTATCTCTGGGCTTTCAGAAAACATGATGATTGCAGATAGCCTTGCAAACTCTCAATCTGAACTGAAATTTAGGCATCTGAGTCTCACTTAAGGGGCTTGAGTACTCCCTTTATCCAGTACAGATGAGCCTATTTATGGCTAAAAACTGTACACATCCTAGTAGATTAAGCAATGTCAGATGCCTTTCCTGTCAAAGTGGTAGGGCAGCCCCGACACAGTTGTAGTCTGGGTCAGCTAGCATTTGGGAGAGTGCAGGTTACATCTAATTCCTACCCACGGCTCAGAAGTTAGTATAGGCCAGAGACTGCTTCCAAAAGTCAGTCTGGGATTTGGGGGTGTAGGATAGTTCAACAGTATGGATACAGGTCCTTCCAATTGCAAATATGTGTAGAGCCAAACTCACTAACATGGCAGCGAGGGCTGGAGACAGAAATTCTTTGTGTCTCAGCAACTATGTTTCACAGTCCAAGTCAGCAAAGCAAAGAGAAGAAAGTATATACAAAGAAGGTTTGTCCTATGTTGGGAACTTTCTGTTCTTTGAGGAAAAAAAAAAAAATCTGTTAATGACAGGACATACTATATTCTTAAGCTATAGAGTTGCACTTGTAAAATGGAAACACAGGCTCACAGCTGATAAATAGCCAGAGAGAGTATTCACCAAGCTGATTATAAATATGTGCTCAGATAGCACGGGGACTTTGAGGATTGAAATCATGAGATAGTCTACATGGCAACACGGTTATTTAAATACCTCCTCTTCCACCGGGACTTCAGCCATTATTCAAAGAGAGGAAACATATTCACTCCTGAGTGCTCCAAACATGGGACAGTTATGAAAAGCTTTCTGAACAAATGAAGCAAATGTGGTATCCCACAGGAAGACTGAACAACAGCTTCTGTCACACCCTCAAAACCAACTGTACCTGAATGAACAGAGACTGGAAGGTAACTGGGTTCATGAAGAGCAGCATTTTTTGAAGTCTGCTGCTCCTTCTGAAGGGTTACTTTATTTTATTTACGTAGGTTTAATACTTTATACGAGTGTAAGAAATACAGCTGACAGCATGAAATCTATTAGATTAGCATATAAACAGTTGAGGATATAATGCTATTCAAATGGACATTCAATGAAGCTGTAACCATTTCTACAGCTGTTTTGGAAAGTCTCTCTTTGGCAAAACATGTTGGATTGTCATTCTAAATGTCTGTGCTTCCCATGCTGGTTTCCTGAGGAAGGGTTTGTGGGCAGACTTGTTTATTTACTACATTTTTTTTACCCCTCTTAGCTGTAGCTGTGGATTCCCCAGCCTTGTGAAAGTAGTCATTAGTTGCCTTATTTGGCCAGGAGAAATCTGTAAAGATATTGGCTCTTGTCCAGAGGGTTCCTGGAATTTTCTACCAAATTTATGTAAGAGCTTAATAAAGTCAAATTTAATTTTATGTAAGATTTGTTACAAGGCCATAGGTGTTTTGTGAGAACAAAGAGCAAAGAACTAAAATTATGTTTACTGTTCTGAAGTAAATCATACCAAATGAAGTTCAAATGGAACTTGCTAAGGTGATCATCCTCCAACTGGAACAAGACCACAAGTATCAGACTCCATCATCTTAAAACAGAAGCAAAGGAAATTAGCATCACCTACATCCACATACCCTGAGGCTATTTTGAAGGCAAGTTCCTTGGCTGTGCCAGCCCAAAAGCAGCAATAAACTCCCACAAAAACAATGGACAATCACAGTGCTTATGACCTTCTGTCCCTCTAGTGCTGACCTTTTTTCCTCCTGGAAACAGAAAGCAACCTGTTCTTATATGTTTTAAAAACAAACATTTAATCAGAAATGCCTCCCACTTCGGAGGAAGGTAAAGCAGAGCAAACACCTAACGGATTTTAGTCGTGTTATTTATTATGCTGTTAGAAGTAGAACAGATGCTACAGCAAAAAGAGCATTCTGAAGCTGGCGTAACAGTATAAAATGCAGTAAAATATTACCTTTTCAGAAGACAGTTATGTACTTGGCACTGAACATGTGAAGCTTAACAAAATACTGCCTTACGTGGATTATGAGTCCTATTTATAGAAGTTATGTCTCTAACAAGAGTGTCCATCATTTTCTGAACTGAAATCTGCAGTTCTGTAGTGATTTTCAGTCACAACCATACTATCAAAAGTCAGTCACCCACAGAGTGCTGCATGCAGCACAACCATCTGAATGCTATTTTTCTGATCACTGGTTATGGAGTTGTCCTGTATTATTATATACTTGTCAGGTGAGAGCAATGCAAATTGCTATTTCTCATTTCAGCTGGCTGGAAGGACTTGCCCATTCCTGACAATCACTTGTACTGACTAAATCCTCATGCTTCGGGATATTATGAGCTATGTAAAGTTTAGAAAAGCACCTACTGCTTGCCCACCTCCTCAAGAAACCAGAATGACAAGCTGACATCAGCCCAACACTTCTTGCTTTGGTATGCTCATGCACCGACTAATACCAGATTCAATTTAAGGTCTTGTTCTTCAAGCATAGATCAAGGACTGGACCTCGTATATCTCATGTACTACCTTGCTTGACAGCTTAGCATGACCTAGCATGACAGCTGTGGTCATAGGTAATCACTGCCAAAAGGGAGGATCACAGGAGTGGGTGGAAAGGAAATCAGACATTCCTGGCAGCTGGCCTGCAGCTCTGAAGCTTCCTTTCACCAAACATCAGACTGAAAACAGATCTCCCCTCGCTGAAAAGTATGGGCTTCCACTTTTCAATCACTTTTTCTTAGTGCAACATACAAATGATTTCCTTTCCCTGAAGAGAAAAGGAGAAAAGAGAAAAGGCAAAGGGAAAAAAAACATGTATTCACCCAGTAGAATAAAAACAAAGAGCAAGAGAAGGCTGTTCCTCCTGGTTTGTTACTGTCATTTTTGTTAGCAACAGTAGATTAGGCAGGCAGGGAATGATGGCCCTTGGAAAGCAAAACAGAGAAGTGTTTACCATATAAACAGAGCATTAGTTACACAACACAGAAAAGTTTTAACTTGTTTTTTGATGAGAATATTCCACAGAAAAGGATATATTGCAGAAGAATTTAATACATGTTAATACTGCTAAATTTTCACAAATTCAGTAAATACCTACAAAGTAGCCCTTAAGGGCTCAGCAGAATTGTCTCTACCTCCAAGGAAAACAACTCAAATTTTTTCTCATAAATAACCCATCTGAACCCAAAGAAATTCCATGGTGTTTAGTCCCATAAACACTTCTCTTAGAAATGTGGAAGAGGTTCTGCTTGTCTGGCTAAAATTGCCTCTTTTTTAGGACAGATGGAAGAGAAAGTAAGAAAGAAGAACCACCACTGACAGCAATTGTGAAATGACATGGTCTACAAACCCATTGATTTGAAAACAAATAAGTAAGATTTAATGGCTATGTCTACCATGGTAAAACCCCAAAATTCAAGAATTTCCCTGGCTTCTGGGCCTGCCAATAATTTCGGAACAGTATTGTGAAATCCTACGGCTATTTGTTCCAGCTGAGCCTGCTTAATTAGAATTCCTCAGCACTTAGACATATTTCCTTAACAGCAAATGATACAAATAATCACTTCAGGAGACAGTGGAATAAATAACATGAGCTCCTTTTAAAAAAAAAATTATTGTTATTATAAAACTGAAAGACAAAAGTAATAGCAACTGTTCCAAAACAGATTTTTATCAAGCCAAGTGTGATTAAAACCATCCCAAAGTTTCTGAGGTTGTACACATTGACTGTTTAAAGCCTTTCTCTAATCCCAACGGCACAACTCTTTCAAGAGAACAAACATGCAAAGACATTTCAAGCACTATGGCAATGTTGACTCGAAGCATTGTTAACTCTACCAAAAGGCTGTGGGAAGCACAGTAAAATGATAGAAGGTTTCTTTTATTAATCTGTGATGAAAACCAGACTTCTGTTGATGGAGGGGGCAGGGGAAAGGGCTTGTCTGTTTAATGCTTGGCCCAGATATAGGTGATTTTTTTTTAAAAAAGCAAGCAGCTGAGCACATTGCTTCTGGCTGTGTCTTTCTGTAGGTCACCGGTTGCCAGCACTCACAAAGCACAAGTTATGTAATGTGCTCCTATCAGGAATCTGAGTTCAAAAACATTGCATGAAGTCCCATGCTGTTCTTGCTGGAGCAATTGTTTCTGATAATGAAAAGTCTGTATCACCCTGATTCAGCTGTCTTGGCCCTCTCCAATGGCAGCACTTTGTGCTTTCCTTCAATCTCCCTCCCTCCCAATGGTCTCTGCTCATTTCTTAGAGAGACTGTTCCCTTCCCTAAGCCACTTCACTGGCTTTTGCCAGAGAAAAGAAAAATAAAGGAGGAAACATAATTTTGCTCCTCCCATACCTCTGAACCAGGCTGTTTTTCCTTGCTTATCATTTGGAAAAACTCATTTCTTTGGAAAGTGCAAAAGAAACAATGGATTTACAATCAAAAGTATATTCATCACATTGCAGTATTGATAGAACAACTTTTCTAACTTAATTTTGAAAATAAAGACCTACATTTCTGCAATCTGCCTCCCAGAAATGTGTTTACTACTGATGGAATCATTTGAGACACTTTTCAGGAAAATTCTGCAATTTTTCACAGAAATAACTATTGGATAACTTGTTGAGTGAGAAATATCATTTGCAGTCACTCCGCCACCTTTATATCATTAGAATCAATCAAGCACATGAATAAGAGCATGTGAGTATTTAAGGTATCCAAAGTAGAGTTCATAAAGTGGAAATGATGCAGAACAGCTCTTTCAATCTGTATTCATTAGGGAGTTTATGCCAGCACATTAATGTGTAAATATTAGTCAATACATTTCAGCATGTAAATAACAGCAATCTACTTCCTTGGTTAAATTTAAACAGAAGAATTAAAAGTTAAATAAAATTGTAAGAAGAGTCAGCATTAGTATAAAATACCAGTACCAAATATCTCATCATAATACAGGCTTGAACTCTAAAACTATTAAACTGTGCTTCCTTACAATTCTGTTCCCAGTGTAGTCGTTATGTAGTTAACAAAAGGCTCATTCTTTAAGAAAGAGTGAAATTTGATTCATATCATTGTGTCTGAGTAAATACAAAATTTAGTATCTTTGAGAGGTTGGATCTATGACAGTCAAAGGATTTCCATTTCTTTCAGCAGACTTCAACTCAGATACTTGGAGTCAGGATATCTAGGCAAGATGTGTTTAATGTTAAAGTAATGATTTATAAGGTACTGGAAAAGTGTACTGATAGAAACCTTCAAAGCACAATTAGATAGATTGACAGATAAAATATCCATATGTAAATCTCAATGTATTTCATCATGTGTGTTGAAATAAAGGAGATGAAAGTTGAAGAATGTAAAAGTTATTTCTAAAACAGCAACAGAAAGTTTTATTATTCCTTTAGACACAGTTAATTTTCAAATAATTATATTTATGAAGAAATTCTTCTTCAGTTATTTTACCCTAAGTTTCAGGGATTTTTATTGTTTATTTGTCCTTTCTAGTGTCCTTGAGTTAAAATGATGAATCCTAGAATGAAGGGAATAGAAATTTATCAGACACGGTTTCTTTTGAAGAATTCAGTCTTCAGTTCTCAGACAAAGATCACAAGTACTTCTGCTCTATTAATTTGTGATCTAACAAGTCTCAAGCAGTATATGTGGATGAAAGTTACCCTGCATTTCAATAAAAAGAATACTTAAAGTTACTAATATTAAACATGAATGGGTAAATGATAATCAAGATTCTTTTCACTTTAACAACTCCAACATTCTTGCAGTGGAGCGAACCGATTAATTCTACTACTCTAAGGCACAGAAACGTTGACCATCTTCCGAAGTCAGTGAGAGAATCAGCAACAGAATTCAAGTGCTACAGGTTCAAGATCCTACTTATAATCAATACCTTAAAAATTAAATGAAACACAACAAGAACTGCCTATCATGACTCAGACCTCAAATCCTATGACCACTTCAAAAACCTCATGAGTCCTGCTTCCAAGAGTTCCCAGAGAAACTCAGGCAATACTGTTTAACTGACTGTAAGTCACAAGGCTATACAAGACCCGCTTCAGTTTTCATAACTGTAAAATAAGACTAACAGTACCAACCACTTTTTAAAATGCTCTGCATTTTTTCAGATCAAGACAACACAGAGCTATACTAATGTTGGACCCATCCGTACAGAAATCAGACATAGCTCACAGATTCAAACATGGTTCATAGACTATGTCATTCCAATGTAGAGCTCTGAGAAAAATGAACAGAAAACATGGCAAGTGTCAGCTTGCTGCTTCATGAAAAAACATTGTGAATGAAACATGTAAAAGCAGCAGCTGCATAAGCAAAGAATAGAAATCCTGATTTGTATAGCTTACAATCATTGAATGTCACACCATAAGCAAAACAAAATATTTATTGCTACAAGGTTTTATATAGTTTGATTTCTTTTTTCCCCTCCATCGCAATAAATGTCAAAATCTTAAGGTCTCATTTATGTTGCACACGCTTTGCAAAACAATGCCAATTTCCTATGAATCTACATAAAACAGCAATTTGCTAAAGATTTTGTTGGCTTTGCAAGGCAAAATAAAACACACAAACAGCTACTGCATATGATTTAAAATTCCAATAAATTCTTCAAGTCCTAATCCAAATTCTGTAGTACATTTTGAACAAGTTGTTGATTAGCTGCAAGTTATAATACAATGTTAGATAATCTGGAAAACTTGCCTGGTATGCTTGAATTAGCCTGAATTTAAACAAGGCATATAACAACTTACCTGGATCTAGTGGTATTGACACTATTATCAAACAGAAATCGTGTCAGTATTGATCTGAAGTGAGAAGTGAATGAGACCAGTCATGATTTTAAAATACTGCTATGGAAAACAAATTAACCAACTTAAATGTCCACCTCAGTAAGAAAGCAACTTAACATAAATCAGAGTGAAAAAAAAAAAGCAGTTCTGAAATAAACCCTTTGCAATAAACTAATTTTGGACTGGTACCATTAACTTCAGCAGCAGTCATAGAGACACAGGAATCTGGACACTTTTCAAAATCATTAGTTAAGGAAGATTTATTCAGTATCTAATTTATTTCAGTATCTAATCTTCAAAACATGATTACAACATGTTCATAAGGTCTAACCTCAAATTCAGAAAACACAGACTATTTGTCCTACAGCCAAAATAGACAATGGATCTCAGAAAGCTGGGTAATTGGTGGAAAGCACTGTAGTGAAAATAACTACTTTCACCAGTTTGCTCCACTCAGTTTCTCAGCACCACCAGTTAAGGATTGCTTCAAGGATTTTCATCTGAACAGAGTACAGCAAACTCATTCCCTGGTAAAATGTCAGTCCTGCTTTCTGAAACAGAAGATTTCACTCAGAATGTGTTCCAAGGTGAAGCTTCCGTGTGGTCAGAAAGTAGCAATACAACAACTATCACAAGATTTGTGGCACATTCTACATTCCAAGTCAATTACAATAATTTTGTGCAATTAGTCATTGAGTTATAAGGTACAATTGTGTTTGAACTAATGTTGAATACAGAAGACTCCTATTTCCTTCTGGACCATAGTTTTAATTAATTCCTTCCACATTCCTCAGAAATACATACTAAAAGGCATGTCAGTGGTTTATGTCAGTTCACTCCTCTTTGAATCTCATTATTTCAGAGTGGTAGAAGGTATCTGAAGAGTAGAGTTGCTATTTGTTTGAATATTATGGCTGTCTTTGTTGGCAAGATTCATCCCATCTGCTTTTAGCTATGTAAAATCTGGATATCACCTCTAAACCTCATCTAGGATTCCTGCACCCTATTCATCAGAAAAGAATTTGGGACTACCAGAGACCAATAACCTCATCCTAATCTTGGGTAGTTTACATAGTTTAGATGAATCATTCTCTGGACACAGGCCTTTTTCTATCAATGAAAAAAGAAAACAAAAGAGCAAATTACGTACATCTAAAGTCACATTTAGACAATTAAGTGTAAGTGAAATGCATTTCACCTTTACTGATTGGCATCTACTTAGGAATGGACTTAGACCTACACCTTGGACCTTCCTAGGTCATGCTAAGAAAACCCACACTAAATCTCCACACATTAGTGAGAAAAAGCAACTTCTACTAAAAACAATAATTATATCAGTCCCTATGGCATAATGTTTCATGAAATCACATTCTTTATAACATTTCAAATAAATTGTAAAGTTTGCAGTCTCCAAAATAAACACTGAAGAAGTCCTATATTAGAGAAGTTTGTATGATTCCAAGTAGTTAATAATAAACAAGACAAAAAAGCTATGTCCATATGCTGGCAGAACAATACCTTATGAATCATGCACCTACTGTGAACAAATATTTGTTGGAGAGCTTCATTGGGGTTTTTTTGATGTGTCACACTGTATTCATAGGATGACATTTGAGAAGAGAGGATGAGCAATGAAAGAATAAATGTTTGGGGTTATAGTAATAGCCATTTTAAAACCTTTGGCTGGACCTTCTCCAAGACACTCCACTAATATCCTAGATACCAAAAGTATCAGTCCCACCACAAAGTCACCCAAAAAAATAAGAGAATAAACTCAAAGCAGAATAATTATGCATCCCAATGAACTGACAATTTAAGCTAATGATGTAGGAGTTGACAAATGCATAGTAATCTCAACATGTGACAGAGGATTTTATGGCTAATATCAGCCTCAGTAATTGCCTTCCCAGATAATCTAATTATCTTGTGATCAGCATAGGAGAGGCACAAGCATTTTCAGATGAAAAACTTGAGGCAACTATCTGACTGTTGCCAAAATCTTTCCCTTCTTCTCTCCCCATAGCCCCCAAAGTATTCCCAATCTCTGCAATGGGGGTATATGTTCTCAAAAAGACCTGACAGAAATGAAACAGCTATCTCAGATGATGGACATAATGAATACTTTTTTTGCCCCCTCCATGCCATATTACTATTGGCAGTAAAATGCTACAGAGGACATATAAGTTTTATTATACAGTAAAATTTGAAATTTTGTTTAAAATACTTAATGAAAACAATAAAATATAAAAGTAACTTTTAACACAATGATGCTGTAAATATTGTTACAACTTGGTCTGCAAAGGTTGGAAATGTTATAACAAAATCATAAGTAGTGAAAGAAATTTTTTGCTTAGCACCTTGTCTGAAACAGAAATGGTGGTTATAACAATGGGAGATTGAGGAAGAAAAGGTTATTGCAGATATGGTCTGAGGACAGTGTACACCCAACACTAGGAAAGGATTTTTCTCTTAGAATTCTTTCTGGCCCTTCCTCACCGTGTTCCTCTCCAAATACAGAGCTAGCTGCCTGTAAAGCCAGTGAACTGACATGGTTTTGCAGGGAAATTGAGGAAACAGTCCACTGGCTGAGAAAACTATGAATGCTGCAAAAGGAGCTCTAGTTAAGACAAAGGCTATGAACTCTATACTGGTGTTGTTGACTCTCTGCCTTCCAGGATTGAAGCACTCAGTTCTGGCAATCAGGAGATGAGTATATTGAACAACATGATTGGAATCTTTTTACTAGATATTTTGCTAAACGCTCACTGAAACCTCGGAGAGAAAGAGCAATGTTTTAATGTATTATTTATTAGTCTGGAAGACTACACAAACTGTTGAATTCATCTGGAAGAAGACATGTCCACAATCAGATGAAAAATTCAAGAAAGGAAGAACAAAGGGCAGCTAGGAGGGATTGCAGACAGCCAATAAACAACAGCATGCAACACAGCTGAAAAGATCAATACAGCTTTATGTTGCATGCACATATGCATCTGGAGACAGTACAGACTACACATGTGAACAGTTTATACAGTTCCCATATGATTCTACATGGAATACTACAGTCAGTTGAGCATCAGATTACCAGAACCACATGATGAAAACTAGGGAAGTTCTGAGCTGAGCAATGCTTTGTAACAGATTACTATTTAATTTTCTGTATAAACACATTTATAGCACATCTAAAAGCTCTCTGAGAAAAGACTGTAAACAACAGTTTGGTAGTATTTCTAATGTACCAAACACCAAGAATGAAAGGAACAAATTACAACCATAGAAAAGTAATGTATCTACTGAGGAAAAAAAAATTGTTGAACAAAAAGTATCAGACTTTGGAATAATGTCTTAAAAAATATGAGGGAATCTTCATTGCATGAAAACCCAACTAGCAGAACAGAAGACCAGATGACTTAAACAGGCTGATTCAACAATACCCTTTTCAAATCCTACCCTGTACTAGTTTTCTGACTATTGCTTGGAATAAGGTAAAACCTAAAGAAACTAATGACACTCACAAATATATTCAAGAGAACAATGAGGAACATGCTCGTATTTTTCTGTATGGGCTCCTTTGCGGGTCTGCTTGCCAGAAGAGCGCAGAGACACTGAACTCATTGCAAAATGAGGGGTTAACTCAAGGCCTCCACAACAAACCACATTAACCAGTTATTCTGCAGTTTCTTCAGGCACATAAGGAACTTCCCAGCTTTGAAATTTATCTTTTTTTAAGTTTTGAATTAAAATTTTTCATTGTTTTGCATCTAGTAGGTAAGAATTTCTCCAAGATCTATTTCTTTCCTTGTCTTAGGTGGATACAGCAAATTTAGAAACACAGCAAGTTCCACAGAGACATCAGAAGCAGCAGGCAGAAATCAGTCATGCAGTCCTTGCCCTCAGCACATCAGCTGACTGACTGTACCTGAAGAACTCATTTATCCAGTGCAGAGATTTATAGACTCTGTGTTATAATTTAACTTCTGGCACAGCAAAATATGTTGCGTTATCCACTTCATCTTCTGCAGACATGTTTCTGCAAAGAGATGCTTTTACGTCTCCTCCATCTGCAAGGCTCTACTCTTTTCAGCAATTACTGTTTTCCTTCAGACTTCTCTAATCACCGAGCAAAGAGAAAAGAATTCTTCTAATTGCTGAGAGGTTTTAGTTTCCAAAAATAGTTGCCCTTCTTCCTTTTTGAAGAAAAAAAAACTTTCCTCTGCCTCTCTGCCTGCTTCCCCACCCCCGTCCTGCTGGCAGACATGAGAAAAACTGTGTTTGTTTTCACGGCAAATGGGAGACCAGGGCAGTGACAAGGCTGATCTCACAGTTTCCAGATGTAATATTTGATTTCTTTACAACTGCACATATGCAGAACTCAGAAACTAAACTAGTCCAGTAGGAGCAATATGTGTAAAAACCTCTCAGTTCAAAAAAACCCAAAAGGTTTGAGTGGCAGCAGCATGGGTTTTGATATGAAAGCAAATACTACAGCTAAGACACAAGGGTTACTTGGGCCAGAACTGCTGAACACTGCAGCCAATCCACTACTTACACATATTTCCACATGTCAGATTTTCAAGTCTTGAAGATCCTGGATTTACAGTAAAACTAAAAAGGCATTTTTAGGTCACCTGAAACTGTCCCTGTAGGGCTCAGGAAAACAACTTCAGGGCCTGCTTAGTAAGAAGAGAAAAAAAACCAGCTATGATTAAAAACTGTCCTTATCTCCCAATAACAGAGACAACTTTGTATCAGTCATCATGACAATGCTGGTTTGGTGCTTTGAAGTGCATGTAATTTTAATTCACAGAATTCTTGTCTTCAGCTTTATAGTAACATTACTGGTATTAAGGATTTACAGTGGTCACTTTCAGACATTAGAGTGGGTTTTGTCCTTAGTCTTTCTTTTCATTGGATGGTGAGAAGAATGACAGAGAGATATTTCAACAGAAATTCAAACTAGGTAAACAGAATTTTAAAAAGAAAACAGTTAATTTCTTTAAGTAATAGTTTTAAGAACACTAAAAAAATGTCAGACCTCCTTCTGGAGAAACTCAAAACTTTGCCGAATTTAAGAGCTGAAGTTTTCAGTGTCATGACATTAAATAAATTAAATATAATTATTTGAGTGTTTTTGACAAGATTGTCTAGAATGTTCAGATAATGGACATCCAAAGGTAAAATGCTGACACTGCACTCCTAGCCCTGTCATTAATTTCATTATCTTTCTAGTTTTATTAACTACAAGTTTAAAACAGGAGGATTAATATATTTATTCTTAGTTTATTTTAATGGAAATGCTTCTGTCATGTATAGACTTTCAAATTGAGATTTATCAAGCAAACATACTTTTCTGTAAGACTGTCAGCCCAGCAGCTGGGAGCTCCAAGAAGTTGAACCCAAGCCTGCAGGCTCATGAACAGTGGCCTGGAAGCCCTTAGACCTCCTGGCTCCAAGTGAGGATCTCAGGTTCTAAACTACAGCAGCTCCCAACCAGACTGGCGTGAGGTAGGCTGTGTTGCAGACAATTAAAAGGGTTTCCTTAAAAAGAGGCACATTTCCTCAGCCAGATTTCTTGCCTCTATTGGCAGATCAAAGCTGACACTTTGCAGTACACTTTGATGCATCCTGTTCAGCTTTGTAACAGAAAATGTTTTGTAGGGAAAGGCTCCAGACAGCTCTAGCTGTCCATGTATTCTTATCTTAGAAACAACTTTTGTTTTTATTGCGAGATCAGTGACACGGAAAAGATCCCTTGTGAACAGCACTGTAATTAGAGTGGTGAGCCCTACTCTTGCTCTGCAAGTTATCACAGGTAAACATGACTTTTGTTCATATTTTCTAGAGACTGCCTGGACACAGTTGGTGTGTGGTCCAAAACCCACCAATGAGAAGGTTCAAATGGCAGCTATTAAGAGCTAGACCACTGCTTCAGACCTGAGGACCTGGGTGTTTCCAGCCTTGCCATTACCTTCTCTGGAGCCTTTGTTCACCAAACGCTTCAAGTCAGTGGGAGCTATCCTTCCTTGGCATAGATGCTTGCAAATGAAATGACAACAGGAAATACTCTCATTTCTTTCAAATCACAGAAAGCTTATTTCAATTTGAGTTTTGGAAAAGACTTAGGAAGTACTAATTACTCCAGCTGGTTCATTCCAGGACAAGCAGAAAGAGAAGAAAAACAAGGCTCTCTGACTCTTGTTTCAAAAGCACAAAGCATATCCAAAGGAGAAGCAAAGACAAGCAGAGGTACAAGCTAAACCAGGCTTGGATGTGTCTTAGGAAGACATTACAGCACACTTCTCACTTACTCTCAGCCAGCCGCATTCTGAATTTGGGCTGACTCTGGATTAGGCCACTGGTATGTAGCTTCTTTCTAACAGTACACTAGTTGGGAACTGCTATACAGCCATGTTCACTTCGAGCGCTGTGCTCTCTTGAAGGCAACTGAAGACTGAAAACGGTTGCCAAAAGTACCCATTCCTCCACTCCCTGTCAGCAGCAATTGCTTTTGGTCAGCACAGCTCTCGGTTAACTCTTTGCACTTCCAGAGGAGCAACGTGGAGACAAGCTAGGATGAACCCTGTGCCTCAGATATTGACCAAACCCATTATTAATTTCCATTAATGTGTGCTTGGTCTGTAAGAATGTTTCTTCTGCATAATAGTTGTATCAAATGGTTCTTACTTGTAGATTTTCTAAATTCCTACTTGTAAATTATTTAGTCAGCCCCAAAACACTGCTGTCCTTCCAAGTAGGCATTTGGCTATTTCTTTTGATGTTTACAGTTGGCAATTTTTAATTAAACTTAATTGAACTGCAGAGTTCATTATGGTATAGTTAATTTGCAGCATGTTATTCCATACACGGGATTTCAAGATGATGATAAAAAGGAAAATAATCACTTCATCCATCCCAGTTTGCTCATATCTGAGAGTACTAAGGATTTCTAGTGTAAGAGGTTTCTTAGCTAACTTTATCCTTATTCCTCTTTTGGCCTCTACCAAAACACAATCTCACACCCTGACAGAAAGTGACCTTATGAATACAATAATAATAATAAGTTGTCTGTGGACAACTTAGTTGGCAGCTGTATAACATTATGGACTTATTATTCATGAACAAGTTTTACTTTCCTCAAACTGGAATTAAAACACATTAGGAAACCAAGAAAAATGTTGTTATTGCACATCACACTGGGTCAGGCAGCTTTAGAAAATCCCCCAGAAGCAAAGGAGAAAACCATTCACTTTTTTCCTCTACCATCAGTATCATCTGACCAACTGCTAATTGTACTGCTGAGGTTTTAAAGACCTCTATTCAGGTAAGTGTTGGCAAAAACCCCCATCTTATTCATCAAAGCACAAGTACTTTCAAGAGTAGCCTAGTAACACAGAAAAGACTTGAAAATCCTCAAAGTCCAGCCACCTATGGAGCGATCATGTGAAAAAATGTCAAAGAATCACTTCTGTAAATGCTTAAGACAACTGCTACTGAGTGGTAAATACAAAATACTGTTTAATTGCAATTTTCAAAAATTCTTCTTGCTTTCAGTCATTATATGTCTGTCCCTCTGATGGAAATGGGAATTCTTTCAGTTTTCAAGCCTGTGCTCTCCTTTCATTGCAATGAGGACCTAATTCAGAGCTTTAAACTGTGTTCTGCAATGCATAATTAATCTGGCTTCATAGAGACCTGGACAAAAGACCCCATTCAATCTTCAGCTCCTTCCCCCTGAGATATTGTTATTTCTAAAAACTCCTGCCAGCTGGGCTGGAGGGAAATCTCAGCACTGTGGGAGAATGAACAAACTACAGGCCTCCAAGGGATTTGAAGTAACTATCTGACTAAATTGGATTAGAAAGTAAGGAAGGGGAGGGGAAGGAGGGCTTATTCTGAAGTCTACAAAAGCTCATAAAAAATTCTTAGAAGATTTTCATATGGTGAAGAGGAGAGAAATATGCAAGTTTTTATAAAAACAGAAAAAGAATTTTAAAACATGCGTGAGCCAATGCACTCAGGGATGTTTGAAGGGATTACTGCTGGTATTATTTCAGGAAAACTGTTGTGTCTGCCTTGGAGCTTTGAACTGGCATTTCTCTGTGAAATCTGGGCTGCCCTGCAATCCAAAATAGTCATACTTTCCTTCCAGGTATTTGATACGTCTCCTGTTTGAACCTATAATGTAGTCTAACCATAAGATGCTTGAAATTTCTTGCTAAACACATAGCAATTAAAAGCCCCTGCCCAGAAGGATTTCAAAAGGCTACAGAAAAACAAATCTATTCTTGTTAAGAGAGCCAGCACCCTGCTTTTATTCCCCACAAGCTCATTCTCCAAAGTGTGTCAGTGACACTGCCCAGATCACCTGGCCACCTCTCACACATTTCACAATATTTTTATCAGGCATGCACATACTCAGGAATATTGCCCCATTTACCAGCAGACCTTTTGGAAGATGAAGTGGAAAAAGCTCATGGTCCTGTCAGGAGCGTGGGTGGCTGAAGGAAAAGATGCTTTGAGCTTCTTGTCTTCTCTGCCTTGCTCTGGTGTACCCCACTGACATGGGGTATCTGACTGACATTGCTTGCAGGCTCTCTGATCCTGCAGCACTAACACTGTGATGTTATGTGAGTCTAGCCCAGGACAAATCTAGGCTCACTAACTTCAGAAATATTTTCAGAAGTTAGATCTTTTAGCCACCTTAACCAACACTCCCCATATTTCTACAGGCAGCCCTTATGACAGCACTGACTCCTCCACAGTCAAAAAGAACAAAAACATTCCCTAAAAATTTATCTACTTAGGACTCACATGTTGTTACAGAGTGAAAACTGTGGTAGTTTTCAGAGGTCTGGCATGCGCTGAAGAAACCACCATGCTCAATATAAAATGCACCCTACTGCATGATGTATCTGTTTAAAGATGGGTGCACAAAAACGGCATCACATCAGAGCAATCCAGTCAATACCAAGAATTTGTGTTCTTTCATTATCATTTGTCATTTCTAAATTTATTGTCACAGAAAAATTTCCTATAATCTCTCTTTGCCCTGGGGAGGAAGAGAAGGGAGGAAAGCAGGGAGCAGGATTTAAAAAAAAAAAATTAAAAATGAGAAAACAAAATTCAACAAAATCTTTCTAAACACTGGAGGCTTTTTTTAAGGGTGTCACTTCATAAAAAACACTTGCATGTAACTTAGCAACAGCAAAAACAAAAGTACTGGTAGCTCATATTCCAGACAAACAGAGAAATGTTTAAAACGTTAATTTGTTATACAAAATCCATACAACTCTTTTCCAGTTGCTTTAATTCCTGGGATGCAGGAAAAGCAAGATAACACCACCACTCTTTCCCAGCCAACATACTGAGCCACTTTGGATTGTGTATGACACTTATCACAAGTCGTTGAATGTTGTCAAATCCACATTGAGGCATCGCGTCAAAAATTCTTGCTTACAACAGTAATCTAACAACTGAATAATGCGGTGGCATTTCTTAAAAGGGACAACTAAAGGCTTCACATCTGTGAAAGAGAAAGTCTGGCGAAGTTAAAAAAAAATTCAGTGTCATGACATTCAGCTAAACATATCCTGAGTATTGCTAAAATATAAGTAAAAGATCTACCTAAATTAGTGCTAACTTTTCTCAGCACCCTACTTTTTCAGAAAATCCCTACTGTTGCTCAGTGGCTCTATCGGTGCAATAAGAGTATTAGACATGTCCTCTCTATTGACAACACCTATCTCAATGTCCCAAAACTGGCAGTGAAGACTTGCAAGGAGCAAAGGACAGACACCAAAGTCACTGTTAAGCCCCATTCCCGCACTCTGGACTCTGCATTGCACTGCACTAAGCATGAGATTGCACTGAGCACCTGCTGGCAGATGGCACTTTCCCCACAGGCTTCTTTCCCATGGTCAGGAACTTGCCTAGCAAAGCACAAGCAGACTGATCCATCTCCTCCAGCCCACCTACGGAGCTGTCACTACATGGGGAACCTGTAGGAATCCTGCAGCTCATCTGGGACAGCAGTACAGCCAGAGCAACCATTATGGGTGTATAGGCAAACCCCAAATCTGCTGTTTCAGGGGAAAAGATAGCTTGTTCTCCATACAAGGATGACAGGAGTTTGGCAGCAGCAATGAGCAGGTGATGGAGGAAGAAAGAGGGGAGCCTGGTGAGGTTTCTGCAAAGGGGCTGAGGCTCATTTCTCCTGCAAGAAAGGGAAAAGGGTGTGCCTGGAAAGGAAAGCAGAAGAGACTAGTGTTTGCTATTCCTGCTCCTGGGTGAGCGGTAGAGAGGGCATCAACCAGAGCTGTCTGGCTCCTGGGGAAGAAGGTCCTTGCCCCCAGCCACACCATTTCTGAGAGAGAGTGGGACACAGATCAAGCCTTTCATTCATACATCTCTAAGAGTTTTTCTTCCTTAGAGAAGAAAAATAAGGCATGACAAGAAGCAGGATTTGTCCCATCTTACAGGAAGGATCAAAGAGGAACCCGAAAGCGTTGGACACCACTTCTTCATCCCCATGCACTTGTGTAATCTGAGGAGGCTAAACAGACACCCTGCTGATTGCCCCACACCCACTCCTACTTGCTGCTCACCCTGCTCCCAGTCCTACCTGCTGCTCAGCCCAGCCCCACTGTCTCACCCTGCACCTGCAGTCTACCAGCTGACCCTCTCTGCAGTTGCTCCCTAACTTGCTCCGCTTACACACACATACTCATCTGCTTATAAATACTCAACCCAACAGCTGAAGCAGATCAGCCAAATAACCACAACAGCAATCTGACTCACTCTGAGTGAAACACTCGACCCGAGCCCAGCCCAGCCCCGCGGGGCCTGCGGTGGCCGCAGGCATGGTGGCCGTCTCCACCCCGCATCAAGGGCTCTCATCCAGCCTTGTCTTCCGCCACAGCCCTGATAGGTTAAAGTTTTAGCGTACATAAACATGAAGGGAAGTTTTAACTCTGTTTTGTTAACTCTGCATCAGCTGCCAGATTGAAAATCCACAAAAAAATTTCTTACAAAGGGATAGGTTAACATCAAAAGGGGAAGAAGGGCTCCTCAGCAACAACTTTGTCTGCTATGAGACGCTTCACTCCTCAAAATCTACTGTCTGCCTCATCTCATAGAAATAGGTCATTAACTTCCCTTTTCTTAATGCTTACTCCATGTATACTCAAATAACTTAGAAATAATTTAGTTCCTTTTTTCCCTCTCCCCCTCTTCTTCAAAACCTTGAGCTTTAATTGACAGTAATCCCCAGTACAAAAATAAGAGTATAACTCAAAAGAGACTGAGAAAATTTGAGTAAAATAAAGGCCAAATTTTTCCATCACTCACTTTTGTATCATCTTGGATTTGCAATGAAATAAAAAAAAAATAAAAAGAGAGAAACTGGAATGTCACATTCTCAGAAGGAGAGTCTGTCTTTGACATGTCTGCCACACAGATCCAAACAGCCCGAGAAATTTTCACAGAGGGACTGCCACAGAATGAACCGCAGGCACAGAGTAGACCTGGTTGTAGTCCCCAAGTCCATCCTCGGGAGAACATTACTGAGCATGCACTCTGTGTAACCCCTCTTGTTTTCATTTGTCTCCTTCATAAGTTACAAACTGCACTGTCCCATCTACACAACCTTGTCCTAATCTCTCCGTTGAAAAGTAATCCTTCAAAATTTTGAGCCTAGTAAATGCAGTTACTTAACGTCTCCAAGAGGGTGTAAACTGGGCATCAAAACCTCAAAATGTTGCTTAAATGGAATACAAAAACTAAAATGAAGCTTTTTATTAGCTTAAAACATTTAGTTGTGCATTGGAAATAACTTGGGATAGAAATTGCTAAATTTAAAGTTCAACAAACCTTGCTGAAATGAGCAATATACCGAGTTGTGCACCTTAAGCATAAAAAATAAAGTTCTATAGAAAGCAAACCAACAAGATTGCAGTGTAAATATGACATTGATTCAAAGTTTGGGCAAAGGCATTCTTTAAAATTTGTGATTTTTACAGCATATTCCTGTCCAGTGTTACAGTAAGGGCAATTAGATCCAGAAGAAATATTTTGGCTTGTCAGCTCTAATAAAGATGACATCACAGAAACTCTCAGGAGAGCAGAGACCCAAGCACAGTCTCAGACACACCACGTGGAGGTCAGAAGGTTTCCATTTGCTTGGCTCTAGTAGCCTAGAGCAACCTGTTGTTGTACTGCTTTGTGCCCAACCTAGGATGTCCCATGCAACCCCTGCCAAACCAAACCAAAGTAAACACAGTCTTTCTATTATCAGAAGTACAACTCTTTAAAAACTTTGTAGGAAGTATTTTAAATTAAACAACAAGAAGAGATTCATCCAATGACAAGCTAATCTGTTTGATCAAACACTGAACAAAATATTGACATCATCCAAATTCCTTTTTATCCCAGGACACATTCTTTAGATTACATAAAGGCATTACATATCCCTATATTTCAGCATGGGTTTTTGACAGTTCACAGACCCAAAATGCAGTATAGATCTCTTCTGCTTATGCTGTAAAAATACTCTGTGGTCTTGCTTAATAACAGTTCTGAAGAGCACAAAAATAGTTGGGGGAAAAAGCTCAGAGCAGGATGTACTGTCTCCTGGCATACTGCTCGGTACACATTCCACCAAACTGCAGCTCAGGGAGCTAATGGGTGATGACACAAACACACACGTGTACTTCACCTCCCACCCAGGTCATATTTTTATTTCTAACCTCCCTTTCCCTGGGTTGCAGGGAAGACTGACAGAGCTAGTGAGCATCACATGGGATGCTTAGGAGCTGTCAGGCTCTGGCCTGAATTTTACCCACTGACCACAAAGTACAAAGAAGTTTAAAGCTGAAGTTGAAATTTTTGTTAACGAGAGGTTATTAAAGATGGGTAACATGAGACTATGTAGTGCAGCCAAGCCTTGGTTCTTCTGACAGGACACATTAAGGCAGACCTGACAACAAGCTCTTACCACTCTGCAAGAGAAGAGGAAGGTTAGTGGGAGCAGTGTTGGGCCCAGGTCTCTGGGCTTTGGTCAGCAGACGCATGTCGTGCCCCACTGCTATCCAGGCACCCGGCCTACATTAAGACTACAGTCTTAATGATCAGTTGGTTCAAAGATCACCTCAATTAAAACAATCTTGCATGGGCTGCTTGATACACTAAAACACTGTATGAACCTGTGGTTTAATGACTGCAGCTATGCAGCCTGGCAATTTCTGGTACCTACTGCCACAGTAACAACATCCAAAAAGCTTGAAGAAAATCTGTAATGTAAGTTGTGCCATTGTATATAACTCCAGAGACACAGAAGCTGACTAAATGGAAGCTTTTAAAATGCCTTTTCCTAGCAGATATTTGTTTCATCCAGATAATGGGGTTTTATTTCAAAAATCAGTGCTAAAAGCATCCATCTCCCCCATTCCTTCACCAAAATCTGAGCTCAGGTACTAGCACTACAAGAAACCCAACCAAAACAGAAGCTATTTTGTCCTCTGGAACTATGAAGATACAGCACAAGTCTTCTCCCATCTATACCAGGACCAACTTCATGGATCCCACACTTGTGTAACCCAGACTGAAAAAAAAGAACTTCTAGGGGAAGCAAGGTAGTTGTCCTTTCTTTTCTTAGACATCTTCAGAAAAAAAGAAAAAGGGGGGTGAGAGGAGAAAAAGAAAATAACCCCTACTATCCCCAAGTTTCTGAAGATTATTTGGATCAGAAAGTCAGGTAATGAATGACACTTTAAAATGAAAAGCCATCTACACGATATTTTGAATGTCCTGGTAGATTTAATTCCACTTCAAGTATCCTTAAAAAGTGAATTAGGAAATGGAGATTAGAGCTAAGTTGGCATAGGAAAAAACAAGAATGCAAAACAAAATCAACCACTCATCTGCTATCGAAATGTCTAATCTAAACCTTTTTATGGTTTAAAAATAGAAACTATTTATAAGATAATGTGTATTTTAATCAGCGTGTAAGAAACAAGTCAATAATTAAAAGTTCAAAATAAAGGTTTAAACATAAACATAGTTTTGCAGCTACAGTTATGTCCAGATTACAAAATTCCTTTCACACAATACACATAGCATCCTTTGAGACTTAATGACATTCTGCAGCTGGGGTAGTACGAATCTCAGTTCTTTCTGTTCTGAGTTATTTACTTCTGCAAGAAAATTCCCCATGGCAACTGGCCAAAGGGTCTTGTCTCCTTAGTGTGTGAAATGTGAGCAGATACAAACTTGACACCATATTTCATCCCCTAGCCTTCTCATGTCTACATTCCTAACTGTAAGTTAAGGGGTGCCACTGACAATTCTGGGGTAGCAGGAAGCAGCTTACTCAGAAAGATAGGAAGTTAGAGAGGAGGAAAAAAGAAAATATTGCAATGCTTCAAGGCAGTTTCTGATACTGTAGTGAGATTTTTCTCACCCATAATCAAGACAAGCTGAAATTGTGCAAGAGCTGTTTCCCTTCTAAAAATTCCCTTTGTATTTATCTTCACATCGAAACAAAAATCGGTAGAAATTTGTCAATACTTGATAGTGTACATCTATACTTGCTGCAGAACACTTGTCAATTATGGTCTCTTTTCAGGAACACAAGATGGGTTTTTTCCTGTGTGGAGGGTCCACTAGAACACAGAATACTTCTGCAGCACAGTCTGCCAAAGCTGATTATGAAAGAGACAATTTGGAACATGGAGCCGCAAGCTGGACTTTAGAAAACAAGAGGCACCTGGGAAATGATGTGCAACTCTAAATACATTCTGGCAAAACCAAAATTTCCCTAAGGACTTCAGTCAGCCAAGGGTGAAACCGTGACCTTGGACACATGTTTACCCTTCTTGGAGCTGATCCACATAATGTATCTGCTATTTTAGCTAAGGGATACCAGCATCCTGGTTTTCACTCCAATTCCTGAATGCACGGTTTTGTGTAGTAGCAACACTAGTAAAACTAACTTAAAATATGTTTTGTTAACGAGGTACATTTTCTGAAAAAGCCTGAAAGAGTCTCAAAATATTGCCATCAACTTCTAAGCACACTCTGCAATGTGCCATAGTTAGGGGACTATGTCTAGCTATTGTATCCCATACATTATCTAGAGAATTTCAGGCCTCAGATTTCTCTGGAAAGAATCCTGTGCTTCCTTCTGGCATATGGAGAGACCCTTCCAATTTTATTTGCAGCCCCCAATATTGTCAATGCTATCAGTGTGAAAATATTTTAATTCGTTTCACTTGAAATGAGGTTTTCTTACTTGAAGTTTCAAGGAACACGACTGAACACAAAATTCTGAAAGTCCAACCATGTTTTGCTTGTTGATATTTTGGATTTAGAAACAAACATCAAAAGGCTTTTGTTCTCCATGGACTGCAGAGGAATCAGCCATGGTTGAAGAAGACTCACCGTGAAGGGGACCTCACAGCAGTAGCTGTGCTCACACCTTAGTTTCCAAAGAGATCTTGTTCAGACTGGCTGTGGTGAAGAGGCATTCCAGGACAGGGAAGCTAAGCCAGGCAAGTACAATGTGCATCCACTGATCCCAACATGCACAACACTCTCCATGCTAGCACAAGCAAGTGAAAACAGATTAGTCTGTACAAAAAACATGCCAGAAAATCTATCAGTTTAACCAGCTTTAGTCAAAATTTTTGCAAAGTCTGGTGGTTCAGTTCTCTTTTAAAGAAACGGAATACAAGGCTGGAAGTTTTGAAGAGGAACTCAAGAAGCTGTACCAACAAAAGGAATCAATAGGCCAAATTCTGAAGATTTTCCACTGTTTGTGCTAAGACTTGCTGCAGAAAAACTCCCATTAACATCTGTGTTACAGCTACTGGATCTGTGAGATGTAGCAATCAAACAGGAATGCGATTAAAGCCTAGTTGGCCAGCATTTATGACAGAAACAGAAATGCAAATTTCAAATAGCGAATGGCAAATTAGAGCTCCTGGATTATTTTTATTGCCTTAGTAGTTCTCTGCATAACACAAAAACAAATCATGTAAGCATTTTAAGAAGTTCAGACTGTGAATTCTTTTGGAACTGCCAAAGACAAGTTAGAGTCCTTTAGGCTTCTAGGAGAATAATGCTGGAGTGACTGCTCACTACTGAAGAGTTAACTATCAGCTAACAACTGAAAGGAAGAGAATTTAAGCCTGTTCAGAGAACAGAGAAGCTTTTTCATTCAATTTCAGAAATTTCATTCTTGAGAGAGAATGGAGGCAGGAAAAGGGGAGGGCTTTTAGAAAACCATCCAAAATAGGTGACAAGGAGGAAGGAGAGTGGAAAAATTATTTTCTCTCTTCACTGGGAAACAAAATAGAAATGCAGAGTTGAGATCCCAGGAACAACATGAAAGAGGACATGTAGTCCAGGGTATTTGTAGTCCTACCTTCCCACACACAGCAGTATGGTAAAAGTTTTCAGACTGTTTCAGGTGTTGTCAGTAGTCAAGAAGGGTGTGCTTTAAGATTTTTTTATTCTGATGGGAGAGAAAGGACTGCTGCATTTTGTGTAGCCTACATCCCTTCTTAGACTTACTCAGGGAGCAAAGGCAAGGATCTAGGAGTGAGCACAGGCCCTCAGCTCACAGCCTGGGTTGTCCACAGTCACCCTCTTTCAGTTGCAGCAGTGCCATCTAAGGAGGCTACAGGCTCTAACCCAGCAGCAGTTACTCATCACGCCCTCCTGCCAAGGGTTATTGCCTCTTCAGATCTGCTGGAGGAGCAGCTTCACTGGTCATCCCTAGCCTGTTTCATTCAAAAGCTCAGATAATGTAAGCCATTTAAATGTTGTTCTGTGCCAGCTCAACTCATTTCACTGAAATTGGGAATGGTATCAAGAGAAGCACAACTGGCAGCACAGAGAGGTTTATAGCCTTCAGTAGGGGTTACTTACTGCAACTGGTGCAGTGTACAGGGATTTTAAATCTCTTCTGCTGTTTCAGCTCCTGCTGTCTTCAGAACTGCACACCAGCTGAAAGCCAGCAGAAAACTGTGTAACTGCTATTGGCTCTGAAGCCCAAACCCTCCTGCTTCTTTGGCTGGTGAGAAAAATAGACTGTAGTAGTTACTCCACCATTACACCGGTACACTTATTTACACCTAAGAAAGTCTTAACTGGTCAGCTGGGACCCTATTCTGTTCCTTTGCAATAACCAGAGGGTCAGAAGAGAGTAAAAAGAACTGTCTGGGAGGCTGGGGGAGAAGAACAGAGGGGTACATGTGCAAAGAAGTCCTAGATCAATGTCTAAGCAGCATCTCTTGAAGGAACAGTGCAGCATAACAGTTCAGAAAAGGACAGGCTTATAGGAATTTACATGATCTCATAAGCTGCAATAATAAAAGAAAATTTTGAAAGAAATAATTAAAAAGAAGGCATTAGGAACAGGCAAATTATTCATCAGCTCTAAAGAAAGAATTTGGCAATACTAAGTCAGCTGTTTCATATCATTTCAAAATAGATGGGTTTGGGTTACTTTCCTCTTTTCAAAGTTCCCCCCCCCCCCCCCCCCCNTCCCCCCCCCCCCGCCGCCCTTGCATCATTACCCAAGTTCACATAATAGGTCAAAACAACTAACAAAGGGGAAAAAAAAATCACAAAATTTAGCTGAAGTTCAAAAGACAATTACTGTATTAGAACATGATTTTGACTTTCTATTAAAGATATCTGCTTTTACACAAATCCTAAGGTGGCAAAGCTATATTTGTGTCAGGAGGGCCACTTTGATTCATAGTACCTGAAGATCTGTTCCAACTATTCTTAGGCTCAGGCTCTGTGGGACCTGTGCCTGTAGTGCCAAGATGAACCAGATACATTCTTTATGAATACTGATCTTTTGAGAAAACTGATGAGTAGTCTAACATTTTTTAGAGCTATCTGTTTGGGGAGACAGGCTGTTGTTTTTTGGTTTTGTTTTTTTTTAATACAGTGAATTTTCTAAAGGTGTTGGTACTTGGAAGGCAGGTGGGACAGACCTACTGAAAAGCACCCCCTGTGGATACAGAGTCTGAAGAAATATATGCATATACATATATGCACTATAGCATATAGTCACAAATTTACTTGATACACAAGTTCATTTTTCTCCCTTCATGTTACAAAGGGCTTCGAAAATACAGTGCTACAGCTAGGATTCCACAATTGACTTAAAGAACCCAACTCAATGTACTAAATGCATGCTAGTTGTCCCAGTGATTTATACACAAATAAGCCTTAGTCCTCACTAAGTTCACAACAGTGACTCTAACAGCTTGTGTACCATCCTCCCAGTACATCTTGCTTTTCCTGTGCTTCACTCCCATTCACCACTTCAGTCTGTCCTTTGATTTCCTATTCTGAACAGCCTGTTTCACATTCACTCCAGTACTTAGACACATGATGATGAAGGACAAATGCTAATGGTCTGTTAATGGTCTCCAGAACAGGAAGGCAACTGTCCATTTCCAACCAAGGCAGAAAGTGCTGTTGCAGAGTGGAAAAGACTCAAATTTAAAGCAAACTTCTACAATGCCACAACAGCAGTTGTCAGGTGTCTGCAACCTGGGAAGAATCAGGCCACAGGGCAGTACTCTCCGCAGCACTTTCATTTCAAAGGAGGTGAGGCACTGAAACCCCCACACCTGCTTACTGAGGTTAGCCCAGCCCTCAGAGGCATACCTTGGTGGGCACATCTTTCAGTAACTCCACTCAAGCTCACCACAATTTTGCATTCAGATGCCCATGTTAGTGTGAGTTAAGCCCCTCTAGACAAACAGGGCCACTGACCTCCATGGCCAACAGATTCAAAGATAAAAAGCTGAAGGTCCTTTGACGAGCTTTCCCTCCCATTCATTAACCATGAGGATCATACCAAATAAGGAATCTTGCCTTTGTTATATTTTGGTTTTAAATTACAAGGAAAAGAACAACCCTCAGGTCTTTTGCTCCTAGGAAAAAGAAGATGGAATGATTTTTGTGTAATTTTCACTCTTGTTGATATTATCAGCCAGGATTTATACCTTTGAGACACATATCATCCATGAGTTTGGCACCTCAACAACCCATTGCAGGAAGCAAGCAGTTAAATCAGAGCTGAAGCTCTTGTCTCAGCAACATCCCATGAAAGAGCTCTCAGATGGCAGAAACTTACAGAGATGCAAAAGAGTGAGATCAATAGCACTCTCCCAGATTGCTCTTGAGAAATGCACTGGAGTTTAGGCATTTCTCCACTCCTGCTGTCCTCTGCTAGATTTTTTTCAAATCAATCTGTCAAATTTTACCTTGAGAAGGACACTTATTGACAGGATAGGATCTCAAACAACATCAATTTGCTGAGAAATCATTAGAGATGTCAGTCTGCAGAGTGAGAATATCCTTTCTCACTCCTTTTGCAATAGTCTAAAACTGCACTCAACTGTAGTAGGATTTCAGAGTATTTCAATTTCCATTCCCACATGCAGTACAAGAGTGCCTATAGAGCCAAAAGAATTTGGGCCAAACCACTAAGAGTTTTCATCTTTACTAACATGCACTTGACCACACACTGCTGGGCAAGGCATGTAGTCAGAATTGCTTATATCAGCTTACTGTAAAGACCACAGCCTTGTAAACTGTGAAGTTTCGTCTCACATAGATTTGGGAAGGAAAGGACCTTCTGCTAGTGTGCTGAGTAGGATTTTTTTTTCCCAAAAAAGGAAGTGTTCTCATAATAGTAACTTTGTAGGATGCACTTACTATCAAGCTCATCAAGGCACTTGTTTTTCCTTTTTGTGTTATTTGTATCTTTCACCACAAGCATATTAACGGTCAAGCAAACATTATTTCAGCTTTGAGGGAGCAGGTTAGAAATCTGATCTGCTCATCAAAAAAAAAAAGTTCTACTCATTTGAAACATGTCTATGCTACACCTCTTCAGCACTTCATACCCACTGATTTCAAAGGACTTCACTCTCAGAATGAGAGCATATGCAAATTCACAACTTCCCTTCTGAACAGATAACCAGTTTTGGAGATGAGGAAGTTTCTACCAATTATTCTCAAAACTGGAAGCCTAAAGTTATGCTTCTAAGTTTATTGTTCGCTTTTCCAGAGACAGAAAACTTCGATTAACCATTTTAAAAAATGGATATTCAGATATTCAACATCTCTGAATTTCAGGACTTCTTTTTAGGTATTAAAGTTTAGTTAAAAAATATTGACATATATCTTTTTCAGAGAGTTTTCCAACTAAAAGATAATTTTGATACGATTTCTTTATTTAGGGATAAATATTAATTATTCGTGTTTGCAGATATATATATAGTGGTTTGCACAGAAAATACAGAGACCAATTATCACTCTGTAAAACTCAATGTTTGAACAAAGTATTAAAAGAGATTTCTCAAAAGAAGCAAGATGATCCACAGACAAACGCACACTTGTGCACAGGCATTTTTAGTAGAGGGACCAAGGACAATGGTTCCCCCATACAGCTAATCCCAAAGATTGTTCTCACTAGCAAAGCACATGAATGAAGTTACTAAATTTCTAAAATTTAAGAGAAAACACAGCATAATCTTATTCCTGGGATGTTCTTATTCTGGATAATAGGAACTTCATCTAAATAAAGTCTATCTTAAATTTCCCTTACTAGAGGATATTTCAAATGATTTATCAAAATTCTGCTTCAGGTATCAGAGTAGCAACAGCATGGTTATAATCCAAGTCCCACAAATTATAAATATCAACTTAACCTATAAACCTAACCTTTCATCTTATTGTTCCAATATGAATTGCTCCAGTTTGGCTGCTTCCTGAGCTTCAGGAACTAGAAGAAGAACTGAAACACAGCCTGAGCATATGCAGTGTACCCCATTTTACCTCACAAACACCACGCTTCTGGACATTAGTCAAGTTGCATTTGAATACAATACTTTGGGGCAAGCATTCCCATATGTAATAATCGTTCTAACAGTGATATTAAAACACATATCTCCTGAGAAAGCAGAGCTATATTCCATGGCAGAGCAGCTGGGTACAGAAGTTCAACACTATATTAGTGGGCATATCCAGATCCAGAATTTAGCTCAATATATGGCAAGATTTCAGGAGGAAAATGAATAGGATAGGGAGATCGTTTTCTGCAGAAATGCAAATTAAGTTTCTCCCAAGACCATAGCATCTTCTAATTCATGTTTTGATATGAGCCAGTGTCCACACTAAATATAAAAAATATTTTTTCGTATGATNTTTTCGTATGATAAAGATCAGAAGTGTCTGTCTTCATAGAAGCAGTCATTGCCACTTGGAAAAGCAGGAACTGAAAAATCTAGGGGAAAACTAAGCCTTCCCTCATAACCCTCCAATAGTAGAGATCTATATTTGCCATCTGCAAGGAGTCCATGTCTAAATGTGTCTGTCCACTGGACTAGTGAGCACAAGGAACAGTTTTCCTTTGTCTACTTGTTTATTTAAATTCTAGATCATAAAAATAAAAAATACATAAAAATAATTCAAGACTTACATTAATTTCCTGCTTTCTAAAAAAAATTCTTTAATAATTTGTAATCTTAATTATTACACAAGAGTATAGTAAAGTACAAGGAAATGAAAGTTCCAGCATAACAAAAGCAGGATGTGTGGAAAATATAAACAACTTGATTCAGTAAGCATGCAAGGGATTGAGGCCTGTTTGTCACCAGATCTCTCCAAACTTCCCCCTGGAGTGAAACTCAAGAACCATGCATGGACGAAAGCATGTCAGGACGTGGTGGGGAAGCCAATACAAGAATAGCTGTGGTAGTAACAGTGTTCAACATTCACGAAGAGCTTGGGTTACCAAGATAAATTCAGCTACAAGACTCACCCTTGTGCATTCTTAACCCCTTCACTGCTAGATGCCTTCATACTGGGTGGTGTGGGGAGTGCAGAGAGGGGATGGGAATGCCAGGAAACCTCAGGAAGG
>WEIV01004044.1:3867-31367 GCA_013390005.1 Calyptomena viridis
GTGCAAGATCCTGGCTGCTCTCCTGCATGCAGAGAAAAAGGGCAGTCAGATTCCCACTGTTTATGCCTGGGAACATTTGGGAGTGAGTTGGGCTGTGCATTTACTTCCCTCTTCGGTGACTGGTCTGAGTCGATCGAGAGGTACTGGGACAAGTTTTTGAAGGTGTTTTTGTGCCTGGCTCTCTTAGTGTTTGTGTTCTTAAAAATCTGGTCACTTCTGCTGGGAAGTGCCCATATGGCTCCCTGTGGCTCAGGGTGCCTGTTAGGTTGATCATAAGTGGGATTTTGTACTACACTCTAGTCCAGGCTGTAGCATCATTTTCTTGTGCATTCTGAGAGTGCCAAGGGTACAGAAGTAATCCTGCAGATCTGCTTTTGAAACCCTGTCCTGATGATGTGATTTGTAGGTGCATTGAGTCTTTGAATCTGATATGCAATGGAAACTACATAATAGACAATCTTAACATGCCACTTAAGCTGGCATCTTACTATGTTTTTTTACCTGTTTATCCCTCTTCCTTGCTAAATAACTGGCATCTGCATCCATACAAGTGGTCCTGAGAGGGCCCCAGGAAGAGAGCTAAATCCTGTTGAATGATGCATGCTGAAAGAGCCCACACATTGCTGCCCACTTTTTTCTTTTCTTTTCTTTTTTTTTAATTAAAAACTCCTGAATTTTTGCCAGTGGCTTGGAAGGAGTGTGAATTTGGACTCTTGTGTTTTCTTTCTCAGTCAATAGACTGTGTCTGAAATTTGTTAGGGTTTTTTAGCAATGATGAAAATTAGGAAAGGAAGGGCATACCTCAGGGCTAGTTTGAAGCTGTGCTGATTTAAACATGTTTTTCCTTTTCAAGTAGTTGTCATATTCCATTTGGGAGTTGCAAATCCATAACAACAAACACCTTGTAATCTTTGTGGCTTAAGGCTTGGCATATTATGTGTAGTGTGCTGATACAGGAGGTGAGATCTGTTGTCTGTATGAGGGAGGGGCCAAATATCCAATTTTAACATACATCGTAAGTCTGCTGATGTTGGAGTTGCCTTTAGTGCTTAAGAAAGAAGCTCAAGACCCAGAGGACCACTGCAGTCTTAAAAGCCTGACATTAAAGCCAGTTCAAGAGGATAAAAAAGCAGCAAGAGAACCAAGAGTCAGGAGGTCCACATCAAACTTCTCCCTTTGCTAAGATAAATTAAGGTGATTCATTGTTAATACTATTGTCCTGCAAATACTGATGGGGATTGCTCTTGACCTTATTATTATTGGAATGATTTTTAGGTTTGGGAACTGGAAAAACCATGTTTCACTGCCATTATCCCAATATTTTGGTAGAGAAGAGAGGCTTGTATTCACATTTCAGCGCCGTATTGTGCACACAGACAGGGAGAAGCACAGACGTGCAGATAATGTCACCCACATCCTGCCCTGGCTTCAGGACCATGAGCTAATTTTATAACAATTGACGGTGACTTAAACTCATGTTGCTAGGGTGCTGTCAGTGATGCTGAATAAATAGGGAAGGACTTCAGGAGAACAGCAAACAGCAGCTGTGACGACTTTTGTTCTGAAGCTACCTCTGCATGCCAGATTTTACCCTCCAGGCACAGCAGCAGAGCACAACTCCCACCTGTTATCTCTCACCATTGAGGCTCGCTTCTTTCTGTTTAAGTTAGGGTAAATAGTTCCCCTTTTCCCAGGATTCAGAGCCCATCAGCCCAGCTGTGGTGCGCAGTCTTGAAACACAAAACAGCTGGAGACATAATGTGAACAAAGTTCACCTTTTCTTGTTTACATTTGAAAGCTGCTGCACTGTTTATGTGATGATGCATTTGTTTAAATGAATGTCCAGCTATTATTGATTTTTCCTCTCCTTTTTTTTTTTGCCCTTTGTGATTGTGTCACTGGTGTCATGCGGCAGAAATCTCTCGCTTTAACACACCTGCTCACATATTGGCTGTGGAAGGAATTAGGCCATGTTCTCCCTACAGTTGCTGTGGGGAAACTCAGGCATGGATTTACCCAAGAGACCCCACGGAGTCTCTCTCCTTCCTTCAGTCATCTCCACAGTTCTTTCTGAGTTTGCACCCACCCATTGCACAGCATAACAAAAGGTCAGCTGGGTATGCAGCCCCTTTTTATTTATCCTCTTTCTCCTCTCCTTTTGCCCCATCCTTGGATCATACTTGGGTCCTTCTGGGGTGAAGTTGTGTAAGAGGGAGAAAGAAGCAGGGATAGAAATTGAGAATTTTGACCTCCTCAAGGATTTGGAGAACTGGAGATTGTATTCACAGGGTGTGAGAGTCTCAGTCAATAATTTATTTGACATGCCCAAAAACCTGCATTGAGCTGAAGTTTTGGGGTTAAGAACAGCAGCTAGTAGCAATGGGAATGGAATTTTTTAGGATCCGATTTTCAGAAGTTTTTACTTATCCTTCTCATTTACTATTAATGCCTTGTTTTGAGTTTGTCTAGATTCAGCTTCAGTCTAAGACGGTGACTTTTATATATTTGCAATATTAACACTGATCCACACTGCTGCTGTGATCGTATTTATTTTTACTACAGTCTAAAAAGAGATATTTGAACCCCTTAAGTTGTGTAGGTCTTGTTGAGGTAAGAGAGAAGTTGCCTTAATGTGAATGTGCCATGGCTGAGGCATCAGTGCTAAACATGAGATGATCACATTTGGGTGGATAAGTCCCTTTTCTGTGGTTAGAGATGGTGTTTCTCCCCAGCACCATTGCAGAATAACCTACTTAGAAGGCAACTTTTCAGGGAAAAGTTGGCTCATGCCTTAAAACTCAGAGATTTATGTTCTTTAAAATGTGTGTGGGTTTTTAATCCTGTCCCATGTAACTGTAGATGGTCTCCATAACCATATAAATCCCCTGTTATTCTTTGATTCCAGCCAAGGCCTTGGCTTCAGTGGTACCTGGTCGTAACAAGTTCCACTGAGTTATAGTGGATCTAATTGTATTTGATATGGCTCCAGTACTCAACACAGGGAATAAACTTGCTTAAGTCCAGCGAAAGGACTTAAGTAGTGTATTGTGTGGGTCTTCTCAACAAGCCAAAGTTCTCAGCAAGCTCAGTGTAAGCACAACCTCTCTCATAGTCTGTTCCTTCCTGTAAGGACAGATCCTGCTCTCCCAAATGCCCAACAAGGCAAATGAAGGTTGAAAATTCTATTGGTTAAGACAGGCTGAAACTTCTCCAAGCATTGAATTTAGCTTACAGGGAAAATTCTTGAGAAACTTTCTTCTACAAGATTGTGTGTGTGAGTGTTTTCATTTTTGCTTTGTCACTTGTATGTCACTTCTTGCCTGGATTTGTCCACCAGATGCATAATTTTGGGACATATCACTCTTGGGAAAAATGTTTCTTGTTCCTCTTCTTTTAAAGAGTCACAGAGCCCTAAATCTGTGACACTAAATCACTCAATCTGTTCTCAGACTTTTAGAAGTCTGCTTCCCAATGGATATTAAAATGTGAAATCCATTCTTCTTGAAGAAACTTGAAGTTTCTTTAAGGAGGAAATGAGATCACTTTTATCAGCCTTGATCTTTTGCAATCTAACTAATGAAAGTTTTGGGTTTCACATCTTGTGACTTGTGAGTTTCACTTCTTGGAGAATTTTATGTGTTTTTTTCAAGGCGTATTTGGACTTTTTGCCCTTTTCCTGCTGGCCTAGAACTTGAATACCATGAGTATGCTGGGGCTTGCATTGTTTTACTTCTGTATGTAGTATAAGATTAAGGACTAAAAAAAAAAAAACTCCAAAACACTACCCTCCATATATTTGAAGTATAAATGCAACTACGATATACCCAAATATACATTTGTTCATCATTATTCCTATTCTTTAGCTATGTAAACATCAGATTCCTGTAAACATGACAAATCCACGTTCCAACAAAGCCTGTAAAAGTCATTAAAAGGCCATCTTCCCCTTCCAGTTATAATAACTTAAATCTGGAATATCTCAAGTCGCTTAATTTGAATTGCATGAGTTGACATAGGTGTGGCTGAGAGAGGAGGCTGGCTGGCAGTTCCTAACACCAGGAAATCATGAGGTCACACTTGCTTCTTGATCCAAAGACAGCTTTGTCTTCATTCCAGGTGAAGCCACACCGAAAAACTGCAATTCTTTTTTTTTTTCCTTTTTTTTTGCACCTGTACTTCAATCACAATTAGCACGTGAGGTATAGAGACATCAAAATAGTTTGAGCAGCTACAGGAGGTTTAATCATTATTGCCTGATAATGTATGACTAGGAAAAATAGACATAACAGAAAATCCCCTTTCTTTCTTGGAGCAAGAATAATATTTAGATACATAAAAAGTTGCACTGATGAAAATTGCCGAGAATGTTTTTTCAAGTCTAGTTGACAATAATTTTCTCCATTAGTTCTTAAACATTTTCACTTCAGATCTTCTCTCCCTCTCTCTGTTCCCATAGACAACCCTCTGAACAAGAAACTTGAGGAACCTTCATAGAAATAATCATATTAATGAACTAAACTTCATAGAAGTGTAATAAAATCAACCACACTCAAAAAAACTAACTTGAGCCTTCCAGTGCATCCTCTCCTTGTAGGCTTCAAAGAATCTTAAATCATGAAGAAAAGTCAATCCTTCTCATTTTTAGAGTGTAGCTCAAAAAGAGCAGGGAACACACAGGTTTTACACATTGAACTGTAAGTTCAATATTTCCAGTAAGACCAAACCTGCAGGTGACTGCACTCATAGATGAGTCTTGGTGCCGTATCCTAAAAGTAGGAGTTCAAACTTATTCCAATTATTCTTTAAGTTATTGCCTTAATTAAAAAAGGGAGGGAAAAAACCCTCACCACTTAATGAAGGGACAAAGACTAAGAACAGTAAGAGTTGTATAATGGGGGAAGTGTGTTCTTTCATTTTTATGAAGGCCATTCATGAAATTCTTTCCTGAAATACTTACTAATACCTCCAAATACTGTTTCTGCAAAAGGACTTGGAATCAATAGATGAGATTTTTCTGAAATGTGGTGAACTCATTGACAAGATTTATTTAGTTAGTTAGTTTAATAGATTTCTTTTCTTTTTCCAGAAGAAATAGAGACTTGTCTCAAATTTTTAAGAGCATGAATATGCCTTCATCCATTTATACCTTAACACTCTCTGTTCTGTGTTAATCCATACAATTGTTGCTAGATAAATTTTGTTGTATCTATTAAGAAAAGTTTTTGTCTATACAGTTTCTCAGGTATTGATGAATATAAATTGGAGATGTATGGCCTTATTGGTCTATCTCTGCACTGTTTAGAATGTATCCCTCTGTTAATAACGACCTCTTCTAAATTAAATATAATAAAATGTTAGCATCCTAGTACTTAGTATTAAATTTAGTTTAATATTTTAATTTAAATAATTTATATTTATGAGTATAGAAATTATTTTTAAAAAATTGAGAACTTGGGCATCCAAAAGATTTGTAGTACCAGATTTCTATAATTTTTTTTAAAATTAACACAGTGATTTATGAAGCATTAAGCTGGGCTGAGCATCCCCTTGTTTAGTTTGGGCAGTTTGCATTATCCCACAACATATTTCTGGCATGGCAATATAAGTTGAAGTAGATTGTACTGGCACTGCCAGAGTTAGTAAAATATTCCATTTGTAATACAACTACACTGCAGCCCTTCATTGTATTGCCACTGGGATTTCCAGAATATGCATCATTGACATAAGTCCTCTCTCCTCAAAGTCAGTGGAAATTTTAGATACTGAAATAAGAGCAGAATTTAGCCAGTGAGAACTTTTGAAATGAGAAGTCAAACACAGGACAATGATTTCTTTTTGGGGGGAAAAAAAAAAAGAAAAGGATTGTGTGTTCTAACAAAGTTTAATTAATATTCTTAAAGATATGCAGTTGGACAGTTACATAACCATTTTACACTTTAGGAAAGTATTTCTGTAGCTATGTGCCAAAAATTATATCAAATGTGGTACCTCTGTCAATATGGCAAAGTTAATTTAACCTTCTTTGCGTGTCTGCTCTGTGATCCTCTCTTAGACTCATAATATTTCTTCCATACTGCCTGGATCCAGGGTACAACATGGACTGTCTGGGAATAAATCAGGATTATGTAGAGAAAGTGACTGTTATTTATGGGGCTCCTGTTCACTGGTGAAGAAGCTGAAGTGTGTGGAGCTGGTGGGTGGGAAGGATGAGGAGGAGACCCTCGAGGCTGCAGGAGATGTTTTCCTTTTCTCACTTCCCTGCCTGGCACCTGAAGAAGAAATTTTAAGGAAAGCCCTGCTTTGTCTCTGCAGCTTCAGCCAGAAGCCGACCCACTGGAGATGCAGGCAGGAGCGAATTTAGCTGTTAAAGTCAAAGAAATATTTTCTGATTAGGTGTGAACTGATTTTATTATTTTTCCCTAAAGGCTTATAAGGTGACCCACTTTAGGTAACGTTTTATGAAGTACCAAAAAGCATTTATCCAATGCCAGAGCAGCTGCTGACAAATTTCAAGCTTTTATTTCAAAGCATGAAACAGTTAAGTGGTTGGAAGAATATTTTTAAGCATGAGAAAAGCAAAGTAATGTGAAGAGCTGTGCATTTATTTTGAGATGTCTGTAGTCCCAGTTCTCATGAATTTTTACTTGGTGTGCTGATCCAGCCAGTTCATGTGATACTTCTCAGCTTCCACCTCAATATTTTTCAGAATATAAATAAAATCAACAAGCCCCCAAATCAAACTGCCAGCTCCCCAAAAACAAAAATGCCAATTTGAACAATTTCTTTCCACATGACTCTATTTGTCTGAAAGCAGTGTTTTAAAATGGGAAATGCCAGTTGATCCATTTGATAGGTGCTGTGACTATTGCCTGTGCTTGCAAAAACAGCAGGCAGCTAAAATTCTGACTTTGGTTATGTGTGCAAGGCTGCACCAAAAAGGATCACTGTATATATACAGGGTCAAACTGATTCCATCTGGGATAACTCACAGAGATGAAGCTCCTCACTGGCAAGTCCCATGCAAGGTCAACATCCCAATAGTTATGTATTTTGAAGCTTAGGTATTTATAAAGTGAAGTCAGTTTTGAGTCAAAGTCCATATCTTACCAACGCTTAGCCTGCACAATCAGTGGTAAAATTAAGTGAATTTGCAAGATGTTCCCCTGTAATTTTCATTTGGGACTAGTTAATTCTGCTTAGATTTAGAAGTTTAGTTGTAAACTCGTAAAAGGAGCTGTTTTTCCAAAGCTTTCTAGAGGTACTGCTTGCTGGCCTTCTGAGATGACTTTTGACTGAGCACTGGAAAATCAAGACTGCTAAATTCACTGGGAACATGACTTGGAGCAGTTTAGCATTCCAGACCTGACTTTCCTCTCTTCCCAAGAAGAATTTCCCTGGGAACTGATTTGCACTTAAAGAAATGAAATCTGCCTAAAGTTTTAAGTAACGTGTATTTTCTTTTGGGAAAAAAAACCAAAACATGAATATTCAAGGTCCTTGTCCAGGGCCTGTGAAGTTGCTGGTGATAGGCCTTCCTGAGCCAGCCTGTGTTACAGAAACTTAAATTTATAAACCAAACACGTGTCCTTGATCAATAATCAGGAAAATAGAATATTTTTAGGAACATTTAGAAAGTGGAACTCAATCTGACGTGATTACTCATGCTCACTTTAAAAACTGTCAATCAATACCAGTTATCAGATTTTCTACAAACAACAAGAGTGGAATCGTAGGGTTGTGTATAAAACACAGCTTTGGTGCTTTAATAGTTGCTTAGAAGATCTAACACAGACTTAACCACCAAACTATCAAGGCTGTCCATCACGAAACATGAACAATCAATGGCACAGCAGTTAAGTCTTGAACATGGTGGTGTAATTTGGATATTCTCTTGATAACTGATCAAAGTGTGATGGATTAGTAAGACAGGAACTAAAAATACTTCTGTGTAGATATGAATCTTGATCATACTAGATGGAAAAGGGAAAAGATGATTGAGTTATGCTGATTCTGCTAAAGAGCTCCAGTTATATATTAAGGCAGTAAAACTCCCTATGAAACATGGGAGGAATGTATTACTAGTTAATTACAACAGCAAGATATGCCATTGCAGGGATTATTACCATATTTTATGATGACTGTTTTAGCATCTCCTTGTTTATACTTTCCTTTGGTAATGAACTTTCCTTCTGAAGTTTGAAATATTTAATATTTGAGCACTATATATTGTACCTCTTGTATTTGATAGGGGTAGTTCTTAATATAGGGAGTAAGAATGCAACTGCAGATGAATAGAAAACCCAGTTGGGAAAATGGCATTTTCAGTAATTTTATGTCATGTCCATGCATCAACAGTGATGTTGTTTCAGTCTAGTTTTCCTGGTGGTGATGAAGTATGTAAAGAAATAATTTGTTTGATAGTGGGAAGCAAATTCTCCTCTGGCCAATGTGGCCTGTGAAGTTGTTGGATTCCCAGACCAGTTTCAGCAACACCTCTTCAGATGTGGATGTCTGCAAGATGAACATCTCTTGTTTTAAGTAGTTGGACAACTGTTTGATTGCTCCTGTCTATAGGAAAATAATCTCTTCATGGATGGCTATAAGTGGCATCATTTTTCCTTCGGGTTCCCACTGCTGTCCTCTGTATATATTACACATCTGGACTGTAAGTGAAACTTGCTCATTCCTCAAAACATCTGTTCTGTCTTGCTGCAGTGAAGGCCTACTTCTCTTTTTGCTGTGCACTCCATAATTGTATGAAATCTTTGTCTACCAGCCCCCATTCCAGATGCAATTAATTCAAAATCATGAGAAATATTTAATGTTTATATTTTTTTGCAGAAAGAGTTACCTTATTTCACAACTAGGTTTTTTGTTTATTTGCTTTGTTGTTGGTCTTGTTTTGTTTAAAAAAAAAAAAAGCCAGGTAAAAAAAAAGGCAGTTCAGTGAAAAAGCAGTGAAAAGTTTTCCCTTTTGCTTTGGAAAATGTAAATACCTAAGGAGAAAAATGGTAGGAAGTTTCCAGTTAGAAAAAAAGGAAAATCAGTGCTTTCTCAGCACTGTAGAAGAAAATAAAACAAGTGAAAAGGCAACAGGATTCAGTAGTCTCGAGGCTGAGCAATGGTAGGAAGCTCCTATAACTTTTCAGGCAAAATCTGTGCTTTATTGTATTTCCTAGCACCTCCATATCCCACACACTGTCCTGACAGACTAGTTGGATGGGAAGTATGTGATGGGAAGGATGGGGGGACTTGAATTTCATAAGGCTGTGGCATTGGATGGATAGTTTGAAGCACTATATCTTCCCTCAGTATTCAGGGCACATGGAGAAGTTACCAATTTATTTCTTTCGTAGCAGATCAAAGCTGGAGAGAGCAAGGGAGATGTTCACACAAAGGAAAACCAGCTGCATTTTACAAATACCCAAATCGTGCTATCAGAGCATTAAATATTTATCAGCGAATGTCTGCCCATTGAGTACTTTGGTATATTTAATTTCTTTTTATTGTTATTGTCTGTCTGGACTTGGACTTATCTCCTTGGCCCAAGATAAAAGATGATTTGTGTCATAAACGTAGGGCATGAGAAGCAGTGCTCAGGTTTTTCTTGAGATTCAATTAATGAGTTAAGAAAAGGGCAGAGGTATGGAAGCTAAGCTGCCTTTTAAATTTCGTACAATATTGAAAACGGAGCTCTGTCAGAAATAGTTTTTGGTTTGAAGGCCTGCTCTGTGTTAGCAGTGCAAGAGGCAGCTAATAGGCAAATATTAGGAGGGTGTTTGGGGGCTGTTATTGAGGGCAAGGCAGGGGCTGTGGGTGGTGTGTGTTCCCCAGGCTGCCGAGGGCAGCAGGGACACGCAGCTCGTGCTGATAACAAGTGCACAATAACACACATAACATACTAATGCATTTTCACTTTTAGGCAAAGTATTAAGGCTAGAGAGCTGCAGACTGTCTGTGACACGTGGTGATTTGTTGAAAATCACTATTTGCAAAATAGAGAGGACCTGTTATATTAGCGGAACCGACAAGAAAATAAACAGCTATTTTTGGTTTTGATGTTGCTTGGTTTGTCTTTTTTTTTTTTTTTTTTTAAATCAACAACCTTTGGCACTAGAGAAGTTTAGACACAATGTTGGCTATTATTTACCAAATCAACTGTCTTTGATACTTAATAAATGTTGTAGTGTAGCTTTTTGTGGCTAATAAAACTTGGTTTACATTACACCCCTTGTCTGCTGTGATTTGCCTCCTAGGGCTCACTTAGAGTGCATTAAGAAGCTGCACACAAGATCAGGGTGATTTGCTGCAAAACTTAAATAATTCATTTATGCACCGCTGCTCTCAGACAGTGTTTTTACAAACGCTGTAATGAGACAAGCTGTGAAATGTTTTACATGGTGGAAATGGGGGCTGCTGCTCCAGAGAAGTCTTTCTGCACAGATTCAATTCCTTCAGCTCCTCAAGAGGACTTTCAAAGCATTATGCTGTGGGACCTCCAAAGCACACTGTCCTGCTGATAAGGCTGTTTGTCCTAACTCAGCAATAATATTTTTCACTTCCACGTGCTTTCACTGGAGGACCTGAAACGAGTGTGGGATACTGAGTGAGTGCAACTAGAGTGGAAACTCTAATTCATTCTGCTGGGACGAGGTCCTTTCTGACATGACTATACCTTGTCTACCACACTGATACTCATTCTTACCCTGCTCTCTGCAGTACACTTGACCTTTTAGTAATGGGCGTGGAAGAAACTAGAATGGTCAAAGTTAAAATACACCAGAACTAATCTTTACTGTCAATATTGTTGACAACTCCCCTGATGTTCACTCTAAATTCTTGTCCTCTGGAGTCATGTTTCTTCTGTGGAGCCATAACCTTCAATACCCTCTGCAAAAGTCTTATTGTCATGAGGAAAAGGTTGAAAGTACGTCCTGCACCTGCACTTTCAGGAAGCAGTTCTCCAGACATAAAATAGCTCTATTATTTACACTAAATGTTAGAATAAGTTTTATTTTTCTTAATCTAGTAATCTGGATGGAGAAGGGGGAATAGTTTTTGGGGTTGGTGGAACAAGTGTGACCTCTTTGTCCTTTTTGGATGTGCCTTAGGCTATAGCTGTTAACTACATGGTCAGATCTAATTTGTCCTACAGGAAGAACAAATTACGGAAGAATTAAAACATAAACAAATTAGTCCTAAATTAGTAATTGAGTAAGAATAATCTGTTTACAGTAGGTGTCTGACTTTGCCAGGAAAAGTATCCAACAGTTTATATTTCCCATGCACATCTCAGCACAGACTTAGAGCTTAAAAGGAGACAGGGGAAAAATACTAGGTGTAACTGAGACTGCTGGATGGCTTTGGGTGCAATTTGTAACTAATTGGAAGAATGTATAATTAGAAGCAGATTTTAATTTTTAGTATTAAGACAAAAGTGTTCCATTTTTCATGACTTCTAATGTGTCCAATTTGCTTTAGTATCTTTTGCTAGAAAATATTTTGCAGTTGCTTGTAGTTTTGCACAGCCATTATAAACCTTGAAGTGTGCAAAGGAGATTAACATTTTGCAGAATGGAACTTGGAGAAAAAGGAGGAAAACAAAATGTTCAGGCTGCTGCTAGGTAGAGATCCCTTTGAATTTTCTAGGACTCCTGTGAGCATTTCCCCCTCTTCTCAACCAGTTTTGAATCTGAGGAAATTACCTTCTGTGCATAGATATGCAGGAAATGAGCAAAATTTGTAGTGTAAACATTTTCAAATGAATATTTGCACAGTATAGTCTCTCAGCAATGCATTATCCTCTTTCATTTGGTAATCAACACATATCCCTTATGAGTTGTGTTGAAAGGGAAGAGAGTGACTCTCGCTAAACTCTAATTATCCTTTCCTTCCTCCTGGGAAGAGCTCTCTTTAAGCTCCCTTTTGTGTGCTCTGCATTTCACAATCATTCCACCTCTTGATCCCTCCTTTTCCTTATTTTGCCTCGCAGTGGACTCTAGGATGTGAGGACAGCACAAACCCAGACAGCTCTGTATGAGTGTCTGCTGAATTCCTGTAAGGTAGGATTGCTGTGCCAACACAAAGCCTCGGTGAGGTTTTATGCAGGACACAGGTTTGTGATAATAAATAAATATTTCTTGGCTTAGGACTGGGAGAATGACATATTTCCATTAGCCCTGAAGTACTTTTGACTCGATTCAATCTGTGGCAACATGAGTCAGCTGTTTGTGCTAAGCAGTGTTTCTAATTCAGCCTTTTTCCTAATAGGCACGTACACATAACGTGAGCTTCCTACACCGATTAATCTGTGTTTCCTCCATATGGTTTGGAGATTTTTATTTTCTTTCAATTCAGTGCAAGCTGCTGAAGAGTAAAAGGCAGTCAAGGCCTTGTTCTAGCGAAAAACCGACCCCAGCTGAAGTTGCCAGGGAACCAAGATGAGCATATCCTCAGTAGTTTAGGGAAAGGAATTTTTCAGCCAGTCCATCTGACTACTAGGGCTTGAAAATGGGTAAAGCCCTTGAGTAGCCCTGTATGTTGAGTAGCCCTGGGTGACTTTCTGAAGGCAGGGGGTGTAGAAGTTTCTGGTCCAAACCTCGCTAAAGCTGGTTCAGAAGGACAAAGCAATAAGCCTGTGGAGTTGAGCTGAGATATTACACCTTGATGAGAGGGAACATCAGCAGACAGGAGAGGAAGCTTCTGGAGAAGACCTGTGTTTGGTATAATATTGAACTTCAAAGGTTTGGAAGCAGATACTTTGTATTTGGGAAGGGTAGGAGTTTACAGCCTGTGCATGTAACAGAATGACTTTATTTGCTAATTTTAATGTGCAATTAGGAGTGTTAGAGTGATACTAGCAAAGTCTTGCTATTGCTGCCTCTGGGGCTACAGAGTGATGCTGTAGCCTTATTCATGTGCATCCATGGATATAGGGAATACAAAGACAAAAAAGGATGCACACATGCATGGTAATACACTGCAAAATATAACTCCCTCCAGGAACCCTGATTAACATCCTCTCCTCTCCTCCCCCAAAAAACCCCAAACCAAAATTAAAACCTTTTTCTTTTAGTATCAATGAAATCTAATGGCACAGTTTTTCTCCTTCGAGCAGGGAGAATGTTAATTCCCGGAATGCACTTTATACAAATTAAACTCCTTTCCCCTTTCAAACATAATTTTTAACAAAGGAATCAATCTCTCTCCCAGCAAACCAAGGTGAACAAATACATATATAAAATAATTAAATTGCTTTTTTCTTATTATAAGAGTTTGTTTGGTTTGTAAAACCAGGCTGGAATATTTATGCCCTTCCTCTTAGGGAAGGTCAGCAGATATACACTCAATTACCTATTTGTGTGCGTTAAATCAAACGACTCTATATTCAATATTTTGTTTTTTAATTTTGCCTGAGCAGGAAGCTGGAAATCCAGATTAATGAGTCTTCCCCAGTGACATAAATTCTGCAAGGTGTTTGTAGCTTGCTTGCCTTGTTAAAGTGCTCTGACGTGACTGATAACCATTGTCCCCTCCGACAGCGAGGGCTGCACAGCAGTGGCAGGTAGACCAGCAAGCATGCAGAGAACTTGTGCTAGGATCCAAATTCGAGAGGTTTTCATTTTTTTTCTGCTTCTAGATTGTGAGGGATGGTTTCTAAATAGCTTGGTATCCTTCTAGTTTTCTCACTAACAGCTGTTGTTGGACATGATAACATACCTAAGTCAGTGCAGCTGAGCAAGGAAAAGTAAAGCTTGTTTCTGTGGGGATGTGGGGGCAGTAAAGTCCCTTCTGCTGAGGGGGGAACTGGGAGCATCTTGTGCACGCCCTATACTGCCTATATAATGTGGGTAGTTTGACTTGCAAAGGGTCCCCATGTGAGTGGTCTGCAAGATGCCCCAGTTTTTCTCCTCCTTCTGTGTTTACCTACTTGGACCCTGAGCCTACAATGCCAGGTTTCTTCCAGAGAACAGTAAAGTTGCCATAAAAGAAATCCAGATAATAAACATTTCAAATTACTTTGCACCATCTTTATAGTGTGCAGTGATTGACCCTTGTCTCGTGTCAAGACAGCCTTTACCCCAATGGACTGGGAATCTGATGGACCAGTGCAGGCAAAATGAGGTGCAACACCTCAGGAAAAGCTTCTGCTGATTTTGGAGCTTTGTTTTAATCTTGTCCTCTTTCTCCCATTGTGTGATACTGAGGTAAAGAGTGGATTTATTTTCTGTGGGCTAACATTTCGAGAGGCTTAGGATCTTTCCTTTAATGCAATGGCTCAGTCCTCCCAATTTGTTTAAAATACAGGAATTTAACTTGAGCGATAGGTGTTATCTGCAGTAAGTTCTCAGTAAGGTGTAACTGAAAACAGATTAAATGTCAAATAAAAATTACCTCCATCTGGCAGTCTATGCAAGAATTGGAAAAACAGTTCAGAGCGTTTGGTCTTCAAGTAACAAATATGCAACATTTAAAGAAATAGTTATTGCCAGAGCTTTGAATGTGAGTCTGAATCAAGGTTAAAATTGACAAAAGACCCTCACAAAGGGCTGAAGAAATGAGTAGCACAAGGTACCTGTGGTTGTTGATGTGGCTGCAATCCCAGCAGAGGTACCTGTATTGCAGTGTGGACACCTCTCTCTAATCAATGTATTGTTACTGCTACTTTATATTTTGTCTTTAGGCAGAAGCAGAAAGTAAATGTAAGTAAAAGAGCCATGCACATTGCTCTCTCCATAATCCTGGTGCTATGAACAGCTTTTTAGCCTGTAGGCCATTAGTGTCTTTGAATAAGTATCCAGTTCCTTTCAATAAACACTCTGCATCTGAAGTTAAAGTGGCTACTAGCAACTAAAGTGACAGCTACTCAACTGCTAGCAACAAAACGAAGCTTGCTAAACCTGAAGATGTCACATCATTTTCATAGCTGCATTTCAGAGCTCCTGGAGACTCAAGTACCATATTTGCAGGCAGAAACAGGTAGTCAACTAGGGTGTTTATTCATTGAAGGTCAGGCTTTTGTATTATGAAACTTCTAGCAGATGTGATAAGCAGTAAATTGCAGATCTATCACCTTCCCTTTTCTATTTTCCCCCCCACACCCCCCCTCCCAGTAAGCGTGTGTGTGAAATCAGCAGAATACTGCCTACATGTGATTTATGGCCCACTTTTGACCAACTCTTATCAGGTTCCCACAAGCCCTTTTCTGATGCAGCTCGTGTCTGAATGACAATAGACAACCAGTGCCATTATGCTCCAAAATCCCTCTCTGCATTCTAGACACCTAAGATTACATCTGGGCTATTGATTTATTACTCCCCCCCCTGCATTTTTTTTTTCCCCCACAGGGACCAGTTTGTTCAGCCTGAACAAGATAGACTATTATTAAACTGAGCAAACTACTCCATGTGAACTTGGTAAAGAAATAATCATTTGCAACCACCTTTCTAACCACCCAGGTTCATAAAGAAATGTAGGTGTTGAAATATTAAATCTGTTTATATATGGGTCCCACCATTCGTGTTTGTTCAGATTATATATAATTTATATATATGAAATGAGACCCAACAGGCATTCTGTTGTGTTGGACATTATAGGCATATTGCCTAAAGCACTGCAGTATTGCCACCCAATGTACAAAACCCAAATTATTACAAATCTTCATTATAGAAATACCTACTGTAACGCCAACTGTATCTCTAGCAGGGAGGTTTTATGACACATTTTAGAGCCTCAGCAAAATTTATATGTTCTACCAATAGATTTTTTTCCTTTTCTTTTTTGGGGAGGGAGAGGAAGCTGTAAATTTTAGAGTGTGTTGGATTTTTATATCTCCTAAAAATGTACTGTGCAGAATTCACGTTTAATATCCCTCAGCTATAGTCATCTGTGTATTTAAGTCAGCAAGTGAAAAGGTACAGACAGGGCTTCTAGTTAAAATGGTTATTTTTTTCCTTTCTCTCTCCTCCCCCCAACTCCCCCTTCCCTCCCACAAGCACATACCTCACCCTTGCATCTTCTTCTGGTTAAAATAACATTACAAAAGCTGATTCACTGGTTCACACGTGAGCTCCTCTGGCCTGCTTTCAGGAAACTCTGAGCACTGCCACACCAGACCAACAACTTCTGCAGGTGCTCTGAGAAAAACCCAGTGCACAGCATGGACCCAACACCACAAACAGAGCCTTTCAGAGCTTTTCCCCCTGTCCTTGGCCATGGGGACAGATCTGCCTGATTTTCAACTATATCTCCCATTGTCTATACCCCAAAGGATTTATTTTATTCTGCCTACTATGCCTTGTGTATAAATGTCTATCATTGCTTGAGTCCTGTTAGACTGTTTCATTAATGTACGTGGGCAGAATCACACACAGGCTGCAATTGAAGCATTTCCTTTTGCTGCCCCTCTGTACTGCTGATATATTTTTTTAAGGCATTTCTTTGTTCTCCCGTGGAGCAAAACTCTCTTATCATCAAAGAACCAAATAATGCCAGCATTCAGTTAGGAAAAACTAACTTTTGTCATTTGTTAATTGGTGTCAGGTTTTTATCACATAATTGTCTAATGATTAAGACTAAAATAGTCCTTACAGAAAAGATATTTTTTCATTTGAAGTTTTGTGATTACTCCGTGGTTCCTTCCGTGGCCTTCTATTTCTTTCCTGTCCTCAGAAATGGAGATCCTGCCACATCCTGTGTCTGTTCCAATAAAACACCCATGGACATGTTCAACAGCATTTGGAAGATCAAATATCCATGAATATTTTTGAAATATTGCTGATTTTTTTTAAAGGTGGCTGGTCAATGACTTGTCTGACTAATACCTATCACTGGGGCCCTGTAGAAAGGGAAAATCATGCCTTTTCAATAAGAATCTAGTTGAGCATCTAAATATTGGAATGAGAAAAGGAACTGTTTCATGTTGAGTGTGACTAACTGAGTCTGTTCAGTAGGGAAGAAATAAGTGACACAGAAATACATAAATCAGAGCTTCACAGACCCACAGATTGCATTGCTATTACATTGCACTGCTGCTCTGCAAGGATACTGGAGAGTTACAGTAGTTTCTGGTTAGAGTAGGGAGAATAATTAATGGCCAATGGAACAGGATGAAATGTTTTTTTCCTCAGAAATGGAGCAAGCAAGGAGGGATGCGAAGGCAGCACAAAACAAGAAGTGGAGAGTCAAGACAACTGAAATATGGCAGGCTGAAAAACCCAAAAGGGAACACTTTTTCCCTTAATGTGTAACTCAGCTGGGAAATTCTGTGCTTCTGTTCAACAGAGAACAAATCAAATTTTAGAGAGAGATAACCAAATTTATAGCAGTAGTCCATGCTACAGCAGGAAGAGCAACGTCAAGGTCACTAGAAAAGCACTGGATCCAGCCTTCAGTCACTGGGTGTTTGGGGCTGAACAGGGACAAGTAGCCAATAACTACAGGTAGCAGAGTTGTATTTTAAAAACTGGTTCTGGCCACAAAAGACTAAGTTTGAAGGGACTGTTTACCTTACCTAGCATTGCATTTTCTTTGCTTTTATCATTAAATTCAATGTTTTCTAACCAAGCTGTTGGATGTCCTGTGCAGAACGTCTTTCCCACTCTCCCTATGTCATGGATTAGGGTTGTATAGAGGAAACAGAAATCACAGTAATGCAAACAAGCCAAAAGAGATTTCAGTCTTGCTGAAGCTGATTGTCGCTTTTGTGACAGTCACTGACTGTTTGGAATAAGCTCTTCAGAGTCTTTCTGGCCTGTGTTACAGCTGTTGATTCATTTACATCTTGGTGTTACCACAAAAAGCTGTGGCAGAAACCTGCTCTGGGTAAGCCAGATGTAGAGTTTTTCTGGCTTCACGGAGGACCTCTTCCTCTGCCATGGAAATTCCACCATTCCCTCATTGCAGCTGACTTGAAATTGTGATTTATTTGTCTAAAGGCATTTCCTGGTTTCGCTTTGTTTTGGAGCAGAAGCCTTCTTTCTTTCTTTTAGCTCCTGGTGTCTTCTACCCTGGAATACAGGCATTGGCCCGCACAAGTGTTGGCTTGCATAATGCTGCTTCAGATAAAGGTCATAAATGGTCTTATTTGGAAATTAATTCAAATAAGAAAGAGAACAAGCCAAAACCAAGCCTCTACTGGGCATGTTAATAATGTCATTTGTTTACAGAGTGCAAGATCACTGCTGGAGGACATCCTGAATCATTGGCCGTGGCCCTCAGTGTTTGCCTTTGGTTGTCCCTGTTGTGAGGGAAGCGAGTCCAAAGGTCAGACAGACTCTGCTGGACCACCACTGCCTGAAGATAGCTATTCATCTTCTGGAAATCCAGACCGATATTTGGAAAGATGGAAGTTAGGATTCTGATGCCTTAAATGAAAAAAAAAAAATACAGGGGATTCACTTCATTCCATGGACTAGTTCCAGTACAGTCATTGGCACTGCAAGCAGGAGGAATTAGTGCTGCAGTTCTTGAACACTAACCAAGAAAAAGGAGGTTGTTGTAATGTTGGAAGAGGGTGGCAGCAGATTAGAACTGGTGTTTGGGGGCTGCATCAGTGGTGTGTGTGATGGGAAAGCCTGTTGGCAGGAGGTTTTGGTATGCTTATTTCTTACACACGTAAAAGCTGTGTGGGATGGGATTTTTTGAAGCAGTCTTCAATCCAGTAGTTATAGAAACATTCCACGCAGAAAGCATATTTGTTTTATTGCTCTTCTCAAACACACACAAGAGGGTGTGAGAAGACACAATCAAAATATAATCTCTAAGGGTGTTTGTTGTAGAGGCAGGCAGGGCTTGTGTGGCTCCATACAGAACGTAGGCTGGGTTTCAGCAGGTACCAGGTAAAAGAGCAAACAAATAGAGAGCCATATTTTCAGCCATGCTGAAAAGTGCCCTTTCCTAAGCATTTTCTCATCAACAACAACAAGATCAGATGTTTATCAGAGACATGAATAGCACAAACACATGGCTCTTGGCTCTTCCCTTCAGTAAGTAGCAGTAGCAATTAATTAGTTCTTGGAACACATTGCGTCTATAGAGAGAATTTTAAACCCTCCCTTTGTTTTTTAAGGTTTAGCAGTATTTCTGAGCAGTTCAAAGATCCACGTTGAACATGTGGAAGACTGGCATTTGACTTCAGCAGCAGGTACACAAAGCTTGTCTTCCCACAAGTTCAGTTGCACTTTTGGTTTAACGGAGCACATTTCCCTTATTACAGTGAATAAAGAGCAGGAGATATTCAAACACTCTGCAAGGGTCTCCTGGGTGTAGCTATGGATAGTAGGTAGTATTTATGCTCCATTTTGTATGCTTGTCAACAGCTCTTTGTGTCAGACTTTTTTTTTAATGCAGGTTGTTCTAAGGAAAGGAATGAAAAGGAGTGAATGTTGTCTGAGCTGCTATAAAGTATTACATTCTCTTAAGTATAAATCATCATCCTGTATATTCATTAACCTTAATACAGTTTAGTCTTTATGTGTCATCAGTTGAGCCCAATTTTTCCACATGAGTCATTTGCTATCTCCTGGATTTGTGGGGGCAAGCTAATTTTTGCATATAATGATTATTATCTATAGGCCTCTCTCCTTCTTTGTGCTGCTCATTGAATTAGAATGGCATTTGTGGAACTGAGAAGGTGCTGTGGGACAAGCAGGGTAGTGACAGCCTAAAAGAAGAGGAGAAACTGACTGCAGAGGAACAATCCATCATTGCATGGTAGTAGAGTTGCCAATGGTGTGGTGTAACATCTCTGATTCTTTTTTTTTTCCTACTGCACCAGTGTGTAAATCAGGAATTGCCCTGCTGTGACAAACGTGTAGTTGAGAAACATCCTCAAAGTTGAGAAACACCCAGCCTGGGCTGTCCACAAAGCAATGCAGATGCCCAAAGTGAGCATTGGTGAACATTGGGGAAGCTGGGGAGCCCTGAGGGATGACAGCAGACCTCAGACAGTGTCCTCAGCAGCCACCTCAGCACACCAGCTGCTTTGCCAGTGTCCCGTGCTGCCCGAGGGTCGTGCCATGGGTTGATTTTAAGGAGGGATGTAAAGCAGGATAATCTAGCCACTGACCTTGTGGATTTTTACAGGGAACTCATCCAGTGCCCAGGGGCTGGCATGACACAGGTGGTGCTCTCTGGAAGGTTTGACAAATGGGCTGTGGAGACTGGCACTGTATGTGGAGCAGAGGCAGGGGTCGATGTAGTGTGTATGAGATGAAAGATGAGGACAGGGCTAGGTCAGGAAGAACATTGTAGCTTGGGCAGTTGTCTTTTCTACTGTCCAAATTCCATAGAATCAGTTTTTCCATCTCTGCCAGCAAATCGGAGGCATTTGTAATTCACACTATTAAAAACCAGTGCCAATTTCTGCTACTTTGTGGATTACAAAAAAAACCCAACCAAACATATCCAGACAGAGCTATAACAGCAGAGAATAAAAATCCCTCTGTAGCTTCAGGTCATCACTCTTTTGGCTGCGTGAAGCTCACCTATTGACAGAAATCATCTACCTCCAGCTGATCTTACTTCTCAGCCAAGGTCTGGAAGTCTGTCACCTCCCGTCACGATCTGTCATACCAACATCACACGCAGTGTTAACCTAGCAGTTAGGAAGATTTGTTGCAAGTCTGTTGGATCATTTTTTTAAGGATTTTTTTTTTTAAAACCACCTAATACAATGGGGGTGAATTGTCTTATAGGTTAAGGGCAGAGGCTGGGTCTTAATTTATCCCAGTAATCTGCCCGCAGTGCACGCAGGAATCCTGTGGACTGCACTAAAAGTGCTTGAGTCAGACCCTTCTCTGCTCCAGACTCAATAAGGGCACGGGTTGATCTAAACACATATATCTTCTTCTGTGCCAGGGGGAAGGGAGAGGAGGAAAAAAAAATCAATGCTCTCTCTGGCTGAATTTCTAGTTGTGTTTCACAAGGCTGTCACTTGGCTCATCCCTTACCTCCAGACATGGCCGAATAGCCCTGCTGCTTTCCCTCTGCATTGGACTGTCTGGATTTTCCTCCAAGAACATAAGTTTGGCCTATTCCCCCAGCTTCTGCTTCTTCTCTCTCTTGTTTTTTTGTAGCCCTTTTTCCTCTTCCTCCTTTTTGCCTTCACAAACTGTTTGTCTTGATTTGGCTGCTCCATTGCCTTCCTCTCCAGGGCTCTGAATGGGCAGTGCCAATGAATTGTTTTCCCAATTCAGCCCAAGAACTGCAGTATCTTGGTTTTGGCCTCACAAAAATAATGATCTGTACCGATTTGCTGATTTAAAAGGTGTCTTTATGATAAAAAAGAGGAGGATTCCCTTCTAAAAATTGTCTTCATTTACATAAACAAAAGTTATTTGTATATGTGGATTTTTAGAGGTGTGTTGACAGAATTGAGAGAAAAGACTCGTAACTTGTTAAATAATCTTTGTAGTTCTTGTGCTGCTCAAATCAGAAGATATTTGTATCAAGTTGTCCAACTTAAACATCTTTGCTTAATCTAGTTTAAACTGATGAACTTTAAAACATAGTTTAAGCACAGCATAAAACTTAAATGTATTTTCTCATCTTTTAAACAAATTCTTGCCGTTTTTCCACTCTTTTCTGAAAACTCTTCTCTTTGCTGTCACAAAACATTTCCAACTAAAGCACTAAAAATACATTGAAATGTATTGTAAATGCAATAAGAAATGATTATGTTCCAGATCTGGAGAAAGAGTGGAGTTATAGTTTTGAAACCCCCAAATAATTTGCCTAAACTGAAGCTCCTAATCTTTGTGCCACATCACCTATTGTATGGAAGAATCAATCAATCAATCAATCAGCTGTATTGACATGTCTGCAGTGACTAGTTTGTCCTCGGTTCCTGACTAAGTGAAGGGTCCGTGAGGACACAGGTCCTGTCCTCCACTGCATGACTGGGAACAAGACTGAGGCCAAAGTAATGTTTGAAAGGTTTTCTTTTATTTGTAGAACAAATGTTTTCATCCAACTGTAGCACAGTCAAACAGTGTGAAGGAAACATAACAATCCCCCTGTCTCTTTATCTGTGTTTTCATAAGGTCACCCATCACCATGGTATCTAAGTGTCTTTCTTCTTTCCTTTAAGAGTCCTGGTCAGGAGTTGAAAATAAGGAAAAGAGAAGGAGAAATCCACAAAGAAAGAGGCATATGAAAAGTAAAAAATACGGAGCTGGAGGGTGAACCTAAACACTCAGAGGTAATTTGCTTTGAGGGGCAAGAACCCTTGAGACCTGTGCGTAGACTTTGGAAAAAAGAATCTGTGAACAATAGTAAAGGCTATGAACGTGCTGTCCCTCTGACAGGTATGTAAACCTTAAGATTAAAATAACAGCTTCAAAAATCCTTCTGTCAGGGTGAGTTTGCTTTAGCTAGTCAGGGTTTCAGGGGAAGTATCGTAAAGACAATTTATATCAAGTGGAGATAGCAAAGGAAAATTCTGTTTGAAATTTCTAAACAGGTCGGTTCTTGAAACATATCCTCTAAAACTTTACAAAGTTATCATGACATTAAAATAACATTATATAAACCCATGTACTTCAGGATTAGAACTAGTGGATTTTTAAAAACTGGTTTTTTTTCTGTATATGTTTAATTGCCTTTAAGATAAATTTCATGCATAAGAAGGAAAACAAAGAATCAGGAAAGGCCCAAAATTTAAGCTTCTTTTTTGTTTTTTTGTCCTTGTATCATGATTGTTTTGATTTGAAAATATTTTCACCTACAGTTCTGACAATCCCAATACTCTCTTGAAGGGTTCCTTAACAGGCTTTTAAACTTTTGTCTTAGTTTAACAATGTATTTCCACTCTATCACATTTTGGTTTGGCAGGGGAGCCTTTTAGTGCTTTTTCTTACATTCCTGGTGATGCTGAGGAGAACATGCCAGGTATTTCAATCACATGTGGGTGCTAATCACATCCCTTCAACAAACACAAGCCACTAACCAAACCACTTTTTGTATACTGTAAAGACATAAGAGAATTCTTGACTGGAGAAACCAGGCATGATGTACATAAAAAGACATTTCCCAGCTCATTGATACTTCCTTAAGCAGCAGCTTCCTCCTCCCAGAGATCTTACTTGAGGTTTGCAGATGACCACATGCAATGATGTGGTTTCTTGTCACTAGAAATAATTGTGAGGCACCAATATGTGGTGCAAAATGCTATTACTCATTAACAGGCATTTAACTGACCTAGTTAACCCAAAAGCTAATTGCTAGCTTGTATACATCAGCACACCTTCCAGCAACACAGGAGACTTCAAGATATGTTGAGTAAAAATTTCAGCTGCTGTCAGGCCACGTTCAGGTCAGGTTTAAGGCCCACCAGAGTCAAGGGCTGGCTTACATTGTGAAGCTGAGTAGACTGAAAGGTCAAATTCTCAAAATCTTCTCATGAACTTTGGCATTTGCTTTGACAAATCCCATGCCTCCATATGTAGCCACTGGTTCAACAAGCTACTTAGATATATGACCTGCTTAGAAGGACGTGAGTCATTGCACTGCCTTCAACGTGGTGACTCACATCCCTCAGCAGCGTCCCCTAAGCTGCCCCCTGGGTTGGCCCTTTCCCTCCAGCAGGCTGCTCAGGAGGCTTGTCTGCATTTTCAGGTGTTTATGGAAGGCAAATGGGTCACGATGATGGATTGTGTTTTTGCTGCCTGCTTGGAAAATGTGACCCCAAGTAATGACCCCAAATATTGGGAACTCTCTGTCTGTTCTCTCGTAGTTTGCTCCACCAGGAGTGTTATGTAAAGGTATTATAATTCAAGAGGAGGATCTTTTCCAGAAATGCCACCCCCCCAACTCTCAAATAGGAGCAGTAAAATGATTTTTTTTTAATTGCTTTGTCTTACTTCAGTTTGTGTGTACCCCTTCTATGCAATGAACTTCATCACAAGTCCAAAGAAACATTCACAATTGTTCCTCAGACCCATTATTTGTGTGTGTCTATCAGAGAATCACAAAAATCAGAGCCAGAAAAGTTCTGCTGCATTAGATCATGTCATTGCTGCCCTTGCCAACACAGATCTTTTCCCCTGTACAGTATATTCTCTAGTGCTTTGGCCAGTCTAGCTTCAAGCAGATTAGATTTGGTACTTTCTTACTGCCCTGTCAGAAGCTGTTGGAGAGGCTCGGGGATAATTGACACTGGCACCCTTCGATGGTGTGTTGTAGCCCTTACCCACTCGTCATTTGTACCCAAACACGCTGCTTTCCTCCAGCTGTCAGGAGTATTGTGTGGCCATAATTCTTTCAGACCCGGCATAGAGCCTGTGCCGAACACTTACAACTAAGATGGAACAGAAGAAATGAAAATGTGGTTTTGGTTTCTTTTTGGCAGACAGTGTACATAGGGTTAATTCTTCTGAGCAACCCAGAGGTGAATTTGTAAGGTGAGGGCCACTAGAATATTTTGCTGATGAAAGCTAGAGGTATTGAGATATGACGTGCTTGTCTGCACATGAAGCTTTTACATAGATAAAGAGGTATATTTTGCAGGGTTCAATTAATAACTACATTTGAAATACCAGCTCTCTGCTCTTGTGACACAGAAAACAGATTTTAGCCAAACAGTGAGCACTTTTGAAGAACACTACTGATGATATACACATTTAAGAAAAGTAGTAATAATGTTTGGAGTTTCCCTTTCCTCTCAAGGAATGCATCAAGTGTTTCACTCAGTCCATGCTCACACTGTGCTCCTGCTTTGGGTTTGGGACTATCCTATGATAAAACATAGAATAGTCTGGATAGGAAGGCTTTAATAAGCTGCTGGGCTTTTTGTATTCAGACTTCTTTTTGAACTGTTCTGTTTCTCCCAAAAGATGTTGACACACCATCCAGAACAGAAAACAAAGGGTCTTAACAGATCCCTTGGTTTTAATGTTTGCTTTCTTCTCTCATTGTCACCAGAACCCCAACCTCTAAATGCACCAGCTATAAACCTATAGAGCCATGAATCTCCAAGTACAGTTCTCCATCCAGATCACTGTTAAGACTCATTTCTATAGCTTTACAGGGAGAGGAATAGTCTCTTGGTGTAGCCTTTTTACTTACTGTTTTTACACAACTCATATTGAAGGTTCTAGACCTAGGGGACTATTCATAGCACTTGCTGCTTTCTTTGACTGCCTCTGAGTTCATGGATCCCAAACTGAGATCATGTCATATAGCCCAATGTTCCTTGGACATGTAGCATCACATGACTATGTCATTTTAGGTAATTAATATTTTATTTATAAATATGTATAAATATTTGTTATAAACAAGACTTTAAACGGAAGCCCATGAGAAAAAAAAAAACACAAACTATTACATTTATATTAAAACATGTTCAGAAGTTTAATTATAAGAAAGAAAATCCAGCTGAGCTATTAAAAATGCATCACTGTACCCTGCTCTGGCCAGGTTGTGTCAGGCTGCCACGTTCAACTGGAAGGTGGATTTTGTTGTGTTCCACACTAAATCCAAGAAACCAAACTGGTGATTTTGGGAACAGCTAAATACTCCATATTCTTGTCTTTCTTGGGCAATACTCTGTCTGAGACTCTGGGTCAAATGCTGCTCTTGAAACCTCCTGTATGACTCATGGCTGAGGAGGAGTTTTGCTGGATTTGAAAGATGAAGTTTAGTGCCTACTGGAATGTCCACTTGAAAGTGGGATCATCCTCCTGACTCAGACTGTGGGTTTATGTCTAGCTCTGCAGGGACCCCCGTTTTCGTGACCCAGTAAATTAGAGGTCTGACTCCATTGGAGTCATCTTCTGTTTGCTGGGGATCCTTCCTTGTGACACACTGCTTGTGGTTTTGTTCCCCTTTTCTGTAAACTCTTTCTAGGAAATCTTGGAGACAGCCTTCTTGGGCTGTCTCCCTGAAATATTACACCCTTTAGGAGAAGGATGTATTTGACTAATTACCCCTTTGTAATATAGGGCTGAAAAAGGGCAGTTTTAAAAATAAATAATAGTCTAAAGTAATTAAAATCATCATCATGACTCTGGTAGCTGTTTTATATAGTTACCTCAAACCAGAATGACCAAACATCTCTGATTAAATGTCTTACAGAAGCATTTAAATTCAGCAATTTTAATAGTTCTTAACAACTCCCATTGATGGTATTATTTTTCATTGGGAAGAAAAATGGTTATTGCTCACATTGACCTCCAGTAAATCTTGTCACCCAGCTTATACCCCAGTCTTGAAATATAATTAAAGCACTCTGTTTTGATAATAGTGACTTACAAAAGTGTAGGAACTAGTATTTACATTTTCTCTTTTTATTGCTTTTAACTTTCATACAAAAAGAAAGGTAATGCAACTGAATTACCTTAAATGGCCATGACTGATTTATTTCTGTCTAGAAATGTTGTAGTTGACATACATCAAATATATATTTATTTTTTTCCTAGGATTACCTCAGTGTTTGACTGATCTTTTTTTAATTTTTTTTTCCTGGAGTGATTTTAGATTCAATCCCCAGTGTAAGCACCTTAGAGGACCAAAAGAGTTGTTTTCACCCCACATGAAAAAAAGGTGACTAAACAAATAAATAAAAATGAGGTTTGCAGCCATATATTTCTGCATACTGCTGTTCATGATATTCTGTGTTGTTGTAGCAACATGTTCCTCATCTATATTTAGTTTAATAGCTACTTTTGGAATATTGCAAGCTAGTACAGTATATTATCAAGTGGTTTGAATGACATCATAACCTATGAGTGTCATCTCTTGTGGGTTATAAAATCCTCCCAAACCTTCCGTTTGTATTAATGTCTTGTAATATAATTTTAAACCAGGTATTATAGTTTACAGTGGAAGGATAAAATTCTGGCCTGCCTGGTATAATGCACTGGGGGAAGAAGAGGGCAGAGAAAAGCACAAATCCCACCCCATTCCAGCATGGACTGGGCGAGATAGGCAGTGTGGTACTGACTGGGCTGAGGATTTTCCAGTTAGCCAGAAGAAATTTATCAGTTTCTAGGGAGTATTCCAGGTGATCCCTGCTCACACTGAAGACCTTAGGCTTTTGTTGAAATTTAATTTTGAGACAGAAACAACACAATGCCTTTTGCCATATTGCCCCGTGCTGCACCCAAATGCGTAAGGCAGGGCCTGGATCTTGCTGGAAGTGTGTCCTTCCATCCATTGATAACTGAGGATCTACCTAAAACTGAGTTGAGAGCCTCTGCACTAGCATTGGTGAGTGTGATGAATGCTGTATTGTCCAGCCAAGTCCAGATGTTTTTGCAAAAAAAGTGGAGTAGCACCCTCAGAGATTCAATGGGAATCCCTCAGTGGAATTGTGTCTCCCGTTTCTTAGAGACAAATACATTTCTATCTCCTACAATCCCGTGTTAGACTGGAGGCCTCCTTACAAGGTCGTATTTGTTGCTTGTTGGGGAATCCGTGGCAGGTATTTGTCTTCACTGAAGTGAAAGGGGAAGTGGAAATCTCTGAGTGTTGTGAATCCCAAATCTAAGCTCTAGGCCTGT
>WEIV01004044.1:36367-48425 GCA_013390005.1 Calyptomena viridis
AAGCAAGGCTTGATTCATCATGGTAAATGTCAGAGGCATGAGAGAAATGGTAAATCAAGACTGACAAAGATCCGAGGTGTTGGTGGATAGTAGGAGGGTATTTCTAATGTCCCTAATGCAAAATGTTATCAGGTTTTTGTGGATGAAGACTCCATTTCATCCCAAAGAGGGAAAGTCCTGCCTTTCTCAGGCAAGCGGTGGAGCTCAGCTTCCACGTGCAGTGCAAGTTAGGAACTTCACAAGCAGGGGGAGTAATACTGATTTTAAATGGACTTCAGTTAGCATTAATAACCAATGGGGCACCTAAAATCTGCAGCAGAAGTTGTTCATCAGAAGATCAGGCTCATTGCAGACAGCTGGCTGTTTGACCAATTTCTCTGTCCTTGGAGCAGAGAAAGACTTTGCAAGCACTGAACTTCTGCTCTTTTTCCCTGTGAATCCTCCTTGCTCTGCCTCCACAACTGCCCTTCTTCTCCAGCTTGGTTAAGTTTTTATGGGGATTACTCAGCCCCAGATGCCCTCAGGTGGAATAATCCACCAAGAGAGGCTTAATTCTTTGCACAGGGGTTTTCCAAAGCCTCCTTCCCTGCCAGCACCACTTGCCTCTTTCCATCTCTCACGTCCCCTGGAAACCGCTCTTGCCAGCACTGCCATTTATGATTTGTCTGTTGAAACTGGGGGGAAGTGTTTTGGGAAGGCTCTTTGTCCCGTTGTGAGGAATTGCTCCATTTGCAATTTCTTTGCTGGGCTGTTTTGGGGCCCCTGTAGCCCTCACACACCTGCCTGCACTGTGTCAGTGGCCCTGGGCTGTGGGCAGGGGCTGGAAGGAGCGAGGGCATTGTGGGTTTGCCTCTGTCTGGGCATGCAGGAGCAGCATGGCCTCACCTGGATGTTCATTGTGAGAGAGATGAAGAAACCCAAAGCTGACAATTTTCCTTAATATGTACTTGATGTAGAATAGAATATTTCAGTTGGAAATATTGGACAGCTTTCTGTCCCCAACTACATCACACAGTGATGTCAGAACATAGGAGGCACAACAAAACTCGCACTATAAATTCCACTTTCCACTGCATTTCTGAGTCCCCACTCTGATTTCTTCCCTACTCCAGCAGCAGTGACCTCTCCTGTCTCACAGGAGAGGAGGCAGCCAGCTCCTACAAGACAGGAGCCCAACTTCACAACTGGATGCTTTCAGACAATGTCGATGTTCTGTTTGCCTTCTTTTCTCTGTAGCAAGAAGACTAGAAGCATAATTTTCTTTTAATGATGTCTGAAATGTTCAGGAACAGTAATGAAATCCAAAAACATGCCATAGTGTCAGATTCACCTCTCTCTCTGCTAGAGCTCTACTTGTTTTACTGCAGGAAGTATTTTGTAGCTTTACAGTAGCAGCCTGGGTTTTGTTGCCAAAAGCCCAAATAGTGAAGTTTGGTGGTTTTGGGGTTTTTTTTTCATCAAACTTGTTGAAAGGCCTTTCAGTGCAAACTTGATGTCAATGGCAATTACATATATGTTTACAGATCATGGCTCCAATCCCATCCTGGTAAATGTTTTTGCACATGGTTAAATCTGCACGTGTAATTGCCTAGAGGATAAAATCTGAAGTGGTGAATGTAGGAAGATAATAACTTGAACTGAACTGTTTTCTTGTTCCTGTTTAATTTTGAACCTGTTCGACCCTCGTGAGTTCAAAAGTTCAGCTCAGTCTTGACCATTATTGAGTTTGGATCCTGTTTGGGAGAAACTGTGACTCCAAGTAAAGCAAAGGGTCAGAGGACAATAAATCCAATAGAATAAATAAAGTGATAAATGAAGCAAGCAGAAAGACAGAAAAATAAAAAAGTAGCACGTCTTGGGTGAGTTCATGGCTTTTGTGATGTTGAAAGGTGTTTTGCTACTGACTGCACTGGGGCTGGGATTTCTTCTGTAACACCTGGTTCAGAATTCCTGGAATTTAACCAGGATGTTTCTGTTACCTGTAGCACTCCCGTGTCACTGATAATGAGCTTTATTTTGTAGCTCTAATGCACTTTGTAGCTCCCAATAGCCCTTAGCCACAACATGTAGCAGCCCAGTCTTTCTGGGTGGCAGGGAAAAAAAAAAAAGTAAAGAAAGTGAATCTACAGGGCAGAATGGCTTTCCCTCATCTTCATATTTCTCCCCAGAGGCTTCAAAGCCTCAAATGCAGTTATCCTTCTAACCCAGTTTCTTTGTGACCCAATTTCTTTTGTGTTTATTGAGCTCCTCTGTGATACAAACGAAGCTGGCACCAAACATTTTATTACAAATTTCATGTCAGAAAGGACTGAGAACAGTTCGGTGCGTGTGTGTGCCTACAGCCTTGAGTGTCTGAATTTGGGCATTGAATTGGGGTGCCCTAAAGTTTTCTTTGACACCTAAACTTTTCTTTGAAGCCCAGTTTTCTTTGCAAGACATGTTATATTTTCCTTGGGCTTCCAATAAAGGAAGCAATTTGGCTCAGTGTCTTTACTTTCAAAAGCCCAGAAGTAACATCAGGGAAGTGCAGAAGTTCCGTAGGGGCAAAGCTGCACCAGGGACATGTAAAATGATTTAACTCTGCTGCCTGCAAAGGAGCAAGGGAGATTAGTAGGAAATACAGATGTCTGATAGTTTACAAAGCACTTCAATACCTTTTGGGTTGAGAAGTCAGGGCTTATATTAATTATTAATATTTTGATATTCTTGAGCTCCTAGTACTTCACAGTTTAAATTGTCCCAAATCCACCCATCATCAACATGTAAGAGGATTTCCTTTTTTTTTTTTCTTTCCCTTGCAGTAATTAAACTGAGTACATTCCCACTATAATTCTGCTGAGTTTATTTTGCTGGAAATTCTCCGCCTTCTTTTCAAAGTACAAACATCGATTAAACAGGAACATACCAACAACTTTTAAAAAGATTAAAAATCAAAGTTTCATGAGTTAATATTTACTTTGAAGGCATGCAGTGTTTAAAAAGTAAGATAGTTTTTCTGAATTCCTTGAGAAGTGTTTCTAGTCTGTGAAAGAGCCCATACTTAATGGGTTAAGTATTTGAAAACTAAAGGAAGAGCTCCAACCCTTGCAGAAAGTCCGAGGTTTTAAAGAGAGAGAGAAGTATTTGAAATGCTGCTTTCAAGTCAGGTCAGGGTTTTCCAGCTCAGAGACATTTCTTGTTGTCAGTAAACTAAAAATGGAAAGGAAAAAAAAAAATCCAAAGCCTGCAAAGGAAGAAAAGTCAGAGAACCTGAGTAAGTGATGATTTATCTGATAACGAAAGTCCTACTACCCTAATCATTCATGGTTTATTTCTTTGGCATGCAACATTTAAGAGAAATCCACTGAGTGCTAGTAATTCCACTACTGTGAAAGCCAAATCCTTCGTTTAAACTTTTGAGACAATTTTTCCATTTACTTCTCTGCCACTCAAGCAAAGAGCAGAAATCATAAGCTCACTCATACCAGTTCACCTCATCAATTAGAAAAGAGACAGGAGTTGCTTCCAGATGAAAAGAGGATGCAGCAGAGGAAAAATATGCTGGAAAATCAAAATAGATTGCCTCTAATAACTTCTGGATAGTGTTCCAAGCTTGGGTTGGCCACATTGAGGCAACCCTAAACTTCAGGAAAGTTGAGATTTGGAGCTGTCTGCTAGAACAGAATCATCAGAGAATATTGTACTTAATTAAAGAAATTGATGTCGAGAACAGAGCCAGCAGTTTGTCTTGTTTAAAATAATTAAGTCATAAATTAATACACTTTTACCCGAATTTGAAAAGCTAAAGCCCAAACCCAAATGTTCAGTTCATACTTGCTGCCAGCAGTGCCATTTGATAGTGTAGCATTAGCACAAGTAGCAAGGTTATGGCTGATGGGTCCTTCGTGTTGACACATCAAAGTTAAATGCAGAACAGTGTTTTCTTCATGGTTTGGGGGTTGGTTTTTGTTTGTTTTAACATCACCTTTGGCATCTGGAAAGTCATACAGTATTAAAATAAAATCTTAATGGACAGAGTAAAAAAATCTGTCATTTCCGAGGCCCGTGTTCACATTTGGTAAATAAACTCCTGAAGTAAGGTGATTAGAGAAAATTGTGGTGTCATCCTCTGTGGGAACACATATTTCTTATGCAGCAGAAAAAACAGTTTTGCCTACTATGTTCCTTTCAGAGCAGAATTTTTTCCCTATTCGTATCAGGCTTGCAAAGCTTTGGGATGGACAGGTAGTCAAAGCATTTTTCCTGTTTGGAGCTGAAAGAGGTGAGGCCGTTCCTCCCACTGGAGAGCAACTGCTCATGGGCAGGTGTGTGGCACCTCAGGGGGTGTGTGGCAGCCTTGTCATGATGGTGTTTTGCTCTTCATTGGCGATCCAGATCCACGTGCTGGGGATCCAACACCATGTGAGGGTGTTGCAGTTGGGTCTTTGGAGGACACTTGGTGTTTGGGGAGGACACCTGAGCTGAGCTTCTTTTCTTTGCTTCCACTGGGGGTGAGCAAAAGGTGAGGCTGGTGATGGTGAGAATGCAAGGAAGCTCTTTCCATGAAACCCAGTTTTAGAGTTCCAAAGGGCAGTGTATCTCTGCCTTAACTTGGAACCAGAGATCTGAAGCACATGTTTCCCATCCATCTAGACTGGATGTGAAACAAAGGCTGGAAGGTATAATTGTGCTGAATATGATGCAGGTTTTTTTACTTTTTGTTTTCTCTTGCTCTCATTTCTGTTGAGAAAAGATGGGCAGGCTGCCCATTAGCTCAGCTAATCCAGTTTTTGTTCAGGCTTTATCCTGAAATTAAAGAGACAGATTTAAAACACCATTATCGTGAACTATTCCCATAAACAATCTACTTTGGAGGAAAACATTTTCATGTGGTTGCAAAGTGAGTTAGAAAAATAACCACACAGACTATCTGTGAGTGGCTTGTTTTGAACCTGAAGGATGTATTGAATAAGTTCTGTCTAGGACCCTTTCCACATTTCCAATAATGATTTGGATAATGAAACAGGTATTAAACTTATTAAATTTGCAGGTGACACCAAGCTGGAAGGGTCTGCAGGCTGGTTGTTGGGTGGGACTAGAATTCCAAATCGTCCTGGTAAATAGGAAAAACAGGTTCAAGCAGAAGGGTTCCTTTGGTAAGACCAAATGCCAAGCTCAGTGTGGGTGGAAATGAATACTTGGACAAACACAACCCAAAAAACACCTATTTTACGAGAAGGGATCAGAGAAGACTTTGGCAGATCACTGGGTGGACACAAAGCTGCTTTTGGGGTAAAAGCAAACATATCCGGGGCAGGGAAGGTGATGTGTGTATTGAGAAGATGAAGGGAAGTCTTCATCTCCTTTGTGAAACACTGGGGAGACTTTTCTGTGCTGCTTGTTCTTGTTTTAGGTGTGATAAGGAGAAAAATGAGCCCAAGTGGGAGAGGTTGCAAAGGGAGCAAGGAGACTTCTTGGAGGTTAGCAAATGTGGCATTTAAGGACAGACTAGACATGTTAGGGTTGTGTAGAGTTAAAAAAAGCTGAGGGGGAATGATTTCATGCAGATCATACAGATGAAATCTGTAAATGGAAGTTGCACAGAGAAAGGGAATATTTTTTCCTCTATGTCACCTTGACTCAGAAGAAAAAATAGTGGGACTAAACTACAGCAAATAAGATTTTTAGGTAATGGGGAGCACATCCTGATTGTATGGACTTTATGGACTCAGGAGGTCGAGGAATTGCAGGCTCCAAGAAGTTTTACTGAGTGTCTGGATAAAAACCGTCCCTCTTCAGAGCATTCATTGACAGTGACTGTTATGAGGCCTTAAGTTTGAAGTTAAATAGCGAAAAACTGTATTCCTAGGACATTTGTTTCAGGAAAATGCCAGTGCAGTAAGTTTTCCAAAGAAATAATCCCATTACCAGCCCTCTTAGAGGGACTGTTTGTAGCCTGGCACACCTCCAGCTCAGAGCTCTTTCAGGAACACTGTGGGTATCTCTCCTTGCTCTCTGCAGAAATCTAGCATTGGAAACAAACTACTTAGAATTAGAAAGAAAAAAAAACCAAACCAAAATAAAACATGTTTCCACGTGACAATGTTGTTCATATACTCTACAGTGAAAATTAAATGTAAAATCATATCTTTTGGACTCCAAGAAATGACAGCATGGAAGAATATAATAGAGTGTAAAATAGAGGGTAAACTGTAAACTAGCAGTACAGAGCTAAATGAAAGATTGTCCTTCCTTCAAGGGTATTCCCTTCCAGGGTGAGATATACTGCTTTACCTTGAGATTCTGTTTTATTTCATGACATTGCACCTTTAATTCTTGCTATAGCTTTGTTTCACTGCATGCAGTATGGATTCATCTTGTGCTTTCCAAATGCACTGAGCAGAGGAAAATCTGTGGCATTAATTGAGAGACAGAACTTGACCACATAATAAGTGGTTGTGAGATATCTACGTGCACGATGGAAGAGGCTGGGATTCTCCTGGGCAGCCTAACTTTTTGCATTTTAGGCTTGCAAGTGCTTAAGTTTCAAGCTCCAGTGTTGTGGAAATAATGTCCAGCGATCTGATAGCGAGATCAGTGGGGCCACACTACAGTGGAGGACAGATCTGTGAGCAGGGTGGCTGCAGAAGCAAGCTGGGAGTCTGTTTCTTAAAGGAGAAGTCTCCCCCAGCACTGTGATATTTCTCTCTGAAGAGATCTCTTTTGCAGAGGTTGTAACTGCCAACTTGTCAGGTATTTCCTGGAATTGTCAGTCTCTCTGGGGTGCAGCAGACTGTGGTGTATAAAGCCACAGCACTGACATATCACTTACCTAGTGCTGCCAGACTTAGCCCTTCCATGAAGAATTCAAACTGTCTCCACCTTGTGCAGCATTTGCATTATCTAAAGCTCACTGTGTGTGCCATGGTCCATTCGCCTTTGCAAATGCTGTTTAAATATAGCATCCATAAATAAATGTTAAATAATTCATGAGCATAATTTTGTGAATTCTGCTAGGCCACACCTCTCTAGGGGCATATTTATGAACGTGCGTCAGCCTGGAATCGATGCGTCTGCCAAACGTCCAACCTCTGAGGCAGAATTCCCACATCCAGCCCAAAATGCTGCAAACGACTCTGATTCCACTTCACTAGTCATCCATCATACTGTCACTTTAATTCAGATGCTGCTACTTGTTTTAATAACATACATCTTACACAAAGAATATTGCTAACACAAGATTCTCGAGGTAGATTTTTACAACCTCATAAAATGGTATTAACCCTTTGATCCCTGATATTCTTTTCATACGGCTTTTTTTTTTTTTTTTATGCTTATCAATAACCTGTGTTCGTGGGGTCTATTCATGCTGGAGAATCTGACATCAATCACCGCAGTAAAAATATTATTCCTCCAGCATTACCCTAAAGAATTATGGAGAGAATAAAAGTGTTATTGCAGGAATTATTTAGCAAACAATAGATGGATAAAATGTATTATGGTAAGTGTTAAATTATATCACCTCATTACAGGAAAATACCTGAGATAGCACAGAAGGTAGTTCAGTGCTTTTTCTAAGTAGTTCAAAGAGAACAATAGCAGAATCCCACAAAAGATTTTACTATGAAACCCTGGAATGACAAGGCAACTTATATATTATCAAATAAAATGATAGTTTAGAAGGGAGGGGGAAAAGAAAATTCTACCTGCTTATTTCTGAGTTGCACCTAGAGATATTTTGGGAGTAAAGGGAAGCAAATAATAGGACACAAAGCGTGCTTGTATATAACCTATGAGTTCATGGGACATATTTGTGGGCCTTTTGCTTGTCTTTATAGAAATACTTTCCTCATTTTAACAGAGCAACATGGAATACACTGTTTTAAAAAATATTATGCTTCTATTCCAAATAAAGAACACTCTAAGTTATTTCTTTCTTCCTTCTCCCTGCTGTCTTTCCCTTGAGGTCAGCACCAGGAATTAGAAAAGGTTTTACCGAAATGCCCGATTAACCCAATTACTAAAATCATGCCAATATTTTAAGTATTATTAAGGATACCTAAACAAGGTTGTGTTCCGTGATTTCACCAAGTAGACTCTTATCAGTTAATGCAGATTTAGAGAGGGGAAAAAAAAAGCATAATGTTGCTCTGGGCTCATGGGATTCATTTGATCAACATGATTAAATTATTTCCTTACTCAGCTAGAAGGAAATTACTAGTAACCAGACATTATGTGTCTGTTAATTATGTGCAATAAGGTTCTCTGCTATCACACCAGCTCTTGCATTCATGTTCTGTGTGTTTTAAAGACATTTTCATCTTTTAAATGTAAATATTGAAAAGGGACAGCTATAATTTTCTTTCCTCTTATTTAATAAATATCTGATGTGCCAAAAGTCACTTGTAAGAAGCAGCTGTTTGTCCTTGGTGTTTGTCCATGGGCAAGTTTGTGGAGGTGACATGCCAGCATTTCACATGTTTTGGGTCGCCCCCACCAGGTTTTTTTTTTGTGTTGCAGTCGGTTTTTTTAAGTTGGATCATTCATTACTGTAAGGGATGAGAAGGAAGGTTTGCCAGAAACCTGTAATTTTGCTTGAAATAGTTAATCTCCCTGATGCAAGGTCTGCTCACCTATACATTGTGTTTGTGCCAGATCTACATTCTGCTCTGATGCTGCCCAATCTAGGATTTCAAAAGGATTTTTTATAAAGGAAGAAACATATGGTACAAGAGAGGCCTTATTCTTTTCCTAATGAAATGATGGGCTTCTGTTTCATATTAAAGTGTTAATAGGTCTGAAATTAGGTCTCAAAAAAGAGAATAGTGCTTTTAAAATTCTTAATATGATTCATTATCTGCAGTCAAAACCAGATGACATTTATTTTTATCCCAAAAATAAAAAAAGCCAAGCCAGGGGAAAAAAAAATCCTGGATTCAGGCTCTGATTTATTGAACGGAAAGCTCTTTAGAATCAGAGCCGAGGCTGGAGGCTGGAGGTTTTGTTTGAGTTTGAGAACCTTCGTATGTTTATGAAATCTAAACAAATATTTCAAAGAAGGTGGTGTCACATTTGAAGTAAGTGATCCTATTAGGCCCTGGGACACGGCTGCTTTGTGGGGGGACTGGGCAGCATTTTGTGTGTGATAGTGCTGTGTACTGTTAATGCACCGAGACATCACTTTCATCCGAAATGCAGATAGGGCTGAACTTCTCCCATGCACTTTGGCTTTCAGTGTTAATAATGAATGAATAAAGTTCAGGGGATAGAAGCTAAATGGATATTGTATTTAAAAAAAAAAGGACTTTTAACTGATGGCATGCCGAGCTATTCAGAAACGAGCGAAAGACAGTAAATGCACGTATTTATTACAAGTTATTGAGAAGGCTGTAATGAGGCATTTGTGTGAGTTATGCTGGCATTAAACACCAGGAATTTCAATACAATTGAAAATACGTGTTAATTAGAAATAATGAAGTTTTGATGACATTTTCTCGATTATGGGAATTTGGGGTGCAACCTATTTTGCCACAGCCATCTTCCATAGAATAGAAATCTCTTCCACACCCTATTATTTAAGATCATTATCTTTCTGTATGTCTGCTGGAAAAGTGGTGAGGAGTCTAGTGGGTTTTGTAGATCTTGGGCACTGCAAGCAGGCAGCCTAGAAAGTACCTTCTCTGGAAGCACCATTTGGATGATGCCTTCAGACTTTCTTTATCTGATTATTGCAAACCACCAAGCTGCTGTGGCCATGGTCTCTCTTGATCAAGAAAACTTGCTAGTGATGCAGATCCTCATTTACTGTCAGCTAACTTCATTCTTAGGGTGCCAGCTCTTGTCTACACAGGGTCCACCTCAAAACAGTCATCACCACTTGCAGCATGTAGCAAATGATAGTGAAGAGCAAAAACAACCTGAGGTTTTGTGCAAACTGTACCAATGGCTTCCCTTCCATGTCCTGCCTCCTTACCTCTAGGTGCTGGAATTTCTTATCCCAGAAGACCTGGCGTTTAAAGATGCTCTCAAACATGTGTAGACACAAAGCGTGCTTGTATATAAGTAGTGCTTGTGCTTAGCTGTGAATAAAGTCACAAAACAACTGTCCTCAGCACTTTCTGAGCCATACAAAAAGAATTATACAGTGAAGAGCTAATCCCCAAATGATGTGCAGGTATGGGGAGGGGTATGTCTGACATTCACATTAATACCAAATGAGTTCATCATGATTAATGTTATTACATTAAATATCAAAGGAATTAATAATGATTAGACCATTATTCTAAAGGGTTACCAACATGACACCAGCTCATTTTTTAACAGCTGTAGACAGTTGGGTTTGGACTTTTTTCTCTCTGCACATTTCCAGTCCTCACCTCCTTTGACCAAATATACTCACTTGGAATTTCATCTTACTGAATTTATGATTTTATGGCTATGTTTCCTGCCAGGACTAGATCCAAGTCCTGATGAAGTCATTAGGATCTTTGCTATTCACTTCACTGCTGCTGAAAAGCTGAGGCCTGATCCTGATTTCCATGGAGTGATAATTAGCATTTCTGTTGGTTTCATTGGACTTTTTTATGCCCCCTTGATCCTAGAAAAAAACAAGAGAATATTAGTTTGAGGTCTTTTTAATTTGTTTTTTACAGAGGGTCTTTGCTTGAAGGACTGTGCTTTATGTGCATTCTTCTTCCTTTTCCAAAAAAAGCCATCTTCAAAGAGATCAGTAAGAAAGTCTAAACTACATGTGCAGTATTATGCTTTAAATAAAACTGGCTTAACTAGGGTTAAAAACAAAACAAAGTCAGAAGTAGATTTTGTAAATAGGAAAAATGGCTGAAACAATGATTAAGAGCTATGTATTTTAAAGGACTGGCTGCCAACACTTGGGTAATCCACTGTTTCTTGATGCACAAATAGTATTATATTCCACACTTCCAGTAAAACTAAAGAAGTCAAAAGTTCTCATAAATTATGTATTCAGTCGAAACTGCTAAAACCTACTAAATCTGTTTTGAAATACTAATTTTTCATAGACAGTATTCAAAACTAGTGCATAACAAAGTGTATAATTTATAAAGGGAGAAAACAAATATTTTTCCATTTCTAATTTGAAATTCTTGTTTTAAAGGATAAATCTTGTAACATTTGACTATTTTCCTTTATTTTTTGTCTTTGCTAATTTTTTACAGGCCTTAGCTAAAATTAAATTGCTGCTTGATCAGCTGCTGCTGATTAGTCATCTCAAACCTTTCACAGATAAATATGTTAGGACTTGCAGTTTGGCTGTCATTTTTCCCTGTTCTAATTGTTAAGAATTTTTCTTTGGTCCCTTCATAAAATGGTAGCTTGGGGTTCTTACTAGAACTTTTGTTCTGCTGTACAAAAACACCAAGAAAAGAGAATTAAACTGGTTGTCAGAAACCCATTTATTATAATGTTCCTTTTCCCATAGGTCTTCCTGTTGTGTCCATGCCATACCAACCTCTTCAGCAAAACACATATCTGTGTATACCTATGTATATATTTATATTAGGAAATTAACCCCAGGCCTATTAGTTAATTAATTAATATGTGGCATTAAGGCTGTTGGGCACAATGCTGTTTACTTGCAGCAAAAATTTTTGCCTTCAAAAATTAGGTGGTTGCATGGATACTGCCTGTTAGGAATGGTCCTTGATCCATGAAAATACCTGGTCCTTGGCGGGGAGTTGTCCAAGGGAATGGTGGATAAGTTGGGCCAAAACATGCAAGGAATGAGGTCGATGATCAACCAGTAAAGAACACAAGTACATTAGTGTGCTCATTCCATATTTGTATCACTCTTGTTGCCAAATGGTGGTAGAGTTTTCTACCTCCAGAATTTGGGTCCGTGTTCACTGTGTCTAATTTCGTACCCTTGTTCACAATCTTCTTCAGCATGATGTTCCAAAGGGCCATGGTAGAGCTCGATGAAGATAATGGTATTTACATCCGATATCGTACTGATGGTAACTTGTTTAACTTAAGATGACTGAAGGCCCACACTAAGACTCTGAATTACCTTGTCCATGAGCTCCTCTTTGCTGACGATGCC
>WEIV01004044.1:48595-155701 GCA_013390005.1 Calyptomena viridis
TGAAACAGCACCTCAGTCTTGGCCATATTGACCACCATCAGTGGTCTACTTTGGCCTCAAATCGGGAATCATGGAGACACACCATCTGTAACACTGCTGCCTCCTTTGAAAACTCACGTAGAATTAGTCTTGAGGTGAAAATTCAACACAGAAAGAACTGCACCTTGTCAATACCACCTAAGGAGACTTTTAACTCTGCCTTTGGTACCTGGAATTGTCTATCCTGCATTGGCCTTTTTAGCCACCAGCGCATTTGTAGCAAGCGTGGGGAGAGCCCTTCCCATATCTTTATTCGCGAAGCTTAGCCATGATTGTGCACTGATTTTTGAGATCAGTGATAGTTTTTTCTTTCAGTTAATGTCAATGGATAATGGCACTACTTGCTGTCTCTAAAAATCTCGTCATAAAAGTCTGAACATAGGGTTTGAGGTCAAAGTGTTCTGTTTATAACCCTCTATTTAAATCTACACTTGTAACTCATGGAAATCATCAAGATCAAAGTGTATATTTTAGTGCACAAACTTCAAGAAGGATGATTTTCTCTACCAGATCTATATGTTCCACCCTGAAAAATCTGAGCCCAGTTGTATTTAGCTAGACCGGTGTCCTACATATGAAATGCTCTCTGAACTGGGCATTATGAAGAAATACAAAAACAATAGAATAATGTGCAGTGGGGTCTTTTATGCAGAGTAATCTATGTGCTGGAGAGATGTAGACAGTGTTGTCAGTAGTGGTATAAACAGATATCACTGGTTTTGTTGTTCCTCAGTTACGTGTGAATTTCTCTGTTCTAAAAATACCTGCAAAATGTCTATACAAAATAGAATATTGTACTTCCAGGTCTGAGTGGTTTACAAGTGCTGGGCTGACTGAAGAAAAGTGCAACTTCATGAATGTGCTTTGAAAAGTACATTGAGATCCAGGAGTATGTTGTACAAACACAAGATATTAAATCTGCTAGGAGTATTTTGCATTATTACAATGTAAAATCAAAATCCTATGTGCATGCTTTAGTTCTGGTTGGTCGTTTTGTTTTGCTAGAGGAATGTCTAGTAGTTCCTGGGAGATTTGTGGTTCGGTAGGCTCAGTGCAGGGAGGATACCTCAGGAATATGCCCTGCTTGATTTCCCCTGGACTTTGGCACAAAGCAAGAGATTGGAGAAGGCCAAGTGTGGGAAACCTTCCAACATGGTGAGAGAAAAGGCAGTGGCTGGGCTGGGGTGTCAGGACTTCTCCTGCCTGGCTGGTGCCAAATGTTGGTTGTCTGAAGGCTTTTAAGGAGCACGGAGGGCACTAGAATGAGTTGTGTCACTGGCTCCAGGGGAGGCAGACATTGCCTTCCTCCAGCACTTGTCAAAGCTTATGTGATAAAGGAAGGTTTAAACGTGTAGCCGTGGCACCAAACCCTTTTGTGTTGTTTGCCTGACAGGAGGGAGAGGTGACTGTAGCCTTGGCTCGTGCCATGCCAGGGAGCATCCACAGGGCTGTGCCCACTGTGCCCTCACACCGTCGTGGCAGATGGTGTTGAAGGCTCACCTGCCCCTGTGCCTCCCCTGCAGTGGGTCAGTGAGACTTACAGCAGCCTGAACTGGGAGAGTGTTACCTACTTAAACTGTTTTTCTGACTTAATAAGAATTTTTCATCTATAGCAAGCCAGTTTAAAATATTGTCTATACACAAACAGTCATTCTGAATAATAGGCCTGCACACAGTAAATGTCAGCTCTTTAAATCACAGAGGACTTCGGAAGCGGAGTAGAGAATGCTTCATAACAGTTTAAACTTCAGCCTCCCATTTATTATGTATGTGTTTATAAATCTCGGAGGGGCACTCTTTTTCCCCCTGGGAAGCCCAAAGGAGCAGAGTTGTTTGTCAGCCGGGCTGGGTGGTGTGTGGTGCAGTGGTTGCTTCTTTGCAATCTGACCCCATTTGGTTTCAAGGTTGGCATCCAAGGTTGTGCCTGAGGGGAATTTTATTCTCTTTTCTCCTAACAGCAGCATATAGGACTTTTTATTTCTAGGAAGATAGCAGTGGGAGAACAAAAAGTGGTGAGGGGTCAGCAGCACAGTGGTGTGTTGTGTTTTTCTTTTTAAGCTAAACGTGAGTGATCTCCACCTTCAGAAAAGGACTCTCCATTTGCCACAGAGGAAGAGCATAAGAGTATCTTGCTCAGCTATGGTGTTGAAAAATTTCTTCAGTGTTCCCATCTGTCTTGGTTAGTATGAATACTTTAGCATTAAATGGAGAAAAGGAGAATCCATCAATAGTTAATAACTGACCTTAAGATAGGAATTCAAAGTTCACCACAATTAAACCCAAGTGTCAGCAGAACCCACAAGGGAGACTATCAATATATTTGACTATACCTACACATAGATAGCAGATTTAAATTCTATAAGGGAGATGACTGTGCATTATTCACAATAAAAACATATCGTTGTACTGTCTTTTATCTCAGACAAAACACAGAAGTTCTGTGTTATGAATGATAGTGGGAGAAAACATACTGAAGAGCAAATGTGATTCTGGATAGAATTTCATCACATGACTCTATTTTAAACCACATGTTTGTCAGATTTAGTGGGAGAATGTATCCATCTTGAAATTTTTAATAAGGTTACATAAAAGATTAAAAGCAAACATTTACAATATACAGGATTTAAAGATAATTATATTTCTCTTAAATTGGTTATTTGCTTGGTAGATAGTTAAAAATATTTACATAATCTATCTATGGTGCAGTGCACCTCATGGATGGCTTCTTTCATTATGATGTTTGATGTACATCCACAGCATCAGAAAAACAAAACATAAAGAGGCTGTTCCACAGACATAAACAATACAACTGATATAAAATATATGCTCTATTATTGAAAAAAAAAAAAAGCTACAGCCAAACCTGGGAGTTATGGGGTAAAATTTTGATGCCTGGAGGAGAGAATTACATTTCCCTATGAAAAACAGTGATGGCCTCACCACAAGGGGAGTTTGCTCTGGGTAGAAAGTAGATAGGTTGTTACTCTTGCTGCTGCAGCTGATTTTTGCATCAGTTTCTTTTCCCATCAGAGGAAGAAAAAAGAAGAACAAAGCTTGAAAAAGGGGCAGAGAAATAAGAGAAATGGAAGTTTGGTTTTGTAAGTAAGATTTCATAAGAGATTACTTTGAGTTTTGCAAATTTGTTCATGCCAGACTCCTTGACTAACTCTCAGTATTTTCTCTACCATTCTTTTTGTTGGCAAACTATTTGTAAGGAAACTTCATAGCAAGATGTATCAGGTGTACACAGAGATATACACATTGATGCTGCTTCAGTATAATGCTTTAGTATAATGCATCAGTGTAATGCTTTAGATAGGGGTCTGAAAAAAATTAAAATTGCTGAACAAGCCTATGTGATGAGTTTTTGAGGTTTTTACATATAATTGTATTTAAAAGAATAGGAAGATGAATTAATCATACTTCTTATTTTATTTTTGGAGATATTCTTCCTCTCAGTGGATTTCTGATTGATGGGGAGCAAGAACAAAGTAAATTAAACTAGTAAAATAGGAGAATAACTTTTCCTTTGACATCATCTCCTGTGTAGCTACAGGATGTATAAGTCCACTTGGACTTCAACTGTGATGTTTTAATAAACCAATGAACTTACTGGGAATGCTAACTAATATATGTAGCACTTTAATCATTCCTGGTACCAACAAGATCTGTCGAATACAGAGTCTTCACGAAGTCAGAGGACAGTATTAATGTTGAAATATAAGGTACTAAACCCAGGAAGTTGGTTTCTGAATGTGGTGCTAATTCAACCACATTATGGATCATTTATGGCCCAGGTGGATTATTACAAATGGAAGATATTGCTGATGATCACTATACCCAAGTTAATGATGTGATAGAAACGTTGACACTCGCTGCCTGTATTGTACTGCTGCAGCTCTCCCACTGCTCCTGTGGCTGCCTCCTCACCTCCACCAGCCCTTGTGCACAGCATGGCCTGGGACACTGGGAAGATTCAGTATTGCCAGCTCAAAAAGCAAGGAGATGTTCATTTTCTTGCAGAATAGTTCAGCATGCAGGAGGGATTGCTAATTAAGAGCCCTTAACTATAATCTTTACTAGAAAAAAAAAAATAGGTACCACGAACTCAATGGAAGACAGCAAAACCTGTGCCCTGAGTCACAAAATGTGGTGTTTCTGATTCTGATTCAGAAATTTTCTGCAGCTGTCTCCCTGATACTAACTGGGTATTCCCCATCAGCGTAGGAGATTCTGCAAGTATTTTGTGAGTGTATTTTTAATATTTTTCCAGCAAACCCTCTATATTCAAGTACTAGGTATGATAGGCCAAGTCATCAATGTCTTGGCTTCCATTTAAGCTTGACAAACAACATCACAATTGCCCTGTTGAGATACAAAAATGTATCTCAGAAGCTCGAAGCAGGACAGTTGCTAAGAGGTATTTCTTGCACTGAGTAATGCAATTTTAAAGCCTTGAGATTGTCTTGGAGAATGTTACTAAGTTTAAAATGTCAGCCAAGATCGAAGCAAAGTGAAAAATGTATTGCTGTAGGAGAGAATCAGAGGCAAGGGGTAGGAGACCCCTCCTAGGAGACTGTGTCCATATCCTGTGCCTACTTATCCCTCTCACTGCCCCTGACCACGTTAGCTAATCTCATTTTAGAGACATAGCAGAGCAAAAGATAAAACATGAAATAGCTGAATCTGACTTACTTCAAATGTCTGTTAAGTTTCGTGTCTTTTCAGTCCTAAACAGATTTATTTCACTTGTATCAGTCACTCTGTGACAGGTCTACATAAATCAGAAAGCAGGCTGGGAGGAGGTCCTTCAGTTGCCAACTTGCCTGTATCACAGATTCCCACAGAGTACATAGTGTATGTATATAGTACATGTATATGCAGAAGAGATTTAAGATTCAATGATCATCATGGAGTGTCACTTTCCTCACAGCTAAATACCCAGAAGAGCTGGTTGAAAAGGTTAGACGTATCTGTCAGGTTTTTAGGTACAACAAAAGTTCTTGTCCATTCAGTCTAAATAAGGCATAATCTCAACTGCATGGGTCAGATACTCCAAGTTCATTTACCAATTCACTGGGCAAATGTCACAAGTTCCAGACAGACTCAGTATAGAGCAATGCAATCTATCAATACTTAAGCATATTGGAGGGAGAGCATCATGGCTGGGAGTGTTATTTATTCAGTGAAGCACATGCTAAATTGAACAGCATGCTTTGGGTAGAGAGAGTGGGGGTCTAGCACTCATCTTTCCAATGAGCTTTTTTATTTCCATGTAGAGAGATTTTATACTCAAAAGAACTGTAACAAAAGCCGTTTAGACTCACTTGCCATCCAAGTGTATAATTTCTCCCTGTTAGACTGTGAAGTCTTAAGGAAAACAAGTTTCTGATAATAATTTTCAGTTCAGATTGGACCTGTGTGGGCTTATAAGGTCATTCGCTTGACTGAGCAACCACGGACGTTACACAGTGGGAAGTGGGCAGGGCTAGTGCTTGACAGCTGTTCTTGGGAGTGATGGCCATATGTATCCCTTGCCACAGGACTGGTTTTCTGATTGAGATCGTTCATTTGTGGAAACACTTGCCTGCGCTCTGAGGGATGATGCTGTAAATTCAAAATAATGTGGAGATTCATTGGGTTTACAAGGCTGTGAGTGGGCTCTGCTGGTGCCTGCCTGACAGCTCCAGCTGGCACAGGGTCAGTTGTCCCTCTAAACCTTTCCCTTCCACCAAAGGGTTATCATTGTCAGGAAAAGGTGCAGGACAGTCTCGTCCCTAATCAGCAAGATTGTGTTTATATACTCCCAATAAAGCTTTTTTTTTAATTGATTTCACAGTGTTGCATGTCTGTGAGCAAGGCGTGAGGTCTGGTAATGTGCTGGCACCTGTGTGTGCTCAGAGGAAAGGTTGAAATTTTTTGTCTTGGTGCCTCTGTCTCCCTCTCTCTTTCTCCCTTGGCCTGACTCATCCACTTATCTTGTAAGCTTTGTTATCACTGAGAATGCCTTTTATTGTGCTTAGATACTGTGCCTATCGGGATGATCTTGTTTGAGATATCTTCATTTCACAGATGAAAATAACCAAGCATGCAACAACCCTTAAAGGCCTTTGCTAAGGTTGCAAAGTGAGGTAATGTGAGATTCATGATTGCCTGTACACATTGAATTCAGACTTCTTGTGCATATGTGTCAAGATACAATCTTTAGTGATGTGCTCACTCATTATTTCTCCCACAGGCCACTTCCCTCAGCTGTCAGCCTGTTCTTTTAACTCACTTGCTCCCTGTACTTCTCCAGGTCTTTAAAATAGCACCCTGAAAGCACAGAAATGCTATGATGACAACATTCCTATGAGCCATCAGTACCTCTAGGAAGTTCAGGGCCAGGCTGCACAGCATTCTGAAGTATTTCGAGTTTATTTTTAAAGGGCTAAAATCAGAAAAGTTCACTCTCACTTAGAGCTATTTGTACAGACCATACTCAAGCTCTGAAGCAAATAGGTTCTTGTTGTGTAGCACTCCCATCACCAGGACAAGGCTTCATGCTCTGCAGGGCTGAGGCAATCTCAGAAAGTGTCTAGGGCAAGTCCTTACCTACCCTCTCTTCTGCCTTGTGTGTTGTTCCAAACACATCCTTCATTGACCTTTCAGGGACAGAGAGTACACTGAGGTTACACAACAGTGAGGTGCTTTCACATGGGTCTCAATCTGGAGAGGTTTTCAGTTGGTTCTGCCCTGCAGCTGCCAAGTCTCATGGCTGTTGCTAGAGAAGAGAGTTCATCTGCACCTACAGGGAATTATCGTGTTGTTGACATAATGAAAATGGAAGCAGTCTGCTCTGTCTGCAGCTTAGCAGGTGTAAAGGAGACCTGTTGTTATGAAGCAGTTCCCTTTCTCCTTCCACTCCCCGCTCCCATTATCATGCTTTTATAGTTTTCCTTGATGAATGCTCCTCGTTATTTTAGAGGTTCAGAGTGACTATCTGGGCAACTCATGTCTCCTCAGCTTTATCTTTCCACGAAATTGCTTTTGGTTCTTACCCAGCTTTTTGCCTGCTTTTCTGTAATAAGAGGGCTGGAAGATCTTTTCAAAGGGAGAGGGCCTAATATTGCTAACATCTAGTCCTTGTATGCAGCTGGAATTTTTCCTGCTCTTGAATCCTTGCCAGTATTACCCCAGAATCCACTTTAACACATGGAAACAGTGAGTAGCTTCATAATTGGCTATCTAACAGTATAGTTAACACCAGCTCATTTAAACAGAGGCATGGAGTCAAGCTTGCACGTCTGTAGGGCTTTACTAAGCCTTTATTTCCATTAGCACTTCAGTCCACAGCATCTGTAAATTCATAATTTTGATCCCTACTTTTCTAGCTTACCAATGAGTGATAAACTAAATCCAGGCTGACTTTGCCTACTCTTGCAAAGGTGTCGATCTGCTATGGAAATAAATAAAAGGATTCTTCATGAAGTAGCTATCAGACATGCTGCTGTTGCTTTTTGTAAAGCTGTTGTCTTTCATCAACTCGTTTTTTCAATGAGGTCTTGAAAAGCCATTCCTAATTGTGTAAATATCAGAATATAATTGGCTTCCCAATTTCACAGCTTATCAGAAAGAGAAAAAGAGAAGGGGGGAAAACCCCTCGATATTTCAAAGACAATAAGTGAATTTGATGTAATGGTTTATGATTTTTGTCTTTTGTTGTTTAACCCAGGATTGAAGAAACAGATGGTAAGATTTTCTAGGAAGCTTAAAACAGAAGCCAAGCTAATACAAAACTGTTCAGCTATCAAGACAGGGTAAATCCATTCTGTTGCTTTCCTTTTTTTTTTTCCCAAGTCACAACCCATCAAAAGAAAGGTTTAGCTTCATAAAAAGATATTTACCAGGAAGCTTTTTGCAAAGAAGAAGGGCATGCTTTGTTAAACCAGATGCATTTTATTTTTCCTGGAACCAAGATTTATGAAAGCAGCATGCTCATATTTCTCCATATACAGTAATTGGAACTCATTATGCTAATTGTATTTCCATTATCACTAATTAACAATCATAGTGACCTGGCCCACAGTCTAATTTGTCTTTAATCTGTTTTTGTATAGGGAGTTTTACCCTGTAATTTCAAGGTGATAATTCTATTCAGCACAACTTTATTGAATAGTGAAATGTAATACTTGTAATATTTAGGGCTGCTCCCATTCAGACGGTTCAAAAGGAACAGGAAGTGAATTTATACCTGTCCATGCTGCTGCATTAGTGGATCTGCCTCCCTCTTGCACTCTCTTTAACCTACCTGTGTCTGACTTAACCTGTATGCAGCTTATCTAGAGTAACTGGAGGTTAGTCAACATTTGCTGATGAGATTTGTGAGCTGTGAAGGAATGTGTGTGTATTTATTCATGGATAAATCTGCAGGAATTCACCATTTTTCACTTTGTGACACTTCACCTGCAGGAAAACAGGATTTTCCCTAAATGGTGTTTCTGGTGTTGTATAAAACACTTCCTACGTCCTGAGGGGGAAGAAAACCCTCTGAGCTCAGCATGAAAAGTGTTGTGGGTTTTTATTTTTCCTTTTTACTTAAACAACAAGTAAATGCTTGTTTGCTTTTTCTCCAGGGTTTGCTGGCATTCAGACGTTCCAGGGTTTTTTTCTGCAGTTTCAGTGTGAGGGAAATGAGCAGTGCTGTGCCACTGGGGTTTTGCAAAACCTTCTGTACTGCTCATCCCTCTTGAGTCAGTGTTACAAAAACATTTTCAGGGACTTATTCCAGGCAACCTGACTGTTTTTCTCTGGTGCTGCTCACCTACTGCCCTTTTCCCTCTGCTGATTCACTGGCTGCTGATGTCATATTGTTCCCATCTTACCCACTGATTGACTGACACTGATAATACTGTGCTGTGCAAGCCCTTTCCCTTAAATCCTTGGCTTATTTCTTGGCTTCTCACCCACACAGGGTGCCACCTTGCAGTGAAGTGGGCACTAAATTTATCCAATAAGCTACATTATTGCATACCCTTTGCACTGCCCCTGCTGTGCTTTGTCATTGAGGATTCTGAAGCTGGGAGCAAGTCTAATCTGAGGCGTTGATCTGTATCCATGCTTCCTTTTCTAGTCTTTTCTGTCCCAGGAACAGCCCGGCTCTCTGAGCAAGCAGAATTGCTTAATTTAGTTTGAATGTAGCTTAACAGCTTTACTTTGCTTGTTGATTTGCCCCTGGATAGGTTTGAATATATAGAGAGAGATACAAATACACACATACTATGGCTCAGTCAGTTTTTTCCCAAATGATTTTCTCTTGTCGCAGCTCTGTGCCTTGGTCTCCCTCTACACACCACTTCCCTACTTCAGGAAGAGGTGAATTACATCACTGTCAAAAATCCTCATGTCTCCTTTTCTTCACAGTGGAATGTGCACCCTCCCAAATCCAAAAGTGAAGTGAGCACTGCTTCCATATGACCCTCCCTTTCAGCATCACCAGGGAATTGCTGGAGCCCCCTCCACCCCCAGGTCCATCCCCACTTCAGCTGCCTGGGCAGCACAGTCTCTGCATAGTAAATGTTCCTCTTTCTCCAGCACATAAATCAAAGAGTAACACCTAATCGACAGAATAATCTTAATCAATGCTTTCACCGTCTGGCTTTCCCTAGCAAATATAACTCCCTGTTGATGTTTCCCATCCTCCCTTCTGTTGTACCAGATGGTGTATGTTCCAGTCTTTTTATTATCCTTCCCTGACCACGACACTTCTCTCAGTCCACAGATCTTCAGACTGCATCTCCTGAGTGTTCTCATCAGCAGCTCTGTGCTGTTCCTTGCATCTTGATGTTTGAAGCATCTTGCACTAATGACTCTTCTTTCCCTCTCCTTTGCATTGATATTTTTCACAGTATTCATTCCCATAGGTTGGTCAGCTGATATGTGGTAGCACATGTGCTTTAACCATTGCATACTCTAAGTGACCTCTGAGTCTGCATAAATGTTGGCAGCATATTGACTGATTTTGTTACAGATTACTAAACTCTTCAGGATAAATTCAGAGTATAGTAACCTCTTCCATTCTGTCTGCTTTTTTAAATTTTTTTTCCCCTTAGAGAAGATTACAGAAGTTGATCTGCTTCACATTATCTACAATTAGGTTGTTGCTGGGTAGGATGACATAATAACATAAGCATTGGTCAGAAGAACTGTACTTCCTCAATGTACAGATTTGATTTGTGGCTTTGTCTTTCTAAGGTGTTTACTCTGAGAAACAAGCATCATGTTTATGTTGGTAAAGGGAGAATGAGGGGCAGGAATTTTTCATGCTGAGGCCCTAGCAGACCATGGCACATTACAGACAATGTGTTTTCTGTGACATCCAGGGTAAACAGTGTAAGATAGGCTCAGTCTAGTGTTCAGTTAACTTCATAGGTTGTCTCTGTGCAGGTACCCAAATCCTTCCTGTTTTTATCCTTCTGCCTCGAAATAAAGGCATTTTGTTTGGGTTTTTTTTTTACTGTAACATGCTCTCCAAAAAGCTGGATCTCCTTTCCTATGGCAAAACAGCACTGTGTGAACCTAAGAAGTGAGTATAGTGTACAATTCACAGCTAGAGCCCAGGGAGTAAACTCTACACCTCTCCTGCACCCCCCAAACACTGAGTAAACGAGGCCAGCTTGGCTGGAGAGCCTCTTGCAGCAGCAAACCCCAGGCTGTGCAGTTCCATGTTCAACCAGGCCAGCCTTCTTTTGAACCATTTGGGTGGAGAAACACAATCTCCCTGGACTGCCCATCTCTCCAGGCTGCAGTTCCGCTCTCCGGGAGCACACGCTCACTTAATACAATTTGTACCAAATGTAATAGTCGTGTGGAGTTGAAAGAGAGGCTGAGTATCTAAATTGCAAAGACCACAAATCAGTTACTGAGTAGATAGATATGCTAAGTGAGCTCCATTTTTCTGGAGTATCTGACAGAACTGGAAATCACAAGGCAGAGCGATTTTATCACAGAGGGTTTTCAATTTGTTGTTTAGAAAGATGGGTCACTAAGCATCCACTTTATCCCTAATGACTAAAGAATGTAAATAATCTTGTTGTAACCATTTTTCATGTACATTTTCTATCTAGATGAGGTATACTGCCTTCTAGGTATTTTTTTTCCCTATCAAGGAGCATAAAGGGGTTTTTTTTTTGGCCTCCTGTTAAAAGAGGCACTGCAGACTAATAGCTCTTTCAGTCATCATAGAGGTTGATGCAGCTAACATTTTAAGTGGTATTGTCTGCCAGTAATACTTAATCCTATTGTCAAAGACTGCAGTGCACAGAGAATGGCTTTTCCTTGGAAAGGTAGGCTGTAGGGAAATGTAATGAGTATTTAACTCTTGAGCCAAAGCAGAGACTGTTAATCCAGCACTAGAAGGGTTATACCAGCTACTTATTCTAAGAAGAGCCTAAACTTTTTTTTCTAATTTATTCTGCTTCATAACTATTCAATAAAAATATTTAACAACTCCAGTGATTTGCCATTTTTTGGAAATACAGCTCCTCACCTTTTTTCCTCCACTGTTCTTTTGGTTGATGGTGAAAGAGGTCTTGAAACATTTATTGCACTCATTTACAGGATTATATGTTCTGAGAAGAAAAAAAATGTGGGCTACCTAATTCTGATGAGGTAGAACAATTACCAGGATTTTACAAATAGAAGGGACCTTTGCAAGCTAATGGCCTGTGTAACATCACTCAAGCCATTTCCCCCAAAGCTTTCTTGAAGTCCAACAGTTGTGACTTACTTTCAGACACCTTTTATGATGTTGTTGACAAGACATTGATTTATAAGTTTCCGGTGATGGAGCATCAATTGCAGCCTTTAATCAGTTGTCTTCCCTGTAAAGAAAGAAAAAAAATAAGAAGTGCTCTATATTCTGGACCTTAATTTGTCTAATTTGAACTTCAAGCCATTGAATCTTGTTAAGCCTTTGTCAGCTAGATTGAAGAGTCATCAATTATCAATTTTCATTCCCTTTGATAATAGACACTTATAGACTAATAAATTATCCTTTAACCTTTTCTTCATTAAGCTAATAGATTGAGCACCAGGAGTCTCTCACTTCCAGGCATATTTTCCATTCTTTTATTCATTCACATGGCTCTGAATTCTCTCCAATTTTTCAACATCCTTCCAAAGAATAAGCACCAAGTGTATAAGTACAATAAGTCCTCCACCATAACCAAGGATGCAGTTTCATTGCGTCCCTCTATACCTCCTTGCAATCCATATTTGTTTAGCAACAGTTCACATTAACTATCAGATTTTTCCAGTAAAGTCTCCCACAGTGATTATTCTTGGTGACTTCTAAGTACCAATTATGAGGACAGAATAATTGCCATCAATTCAGTTTTGTTTCTGGCACTATGACCTGACATTTGATATGTTTGAAATGTGTGCAGTGGGGGCTCAGCAAGACAGAGAAATCACCAAATAGACAAACTCTGAATGATGTATTTGTTGTTTCTGACAATCATACAACTGAGTAGGTGCTTGGTCCCTGTTTCATAGACCACTGGTCTTGTTAGGAAGGAAAACTGATTGTGTTTTATTTTGTTAATTTTCATGACCTCATTAATATTGAGCATTCCACCCTTTAGCTACTCAGGTGAAGTATTGATGGGAGGGGAGGAAATAGAATGGTGTTGTGAAGAACCTAGAACTGCAATGTAGTCCCTCAAAGATACTGAAACAAAACTCTCCTGATAGCAGAATGCTTCAAAGACAGTTTGCACAAAATCCTTGTCTTTGCATGAACCTTAAACTCTAAAAATGAAATTATCGTCATACAGGAAAACTATCTGCAAATCTATTGCAAAAATATTCAAACTAGATTTAAAAGGAGTATGGAGTGTAGGAAGCAGAACAGGATTTTTTCTCTGGGTCTTTAGTTCTTTTGTGGCAGAAAAGCATCATTGATTTTTTTGTTTTTTAAATTACGAATGTGGTCAAATTTCATCAAGCAATGTACTTAAGTACAGAATTTTTTGAGGTTACAGTGGAGAGTTTATAGTTTTTCATTGAATAGACATCCTGGTTTTGTCTAGGATAGTTATTTTATTTCTCCTCTAGTGCTGTGTGCTTGGGAACAGGCTGGGCATCCATCAGCAGGGGGTAAAAGCGATTGCATTGGGCATTACTTGTATACAATTTTATAATTATTATTTTTGTTATTTATGTATTTATTATTCATTTCCCTTCCTTTTCTATCCTATTAAGTTGTCTTTATCTCAACTTAGGTGTTTTACCTTTTTTTCTGATTCTCTTCCCCAACCCATTGTGGGGGAGTGAGGAAAGGGCTGTGTGGTGTTTAGCTGCCTGCTGGGTTAAACCACAGCAATACAGAAAGCTAAAGTGTGTCAGCTCCACAAGCTCTCCTCTTTAGTTTAATCAGAAATGCTTGTAGTTCAAATAGCATTCAATGAAAAAAAGTTAAAAATACTCAAGAAATTTAAGCATTAAAGAGAAAAATTAATTTAAAACAGTACTGCCAAAATAGCAAAGATTTATTCTATAATAAAGCCAAGATTCATTATTTCTTTCAAACGTGGTTTTATAATGCCTGGACTATGGTTCTGCAGCAGCTGAGGGAGAAGCCACTGCACCAATATATGCTAGCAGAAATGTACATTTAAACTAAAACCCCACAGCAATAACAGCCTCCAGGGCAACACACTTGGAGGGTAAAAGGAAGGTAGTAGAAACTTATTATTTAAAAAAAAGAATAAAGAAATACAGAGCAAAGAGTGATTTAAGTCAATAAAACTGGCCAAAAATAATCATATATCTCAGGAGTGGATTGGAAAAACAAGGGGACACTTTAGCAAGTGCCAGGGATTTTCTGCTTCTCCAAATAGACCTTCTTTTGTATTTATTCTCTTTAAACAATGTTTAATGAATGTGTGTTACATAAAGCATGAAAGCTTGCCTTTAGGGAGGAGAGGGCATCAACTCAATAGCTTCATAATAGTGCACTTAGTTTTGGCCTCTCCTGTATGAGAAATACATGGATATACTACAGCAAGTCCAAAGAAGGGCCACAAAGGTGATTGAGGGGACTTGGAGCATCTCTTGTATGAGGAGAAGTTGAGAGAGATGGGACTGTTCATCCTAGAGAAGGCTCAGGGAGAGTCTTACAGAAATGCATCAATACCTCATGGAGGAAGGAAAGAAAGCAGTCTCAGGATCTTTTCAGTGGTGCCTCGTGATGAGCTAAAAGGTATGAGGCACAAATTGAAACACAAACATTTCTGTTTAAATCTTAGGAAAAGCATCTCTTTTTTTGCCCCTGAGGTGATAGCATCTCCATTCTTAAAACTTTTCAAAACCTGACTGTACATGGTCCTGAGCAATCTGCTATAGCTGATTCTGCTTTGAGCAGATAGGCTGTCTTCAGACTTATGTTAATGTTAACAGGTTCTTCACCTCAGTAATGGTGGAGCTCCATGGAAATTCCTTAGAAGCATTAGCTTATTCTGTAGGGCAATGCTGTCTTTTTTATTATTAACAAAAAAAGAATCTGAGAAGGCAGTTCTCATTGTTAGTCCTATAGTTAGAGCAACTCAGCAGTCTCAAGTGGAGCATAAAACTGGTGATATATTTACTGTGCATTCTTTAGGCTGGATGCCCAGGACCTTGCTTACAGCCCCTTTCATTCTCCGTGAAAAAGGGGATATCCAGTTACATGGAGATATATTGGGTCTTCCATGGATGTTAGCTCCTTACATTAAAAGTAGGCATTAATATGTTATCACTGTGTACAAAACCCAGTCCTCTATATTTTAAAAGGAGGATTTCTTACCCCATCAAGCTGTTTGGGGAGCTTTCCACAAGGAGAGGAAAGTAGCAAATGCAACTTCCCTCACACTGTGGAGCCCTCAGCCACCTCTCTGTGCACATGTGCTCACAGGAAACAGACATTGCTTCCCTTCCCGGGTTAAGGCTGCACCCATCTGAGCCTGAGGGAGAGAGGCCAGGGGTAAACACTTCTCAAATAACTTTTGTGTAAGTTTAAATAACTCCTGAAGGAAGTCAGGCATTCTGTCGAGATGTGAAGGGCCAGCTTATATAATGAGTTGAATATATTTGTGCTCACCAGGATGAAAAAAAGGAGCAAATTAAGACTGAAACCTATAATCCAAACCAATCAGGATTTTCTCCTGTGTTTTGGGGAGCTTATGTCTCCCTCCAGAGTTTAAAGACAGGAAACATGGTGTTGGTACTACACATGTAGAGCAGAACGTGTGGACACTTGGAATTCCTCATGCCAAATTGATGAACGTTTTACTATCTTCTTTGGGAAAAATCCCTAAAAAGCCAGACCAACATTTTCTGAAAGTTACGAAATAGTTATTAAAACATGAAAATGTATGCTGTATGTATCTGAAAACTGCCTCTTTGAGCACATGTGTTCTATCAAAGGCAACAAATGCATTGCAACATAAGGCTATCACATCTGTGAATAAAAGCTCCAAATACCTCTCAACCTTGCTTTGCTTCCCTTTGGTTTCAACTTCTATCTTAATGGAAGTTTTTTTAGAGTGTAATGGTTTGGCAAAGTTGCAGAGCACAAGACTAAGAAACAGGAGATAAAACCTGATTTATTATGCAGTGCTGACCAAGACTGTTGTATCGCTGCTCTACCCCCATCGTCTTCTGCTATACTGGTTTTATAGACATGCATTAGGTGAAAGGATTACTACAATATATAGAGATAATAAACTAAATTCTGGGAGCAGTTTTCTCTTGTTTTTCACGGAGTTAAAAGTTTCAGAATAACTTGTTGTTTTCTATTCAAGATCCACAAATCTCTAAATTGCAGTCAGTGAGAAAAACTGCCTCCTAAACAGTCAGATGATTGTACATGAAATGTGTTTAGGAGTGTCAGCTCCTTTCTCATTTTGATTTTTCGTCACCACTGTTTAAAGCTGTCAGACTAATAAGGAGAGGCTCATCTAGGAAAACCATCCAAGCTGGAGCACTCCACAGCCCAGCACACATCACTGACTACGTGCTGAAAGTCACAGCAAGCTTCATTCAGATCCTCCTAGAAGTTGAGGATAAATTAATTAGATGTGCATCTTAGGCTGATTAACTGTGGGGTGGCAAGAGAGTTGCAGTGATTTCCACTGTGTAATATAGATGTACAGTTCAATTGCTGACCACTGAAGAGCATGTGTGCTTCTCTCTTCTTCACTGAAATTTCCACGTTGGGCTAGGATGGCATCCAGCTGACTTATTTGGATCAGCAAGTGGCTCAGGTATGCCAGGAACAGGGGAAACAATGAGGGATACATCCCTGGGTTGCATGTCATCACTGAGTCTTGAATGCAAAAGATGCCCTCACAGTCAGTCTGGAGTGCTCATCACACACCAGATTACTGTATGGGGAAATACTTTTGCACCATCCTTGTGCTCAGGTTGTATGGTTGACAGACAGCTAGTTGTCTTTGACTGAGTCGGTTTTGAAAAATCTTCTTCAGACCTTTGACTATCAAATCTCTAGCTATCCACTGAAGAAAACAAGAACCTGGAATCTCAGAGTTACTCAGAGTGATATATTGTCTGTGATACCAGGTGCAGTGATGATGGGCCTCGCTCATGCTGCCCAGTTTCAGTTGTTCAAAATATCATGAAACAGTCTTTGAAAGCATTCCTTGGTTAGTTTACAAGAATAATTCACATAGCATTTTTTTTCTGTTTCTCTTTTCATGTTTTGTTCTGGCTGGGGGCTGTACTTTTTCAAGGTGCAATCTTTCCCCCCAACAATCAAGACTAAAATATATTTAAAATGAACAAACAGAAATAGAGCCTTAGGGGTTTAGGGATTTTCTTTCTTCTGCAATTTGCTTCTAGATGCTGGATTTTCAAGGAATAGATATGGAATCTTGAGTCTTATAATGAAAAATCTGGCAGCAGAGATGATGTCTGCTGACCTACTGCTAGTGATCGACTTGTAGATGTGGTGGCCTGTTTATCACACTGCTGTGAAACATCCTGTGGGTCTTTTCCCTTTCTACAGGCTATGTCAGGAGCCAGCGAGCTTGTTTCTGAGAGCCTGAGCAGATAAGTCATATTTGAAACCTGACAGCGCTGCCACTCCCCATTGCAGACTGAATCCAGTTGCATTCCTAAGGCCACATCTGTAAAGCAAGTTTGTGGTTTTATTTTTGTTCTTTTCAAGCCGTATTTTTAGTGCTCCCTATAATAAATCTTCATGTTTTGATTATGTGTAAAAAGACAGTGACTAGAGACAGAACACAGCGCTACCAAAATAAACTCGCTTAATGCGCAATGGTCGTGCCACAAGCACGGACTTCCCTCTTTGCCTCAACTTAATCTCATTTGAAGTGGTGCAGGGAGAAGCATGGGCAGAAGGGAAGAGCCCCGTGTGCCAGTGGAAAGAAAATAAAATTAAAAAGAACGAGCACAAATATACATTGTGGCAAAGCGTGTGCGAAGGGTTGCCCAGCAGTTCTGCAGGCTCTTTGGGCGGCCCGTGCACCGCGCTCCGAGTCAACACCAAGGACAAGGCAGGGCCAGCAAGGCCGAGCTCTTCAACGTGGCAAGTTGGCCACTGTTTCCTAAGGCTGAAAGTAGCAATTTGCTTTCGTCAAAAGTGAGTCTCTGGGAGCCACCGGCATGGAGACGTGGCCNGGGGGGGGGGCCTGTGGTGGGATGGGCCACTCAGAGGGACGTGGTGGCTAATTTTTGTGCCCCTCTCAACAGGAAAAATGTTGAGGTGCTGGAGCAAGTCCAAAAGAGGGCAGTGAAGCTGGGGCAGGGTCTGGAGCACAAGTGTGATGAGAAGCAGCTGAGGGAGCTGGGGGTGCTGAGCCTGGAGAAAAGGAGGCTCAGGGGAGACCTTATTGCTCTGTCCATCTACCTGAAAGGAGGCTGTAGGCAGGTGGAGGTCAGTCTCTTCTCCCAGGTGACCAGGAACAGGATGAGAGGAAATGGCCTCAGGCTGAACGAGGGGAGGATTAGATTGGCTATTATGAAACTTTTTTTCACAGAAAGGGTTGTAAAGCATTGGAACAGGCTGCACAGGGAAGTGATGGAGCCACCATCCCTGGAAGTGTTTAAAAACCATATGGATATAATGCTTGAGGACATGATTTAATGGTGAACATGGTAGTGGTGCTGGGCTGACAGTGCAACTTGACAATCTTAAAGGTCTTTTCCAGCTTCAATGATTCCATGATTCCAATGCTCAGCATGTGCTGGCCAGCTTGGATTATCCTGGGAGTGGTGCTTGACCAGAGAATGGGGTACAGGCAACTCGGGGATCCCCGGGGCTGGGTGGCAGATGCAGGAGCCCCAGTGGATGTCATTGTCCCAGGAGAGTGGCCAGGCCCCAGGAGCTGCTAATTCCTCCCACAGTGGCTCATGACCTGTCCCTACACACCAAACAACACCTTACAAACCTTCTTGGAGTACATTTGTGGGTGCCAGCAAGTACTTTGGTTGAGAGGGAAGTGTTTTTGAATTCCAACTGTCTCTGTTTAAGACTGAATTTCTAAAAGCACTAAACTAAATTCTTAGTAAGCCCTGTGGAATGCAGCAACTTTTGAAACCTGAAGTTCTCAAGTCAAGTTCCAAGTGTTTTGAGAACTACTATTCCTTTAGAAGTATTTTCTTGGATCAAGAAGATTTCACTTTGTCTCTGTCAGCAAATTTAATCAGACTTGCCAAGTTCAAATCTTAGCTCATATTTAATCCTAAAATTCTAATTTTGCTTCTCCTTTCATTGTTAATTTACACTTTCGGTGTGAAGCTCTGGTTTCTGAAATTCAGTTCTATGATTTTTCATGTTTCATATCAAATGGTGGGGAAGGGGCTGAGGCCAGAGAAAGATTTTTTCTTTTTTTTTTCTTGAGAGGTAGAAAAGATATATTTGGATGTTTTGGATTTATTCTTTATTAACTTTTTTCCTAATGAGTGACTGAGTACATTTCTTCTCTGAGAACACCAATTTTTTTCTACACCTTGAAAAGCTGAATTGCTTTTTTCTTCCCCACCCGTTTCTAGCAACTTTCTGGTTTTTTTCAAAGATTTAACTTCCCAGGAACTTCTAGAAATATATATCGAGTTCATGATCTCTAAATTAACCAGAATTTCTATTAAACTGCAAGTAAGATACTTACTTTATAAATATGTGTTTAAAAAACCCACTAAATTTCATGGTTCTATCAATATGCACTTATCTCCTAATGGTATACGTGTTTAATATATATGTAAATAAGAGTTATTAGCAGAAATTGCATGTTTGGCTATAACTATAGGTACCAGAAGATTACCCTGGGGATCTTTTAAACTCTTCTTTGTTTTATTCCACATGAGAATGATAAGATTTTTATTGAATTAAATTTAGTGTTATTTAAATTATCTCGATATGTACCCAGAAAGTGTTCATTTAAAAGAAAATGCGTATCTGATTTCAGAGACTCAGAATAGACACTTCTGCACTTCTCTTTGGCCACAAGGGAATATGACAGGAACATTTTATTTCAGTATTACTTTAATTAAGAGCTGATATGGAAAGTGTGTAGTGCCCTGTAATTTGATATGGCCATTTTCTAACCTTTGAAACACACTGTGGAAAGCTCTCTGTGTGTATCAGTTCCTGAACTGAGCTAGAGTGGATTCTTCCTGGGTTTGTCACCTATTTCTGGTGTCCTGGCAGTATTTTTCCTTATCAAATCCATAAGTTATGTCATATCTATTTCTGTTCTTTCTTTGAATCAGTCAGGGTTGTGGGGCTTTTTGTAATTAGCTGTTTTACAGTGTCACTTCTATTCCTGACATTTGTATTTCTAGGAGAATTTGTGTGGCATTTCTGCATGCTTAGCACCTGCAAAAATTGGAATTTATGAGCTCACTTTGCATAAACAGTACCTACATCCCTGGTGTTCATTAATTGAACCTGGAGCATGTAAGCAATTCCACCTTAGACATACTCCGTAAGGGGATGTGCAAGTCAAAATAGGTGTTGTGGGGCTTAAAACAAGAGTTTTAAGGCCTCCAAAGGTTATTTTGGTAGGGTGAGAAAGCACAACCATCCACCTTGTCCTGCTTTTGCAACATTCATGGCTTCCCTTCAGAATCTGGGTGTCAATGAAATCCAGCATTTTGGGGCTAGTGGCTTAAAAAGGACCTTTCTCACAAACCTTGTCTGAAGTTCTCTGGCACTCAGGGCAATAGGGGTGTTTTCCAAAACCGTAAGAAAACTTAAAACCATGGGATTTTATGGGGTAAAATATTTTGACTGTTCTGGATTATATTTGCTTTGTTTTATTTTTTATCATATTTTTCTAGGTTGGGTAGATGAGGCAAAAACATGCTGATGTTGCAAGGAGTGGCAATTCAGATATGCCAGATAGAAATGTGTAAGAAAAGCCTGGAAAGGATGATAAGGCTGCAGTGGGAATTATATGCTGCACAGATGTGGTGCAGGAATGCCACATCTTTATTTATTTAAAAGAAAACAAACCCAAACAAATAAAACACAGGAAATAAAGCTTTCATCTTTGCCATCCTTATGCTCAGTTAAGAGGTTGCCCTTCCAGGTGGCAAGACTTTGTTCAAACTTCTTGTTCCTTTGTCACCACCCACATTTCTCTTGCATTCATTAAAAGAAGCTGAAAACTAGGGTGTCTATATTGGTAGAGTTGCTGGCTCTTTCTTATAGAAAAATACACCTGTTAGGATTAAAAAAAAATCAAGTTTTATAAATGATGTTGCATCCATATCTTCAGACTGTACCACCCTCATGAGAAATTTTTGGCTGTTTCCATTATCAGGTTTCTTAAATGCAACTGGAGTGATTAGCTTCCTCTTCTTCATTTAGAGTTTTTGGGCAGGAATTGCTGCTAATATAAATGTCCCTCATGGGTCAGATTAGGTCTTGGTATCTCACCTAACCTGAACATTGAAGAGACTTAGATTTTTTGTCTCTTTCTTTTTCCTGTCAATTTTCTCTTCTTTTAAATCTGTTGACTTTGGGATCTTTTTCAGTTGAAGAAAACACTTTTCTGCATAAATGGATAATGGAACTTCTAAGAGTTCCAAGTTTGTTTTCAGATTGACTTGAAAAGAAGGGCAACAATTTCAAAATATGCTCCAGAGTGCAGATTGCTAAAGAACTTCTAGGAATTGATACGGTATCATTGAAAAATTTATTTTTTCTTGGAATGTTGTGAAACAAAACAATATCATTATCCACAAAATTGAAATAAATGAAATACAAAATCAAAGTTAAAATAAATCACAAGTCACAAGAAATGATGACTCTTTGCAAATGAAAGAGAAGTGCCCTCTCTGGTTACATGCACCTCTGGGTTCAGGAGCTGAGGTGGGACACATTCAAATGAACCACTCAGTGTCTGGTTTACCCCAGCACAGTGAGAAAATGCTGGATCCAGCAAAAATTAGTGCGTTGATTTCTGTGTTTGTTGTATAGCTGTGCAAACCTCCTTACTGCTTCCAATATTGCTTCAAACCCATATAACTGGGAGAGGATTGTGGCTTTCATTGTGGATGGTAGAAAGCACCAATGCCTATGTGGATGTGCCTTTTCTGGTTTGGTATTACCAAATTAAGTGTCAGTTCATGAAATATTTACTCTATCTGCAGAGCAGATGGAGTGGAAATGCTCGTGTGAGTAAATATTTGCCATATATGCACTGCACAATCTGGCTGCATCCTTGCTTTTCCTCTATAATTTATGCTTTTTAAACAGCAATGAAGAAACCTCAAAAGATTCAAAGGTTCATTTGGATTCTCATAAACACCAAAAGCTTGGATGCTTTCTCTCTCTCTTGAGGCTTTGAAATTTCTGTAGGAAATTTGGTGAAAGTACTTTCTGTAGCACTGTAGTTCATAATTGCAGTTCTCCTTCCATCTAGGTACAGAAAAAGTGGGATAACTGCAAGGTAACTTGGATATTCCTTGCATATGTTTAGACTCTAATTCATAGTACTACTTATATTTGGGTCAAGTATGATGTTCAAGACAGGCAGTCTCATTTTCACCTAGCAAATCTCATGTGGTTACATTAGATTTTTTTGTTTTTTTGCTTTAAATACCTAATTCTGTTGAAAACCCTGTCTAAGAGAAGTCGCATCTGGCTGCTGTCAGTTGAATATTTCATCTACAAACTCATTTACCATCTCTTCTGTTAGAGAAGGATAATTTCCAAACACATTCACCCAACGAAAGAGGAGAGAAATAGGAAATTATTGGTTGGGTTGTTGTGTTTTTTTTTTTTTTTAATTATACTTTTAAATTATCATATTCGAAAGATTTATTAAAAGGAGAAGAAAACCCCCTAAAGTTCTGATGGAATATTAACATAACATGCCTGTAACTCAAGCTGTGTTTAATGAGAGGTGCTGGTTTTTTCTGCCATGAGGGCTACAGTCCAATGAGTGATAGCTATGAAAGAGGTCACATACATATTCATCAAATTCGACATGCACATGTAAACTGGTTTTAATAGGCCATGACAGCAGAAGTTGTGTCAGGCAAATAGCTGCACATGTGCTCATTCCCTCGACTGGCATATTTAGCCATTATCACTCTGGTATCCATGGATGAAATATTAGCTTGTTAACTTAAGACCATCAGTTGTTGCTGATGCTTAGTGGCAACCAAAAAAAGCACAGATTCCCTCTGCAACTTTATTATGTACAGAGCTAGCATTGAATTATTACGATTTCATTGTAAGATTTCCATTTCCTTCCCTTATTTATTACAGAGGATATTTGTAAGTGATAAATTGGAATGCAGCTACAATATAAATAAAGGGACTATTGATTCGAAAATACTCCAAGGATTGTGTTCCATGAATTTCTTGCACTGTGCTTCTGATTGTACATTCAGAAGGGACAATGTTGCCACAGCACTAATTTTTCCACGAGCACATAGCAGCACGTTTGTGTGTTGGCACAAACACAAAAAAATAAACCAAAGGAAAATACAGTCCTTCAGAAGCCTCAGCACAGCAAGGGGTAAAAGACCTCACTCTGCCAGGTGTAAATCAGTGTGTCTGCTGGATTCCACTGGACTGTTTTGCTGAAGGTGTGACAGCTGGGTTAATGGGAAACCTCTCTTTTAGGTCTAGGGACCAGGTATACTAGGTGCTCCTTTTGGGAATAGCCTCTTCCTGAATTAGGAAAGAAGTGGTGAATGGCACCTAGGTACAGAAAACAGGCTTACTTAGACAACAGCTTTGCATTTGAAGAAGGAAGGTGCACTGTACTGTGGTCTTTTCCCCAAAGCAATGTTTAAAAGGCTGCAGATTTTGTCTGACATGTGGGACTGGGCTGTGATGGTGTGTTCAGGACTGTTAATGTGCCTTTGTATGATACAAGAGGGATGCATTGCTCCACAGACCTAACTTAGTGCTATACAGGTGTTAAGAAACCTGAAGGGAAAGTTGGACAGGAAGAAAAAACCTCAAAAAGAGTTAAATCTTTTGTGTTCTAATTATGTATGCTGAGGTATGAAAGCTTCGCTTTTCCGAAGTGGTTCCCTCACATTTCTTGAAGAGCTTTTGCAAATATTGAGAGCTAGTGAAAGCAGATGTCAAGCTTGGACAAATTATAGTGTATTTGATTGCAATTTAAAAGTAATAAAACAAGTCAGCACTGAGCAACTCATCTCAGTAAAGAAGGAAATCATTCCCTCTGCAAACAAGTCCCTCCCCTTCCATGTCAGATTAGAAGACATAGCTGCCCAGGTCACGAGGACAAAACCTTTGGATGCACAAATGAAACGTGGAGGGTGGGTTTTAAACTATATCCTCTCATAGAGTGTTGGCTCATGACGTGGTGGAGGAAAGCTAGCAGGAAGCTCAAAATAGTTTTTATGTTTTCTTCTACATGAGGACAGTCACTGTCTCCCTGGAGACAGCACTTGCAAATTCCTGGTGCATGCTCTTATTTTGGTCACAGCCCCTCCTCTGTGTGGTCCATCTCCTAAAAAGCTCTTTACGCCAGGTCTGTTATGAATTTGGCCAAGGAGAATGAGGCTGAAAGAGAAATGCTTAAGGAAAAGTACTTAAGAGAAATGCTTAAGGAAAAGTTTTCGGGTACTAATTTGAAAATTATCTGTGTTCACAAAAGGTGACACATTTTGAGAGGGTTCTCTGTGCAGATTTCTCTCTCTGTCTTCTGAATTTGGCAGTATCTGGCTCAGAGGGAAGATCACACTACTACAGGATAATTGCCATTGTTTGGATGTTAGTCTTTCTCTAATCATCTAGAGGTGAGAATGGCATTGTAGCCTAAAATATGGACATTATACCCTGAACCAAGTGTTGCTTGGCATTGAATATTTGATATCCAGATAAATAGACAGTGAATCCTGCCAGTCTTCTTCATCTCTGAGCTGGAATATCCTCTTCTTTGCAGATCTGAAGACACAGGATCTTGGCGTACAGGTCACTGGAAAATCAGAGTTTTTGAGTCTGAAATCTTCCAGACAACACCTTCCTATGCAGCTCTATAGGGAAAGTCTAACACAAGGGGCCATGTGCAAGGCTCTTAGGTGCTGCTGTGCTATAAAGGAGAATAATTTAAGAGCAGACACATTGATAGTTGACACAAGTTAATCTTCTACTGTTGCTCTATCTCATATTTGTTAATGCATGAAGTCTGGTTTCAAGTATTTTGAAAGAAGACCTGAGATTTCTCCAGTATTAACTGTGCAAGAAGAAGTCTATCCTATAAAAAGAGTTTATCTTTTTATTAAAAAATGCACTAAGTCGTGGGAAAATATTCAAAATGAGGAACGATCTGATAAAAAACATGAGAGGCCTGGCTTTGGCTTGTATGAACTTTTCTAAAAGAGGAGGGACGTGTTTGTATATTTCTTATCAAGCAACCACAGATTTATTTATATCAATCATTCCTGTAACATGACATGTGAAATTAGCATTATGATTTAACTTTACATTACAGCAAGAAGCAACATCAGTTTGGATCTTGTCTACATGGAGGGGATGGTTCCGAAAGTGCTTTGCAAGAAATGGGAGGACTGGCTGGTCTTTAATAATACTGACTGCAGTTTTTGGTTCATCTGGGTTTAGGAAAATAATTTTCTGTGGAAACCAGAGGAAGGTTTTTCAAAACTTGAACCACTCTCATTCCAAAAGACAAATGCATCTGAATTGCAATCAATGCCATGTATTCGATTTTTTTTTTTTGTTGGTTTCATTCTTTTCTGACAAACTGTTTAGCCCCTTAATTTATTGATGTGCTGATTTAATTCATTATGTGTATATATAGGGGACTAGGAGTGAGCTGGGGTGGATTTTTCAGCTGTGGTTCCAGCATTTGCAACTGGAAGTTTAGTTAGTGGATGAGGCAGCAAGAGCTGATGGTTTGGGCATTTTGGGGTGTGTTTAATCAAAATTAAGATATACAGAAAGTTCATGGATAATGTTAGCAGATATGGGTGCAGTCAGACTACTGGGACTGTTAAACTGTTCCATAAGCTTCTGAGTCCATGAGCCACTGCTCTTTTGGTGATGTCCATGCAGCTTTGCTGTGTAATCCCATGTTGCTGGTGGGATGAAGGATCAAAAATGAAAAAAATACCAAAGTGATAAGGCCTGCAATTTAAGTACTAGATACAGAAGGAAATCAGAATTTGCCAGTTAGTTTTGAGTTAAGTCCTCTGCTAGCCTGCCTGCAGAAAAGATTTTATGCGTTAGCAGATGTCAAAACCATATGAAATAAAACCTGTTTATCTTGTTCTTTCTCCTTTCATCTGAATCTCTTCTGCAATTAAAAACAAAAAATCTTCATTCTAAAGTTTTAGAAAAAAACCTTTCAAGTGAGACTGCCTTTCTGTAACCATCTGAAGTACTCATGGCCACCAAATGCCAGCCACATTGTCCCAAACAACTGACATGGCATTCCTTAAGGAATAAGCACAAACAGGGAAATGAAGCCTCAAGTTTTTCTCTTGCTATCCTGGCCAGCAGGAAAAGCCCTATACACCAGTTCTGACCACTTTTCTGAGTCAGTAAAATGCTATTTGGCCCACAGTTCCCTAAAGTTTATGGGGAGGATTTTCTGATGACATGACATGTAAAAGATGGTGTCTTGTGTGTGTTTTTTCTTTCTCCCCTTCTTTGCTGGATCACTGTTGCCTGGTTGAACATACACAGCGTGTGCACTATGTGAATTCACACTTCCTTGGCAAAGGCACCTCATACAGAAAGCTCACTCCATAAATAACCTGGGCTGTGCGTTTATTCTGCTCTGAAATGCTGTAAAAAATAAAAGGCTACCTATCAAAGTTGTTTGTCTAATAATGGAGGAAGGGGATGATATTGTAAACACTGTCCAAATGAATTGTAGTAACCAGAACAAATGGTGGTTGCTGTTACTGAGTGCTGAAACTGAATTCAGGCCTTTCTAAATACATCACATGTGACTTTAATCCATTCCAGAGCCCAGGTCTCTTCCAGGCTTGGAAATTTGATGCTCTGAGGTGCTAAGCCCCCTCTATTGCTATAGAAATCAGTAGGGCAGCAGTCTGCTCAGCACCCCAAAAAGGTGATCAGTCTGTTGTGGTTCTCCAGGCCTGATCCTGCACAGTGCTCCTATCCACACTTAATTTTGGGCAGGGTTATACCACCTTTTGCAGAAGGACCACTCATTTGTCTAAATTAACATGTAAACAGGGTTTAAAGCATTTGGGACTCAGTCTGTGTCCACTTTTCATGTTGCTGCTTTCAAGTGCAACAATCTTCCTTGTTCCACTCTACTCGAATAAGCTCCCATGGAAGTGTTTAAAAAAAGACTGGATGTGGCACTTAGTACCATGGTTTAGTTGCTGAGATGGTGTTAGGTAATAGGTTGGACTTGATGATCTCAAAAGTCTTTTCCAACGTGATTAATTCTGTGATTCGGTGATTTCTCTTTCTAACATCAGTGGTTTATCCCCTTTTGGTGGCCAAACATTCCCAGCACAGAACTTGTTGATAACAAACTGTGCCTAGGGTTTGAAGAAATGTGTTCACAACGTATAAAAGAGACCACAGAGGATAAAGTTAAACTATATCCAACCCAAACTGATTTTATGCGTAAGTTTAATCCAGCAGGTGCAAAAACAGTAGACTGGGGAAGGGGTGGGAGAAACAATAAAACAAAACAAAAATGTTCTCAGTCATCAATATTTGCTGCCTGAGAAGGGGGTGAATCCTGCTTCAAACAGCCCTCCAGACGCCACCACTCATGGCTCTGAAAAAGAGCTCTTTTGAGGTGACATTCAAACCTTTAATAGCGGGCAGTCGGTTTTGACAGTAACTCTGCTGCTCACTTACCTGTCCTCAGCAGCCTGGGCAGGGCAGTAACCTAATCCCATGTGTTTTAGGAGTGAGGGGAAGAGGCAGTGCCTGCAGGTCTTCTCAGCCCATCCATAATTATACGGCCGGCAGAGAAGTGCCTCAGGTTGCACATTAGGCCCTCGCTGAGATTAGTAATTATAATATCAGTTTTCTCCAAATAGGTCTGACAGAATGGCACTGGTAGCAGAGGTGACTCAAAGTTTAGCAAGTCTTAGGGAAAGTTTACTGTCTCCTGCTGCTTTCTGTCCCACAAATTTGGCTTCTCTAATAACCAGCACCAGCCACAAACAGTAGGAATCCTTTTCAATCACTATTAGCAACACTTCATTTCTGTCATATTTGACCCCTGGCAAGCTGCAACCCAGCAAAGAGCATTCCCTGCAGAAAGTAACCAGACATCCAGGATTTACTCTGTGACAAATGACATTTTTAAGGGCCCTTAAAAAACACTGAGACAAATTCACAGCAGGACTCTGGAAAGCCCTTTACCAACCTCTGAAGGAGATAAGGGGTAGCATTGCTTTAACTCAGTTACATCCCATCTTTAGCTATTTCTTCTGTGTGACTTCATGTTTGCTGGTACCTCCAATAGGAAACTGCTGCTCCCCTTTGGTGTCTGAAAAGCGTGATGAGATTATTTATATTATAAACTGAGAACTTTCCTAACACAAAGATGTCTTTCTCTCATCTAGGTGTTTTCACTTGCAGCACTTTTTGAGTAGTTTTCACCAGGGAAAAAAGTGAGGCCCAAGGAGGTTGTTATGGCCACCAAGTCAAGTTCTTAACTTTCAAATAGTTTTTTTAGTTAATCAGGAAAAGAAGTCTTTATTAAAATTCTCTTGTGCCCAAGAAAGAAGTCATAGTGGTTTGGGGTTTTTTACATGTTTAGTTTCTTGTGAAGACAATAATACATTTGAGACTAGGTTGCTGACACCAGTGTCCAGATAATTCACTATTTTAAGGGTCTAAAAGGAGTGCAGTATGAACCTGGAAAAGGCAGTCAGCAAGAGAAGAGAGCAGAAGACAGGAGCAGAATAAAAAGGAGATACACAGACTTCTCTTTAGACACTGCCAGCTTGGTAATTTTGAGGTAGATCCTGGTTGCTCAGTGAGATCTGCAGGACGAAGATGAGGCTGTAGTCTGGTAGGTGCAATGAATGTATTAAAAAAACAGGAGAAAATGCAGCAAGACAGAAAACGCAGGGCTTTTGATGCCACAGCTTCTTAATTGCTCTTCCCAGCTGTTCTTCTTTCTTTATTTCATCTTCTCACCCTGTGATTTACAGAGGGGGAAAACCAGAAAAACATCTTAGCCTATGGTTTACAGCCACTCAGAACCAGCATTCAGCGAGGTCACCGTGGGTCCCTGTGCCTTTGCAATAGCAGATTCCCCCATTCTGCCCTGACTGGTAGAACTGCATTGTTTGCCCTTTCATGGCGATTTTCTGCACCACTCACCGTTGACATTTGAACACATTTTGGAGGGTGTGTTGGAGCTTCACCTCAGCCTGTGCCCTCAGGCCTGTTGTCTCTGTGACCTGGGAGCCTCCCTGGGAGCCAGGCTGAGGGTTGCTCTCTGTAGTGACTGAATACATGTCCAGTGCATCCTTCCTTTAGTGAGGTGCTTTTCTTAGTGTCACAATTCCTCTGAGCAAGCTGGGAAGTGTGTTGGTGACTGGAGGTGGAGGGGAGGGCTGTGAACCCCCTGAAGTAGTACCGTGCTTTCAGATCAAGAGCGAAAGACTTCTCTTGAATCAATCCCATGTGCTTTCCTTGCACTCACACTTCTGCACACAAAATGAGAGTTTCACCTTAGTTTCTAGACTTCCGTCTTCTGTACAGTTTATTTCTTTATTGGCAAACCAGTCATTTGCACATTTCGCTTCCAGAGGCCCAGTCAGCATCCGTGGGTAGGGAGAACAGGCTGGCTGCACTCACATTCCATACAGAATGACTGAAGACTAGATGCCCTCTCAGCTGTGTAATGGAGTTTGCCAGAGACTGGGATTAAGGTGAATGAATACCTGTGAGGTGCAAGAGCTGTATTTTTCAATCATTGATGTAACGATAAGTCTATGTTTAAAGGTTACACAAAATTATTACCACTTGCAATAGATACCTGTGAGAGTTTAGGGAGAGAAAAGCAACCAAACTTCAAGAATTGCTGTACATGTGTCTTTTCAGGTCTCAATGTGAGCATTCTCTAGAGTCTTTGATCCACAACTTGGCATTTTGCTGAAGAAGAGCTAGGCTCATCAAAAAGACTAAGCTAGACTGTGATGAGGGACCAATTACTGCCTTCATTGAGCCATGTGAGATCATCTCCTAGACCTTGATATGCTCATAATATACAGAAAATTGCCTAAGAAGGACCAACTATGTTGCTGGGATTGCATATATCGAATTTTCTGGTCATCAAAGTACTCTTTAAAAGTACACTGAAGTTTTGGCTCATCTTCACTTTTATGCCACCTGTCAAGGCATACAAAATGAATAAAAATAGCATAGGTTAGATCAGTCAAGAGAGCCTGGATCCAACAAAGCACATCGAGCACCTGGGACAAGTGCATGGCCTAACCCTGCCCCCCTACTCTATATCCTCCTCTTCCCACCTCAGAGGATCTAGGCTGATGCACCTACCTGAACACCAAAAGTTGTGCTATTGGACAACCATCTTGGCTGAGGCAACTATCACTCTAGCCTGAGTATCCCATTGTTGTGTTTTTTCAGGTTGCTTTTCAGCTGTCTGAAGCTCTTCAGCCATGCAACAGTATGAGCCCTCTGGTTGGGGCCAGGGAGGAGACCCAGGAGGTGTGGGCCAACACCCACGAACAACCTCAGCATCATCACTGTTCCAAAAGCCTGCTCCTTTAGTGCTCAAGCAGCTGAAATCCATTGGCAGGAAAAACAGGTTTTTCTTAATTATTTCTGATTTTTTTTTCCCCTCCTTGAAGTCATTAATTGATTTTCTTTCACTGTGACCAAGGACCTGGATTTTCAAGTTCCCTCTGAACTCAAAGGTACGTGATAGTTCTGAAGCAATTAGTGAGCTGGAAGGAGAGACAGAGCCCAGTCAAACTATCAGCCACTAGTGGAAATTTGCAGTGTAGCCATGCTGATCCTGCAGCATGTGAGGCAGAAAAGACATTAAAAGCAGTCCAGTCCTGCTGAGGAGGAGAGGTATATCCTGTGCTTAATGCATTGAATGGGGATTCATGAATCAGAAGCCAAATTCATAATTTCCCAAATTCCATTCCTAAGTCTTGCTGCCTGCCCTTAGAATTGCCATGAGCAAAGTTTCTGTGTGCCTGTACAAAGCTGAACTTCCTCAAAAAGCCAAGATGCCTGACAGAACCGAACCCTGCTCCGCCAAAGTTGCCGTCATTATGAAATATTCCAGTTAAAGTGGATGGCTGAATATTTGCCCTTGAGTAATGGATTTGTTTCTTGGTCTAACCCACGATGTAGAAGTATTTTGTTGACCTGCTGTTGTGCCAGTGCTCATTCCCATGCTTCATTTCTTTTTTGTGCGTTGCTCTATTTGTGTGAAAATCTGCATCTTTACATTTCTGGTGGTAGTCTGGTCCAGACTGAGTTAATTGAAAGCTCTGTGGAGAAACAACAGAGCAGGCTGGTTTTAAAAGGAAGGGAAGGAGAGGTGACTCAAAGTTTAGGGAGTGTTAGAGAAAGTTTACTGTCTCCCGTTGCTCTCTGTTCAACAGAGTTGGCCCATCTAAAACCAACACTGGCCAGCAGCAGTGGGAATCCTTTTCAATCACCATTAGCAACACTTTTATTTCCATCATACTTGACCACAGCAGGCTGCATCCCAGTGAAGAGCATTCCTTTCAGAGAGCCAGCAGACATTCAAGTGCAGCGGATTTACTGTGTGAAAACGGCATTTTTTAGGGGCTTCTGAAAATGTTTAAATGAATGCTCTTTTTTTTTATTCTTTCTCACAGCTTGATTCTCAGCTTAGAAAGCCCTTCTTGCTAAACAATTTTAGAGTTTCCTACAGGAGCTTAGAAGTTAAGTTACCGTTTGCAATACAAATGTTCCGTTGGTGCTGTGAAATCACACGTTTCTTAAGGCCTCTATATTGTTAAAACAAATGTTTGTAGCTATTTTGTTCAGGGTGAATGAATTGGCATCACTGATGCATATTTTCGAGACAACACAAGAATTCTGCAGTCTTTTCGTTTCGATGAAACTCTGCAGCAGTGTTTGCAAGGGTTTTCTGCTCTGACTAGCAGGACAGCCTTCCATAACACAGCCCTATGCAAGTTGAAAAGAGCCAAAAAGGAAAATCCCCCTTCTCAGTTTGGCCCTATTCCTGAAACTTTCCATATCTCGTTAATCAGGAGACTGGTTTCAGATCAGAGGGAGTCAGTGAAGGGACATAAAGTGAAAGCTTATTTACTGGAGGGAACAAATAGGAATAAAGTCAGCGTCCATTACAAATTGTAGCTAAAGCAGAGTTACAAGGAGCTGGATAAGTTCAACTCGTACTGCAGTGGAGTGGTAGGACTTCTCTTCATTCCCCAGACCAGATTAAAGTGGCTCTGGGTTTGGTTCCTTCCCTGTGCAGAAATGCCTGGGCTCGTGCCAGTTCTGCCTGGAATCAAAGGGAATCTCTCTTCTGCAGTGAATTATGTGATGAGCGATTATGTGTAAATAACTATAAAAGTATGGGTTTTGTCAAGTTCCTGTAAAGTCCCTGTTTATATTCACAAACTTTTACTGTTTTCTTCCCTGAGGCTGGAGATTTCAAGAGCAGCTTGTGAACTTTGTGCCCCTCATAATTTTTTTGTTTTTCTGATACCACTTTTAGGGGCATCCCTGAACCAACGTCTGACCCCACAATGGGATTTTCACATGCTGACTCTACACACCTCTCCATACACAACCTTGTAAATCCATTCAAGATTAATCCCACCTTACTAAATTATTAGCCCAGTCAACACAGACAATCCTCTAGAGTTACCAGTGAGAAATGATCATATTTAGGCAGTCTTTCAGCCCACCTATGGGGTGAATCATCTCCTAAAGAGGTTGTAGCTCATTAATGATGGAATCTCCATGAGTCATCTCCTGACTGAGGTGCCACCAGTGGGCTCAGGTTAATCCAGGCCTGTGGCGTTCCTGCCCAAAGCCTTTCTGGGTGTTCAAAGCAGCAGGTACAAGTTTGGTTTGGGTTAGTGTGAAAACATAAGGCAAAATGCAGTTCAGAAACCATGTGCAGTGGAACAGTTTGACATATTTCTGTTATTATCAGGGAAGGAATGCGGCAACACTTTGAGAGTCAAGCACATAATTTGAATATTGGACCTTTTAATTGCTCCCAGTCCCGACAAAGACAGACTTGACATTACATACTGGATTATCAGTGGCACAGCAGGGGCAGTTAGACAGAGGGGATTGACTGGTGTGTTCATGAAAGACCTAATGGAAATCAAAGATAAAACGTTGCCTCCAGGAAATTATGCTCCCCCACACATGTGGTCTGTTCTTTCTTACACCAAGAATATAGGGAATATTTAATGAACTGGATCTTAAATGAATATAGCGTGTTTCCCACTGCAACTACGTGGTCTCCATTAAATGCAATACTGTATTTTTGATGGGCAAGCAAATTGGTTTTTTTTCTCTTGTTTTGTTTTGTGTTGCTGACATTAACCAAGGGCCTACATTTTCAATTTCCTGCAGTAAATTGTGCTTGTCCCTTCTGAAGAGTACAGAACAAAGGTGTATAAATGCGTGTGTCAAGGCTGGCAGTGTGGAAGATGGAGTTCATAGTGCAGATTCTGCTGGTTTCAGTCTGGATTGAGGTGAATATTTACCTGACTGCCAGTTACTTTCTTTCTAGAAATCACTGCTCTACTAACAGTTCTCATGTCCTTGTGTACTCCTAAATTATAGTACTATTCAGTTAAAAGGTATTTGGACTGCAATACTGCATTTAAATGACTGACTCATTCAGGTGTGCTACAGACTGTAAGTTAGACCTTCGTTATAGATTGGCCAATTCAGACTGAAGGTGACACATGCTCAACAAGCATGAGTTTATCTTGTTTCTGCCAAGTCAAACCATTCTTGTTTTGATGATATTTTCCAGTGTAATGTCTATTATTAGGATGTAGGTGGGGAAGTGTGTGTGTCTCCTATTTTGGCAGCAAAATCAGTAGCTGCTGGGTGCTGAGATGATTTGAAAGTGCAGCCAATGTAATGTTCACAGTGATCAAACTGGAGCTATTGCTGCTCTGTCAGCTGCCAAAGAGACAGTTAGAGACTTCATCCAGAGAGAATGAGGAAAATTCATAGTCCCATGACATTAAATAAAGAGAACAGCCAAAATCCTTATTATGTATTTCCTTTTTTCCATTTCTTTGTATGCATTTTTCTCCTCTTCTGCATTTCTCTGTGTCAGAAGGGTTCTTGTTTAAAAGGTTTTGTAGGTGTTGGTAACAAAAGCGGACGAACTTGTAGTCTGATCCATTCAACCAGCTCCTCCTGCCACAAACAGCTGTTCTTTCCTTTCAAACCCTCCAAAACCACTCTGACCTAAATGTTTCATTTTTAAAAAGTGAATCATCAATCATAACCTTTCTAGTAAAGAGAAGAAGATACTTCTGAACAATAACTGTTAAATTTCCTTGCATTCCTTTCAAAACAGTGTCTGTTACTCTTCCTTTTCCTGCCCCTACCAGTCCTTCTGACTGTGCATCTTCTTCGTCCTCTCTCAAAACATGTTGATGCTTTGTGTTCTCCCTTGTGTCACATTCTCTGACTTTTACCCTTTCCATCTTGTTTCCACGGGCCTAGTCTGGTACCTCTGAAATTAATGGACATTTTGGCAATTTCTCTGCCTATAACAAAGCTGGATGCTGTCTAAGTGCTGCTGCACTTGGACCTGTAGCAAAAGTATCAGGTTGCCTATGAAACTCCATCATACTGCTGCTCTACAGGAAAACCAGCACTGCTTTTGTCAGGCGAGCCAGGATGTACATCATTGCTAAAGAAGCAGTCAGGCCGTATGGAAAATTAAATCAAACTCCCAAGATGAACTGGAGATTGGCCTCCTCCCAGTTCTGTTCCTCAGGCTGAGATCTTTAGCAGACATATGCTGGAGGAGGGATCAGGAAAGAAGAGAAAAGATGGAGCAGGAGAAAGGGAAGTTTTAAATCCCCTGAGGCAAAAGCTTAGCTGTCCTCTGCAGCAGTTTGTAGCTCTCTGAAAACCTCTCTCTCGCTCCATAAAAGTATGAATATCAATCTGTCCTAGTAGGGTAGTTTGGCTTTTGGAACAGACAAAGGTTAAAAAGTTGTTTGGAAAACTTTGCAATAATATATAAAGAGTGTGTCACCTGCCTTGTCTCCACACTGGAGAGCTGTGTTTCAAAAACTCTTCTTGGACTGTTGGCTCGAGCTTCCTTTTTAGGTAAAATAAGATCCTCCATGTAAACCAGACAAGGCAAAGCAACTCGAATCTTAAAAAAAAGGAATAGATGTTGAAAGAGGAAGAATCACAAATCAGGGATTGGAAAAAATGTCTATACTTTGTCCTGGATTCATCCCCTGCAAGCACTTTAGTGATGCATTAGAAAGTCAGCAATCCTAACCTTTCTCTTGTCAGTAGAAACCAGAAGGCGTCTCCAAAGAGTGATTTTACTCAACTAAAACCTGAGTCAGCCTGTCCACATAAAACATCTCCCTTTATGGATGATAAAGAAAGAAAAAGGCAACTAATTTTCTATTTTTTGGCACCTCAAACAAAAGCTTACATTTGAAAGGGATTGAAATTGGTCCTTTCTATACACTTAAGGGTTAAACTGTGTATGAATCTGCAGAGAAAAAAGAACATTAGAACCAATGACACAGAGGAAGGACTGGCAGATGAAGGAGGTTGTAGATATGGAGCAAAGGAAAGAGAAAAATGAATTATAACCAGGAATAGATGAGACCAAGTGATGGGCTCTTGGCAGAGTCACCTGTGGTGACAGAGAGGAGGAAATGTGGACCAAGTATTCCTGGTTTTAGCCATTTTTGGTACACGGTGGTGGCAGCACAATGTTAGAAGCTGAGAGGTGGGATTGCTTAGGAGGAAACAGCCAGACCATCTCTAGGTGTATTGGAGACTATGGTAGATAAACTGCATGCAAACCTCTGGTTTTGATTATCTCAGCATATCTGGAACTTTATGCTAAAATGGTCTTGTTGACTGCCATTAATAATTTGCAGCAAAAGTAGACAAAAAAAAAATAAAATAACCTTCCTGTGGTAAAAAACCTACCCTAAATAATTTTGTATTTTCTCTCAGATATATGCATAGGACCAGCAGGGTCATAGCAATCCTTGAAAGGTTAGAAAATTTGTTTGTTAAGAGACCATTTCTCTCCCATTTGTTTATTGCTTCATCTGACACTTCATGTTGCTGAGGGTTGTCTATAAATCTTATATCTTGTACCAAATTAAGAAGACCATCTGTTGAAGAAAGCCTGTGTAAGGAGGTTTCCTGGAATGTAGCACTGATGAAACTGCCCCTCTACCATCATTTGAAGCCTTGCTTTCTCTGCAGAGAAGGGGCCAGGGTTGGTTTTCTGTTGAGCAACACACAGCTCCAGTGAATCTGCAATTTGCAAATGTCTGTTGATTGAATTTGTGTATTAATGGTTATAAGGATCTTCCTCCTTAAGCTATAAATCACATTTTATGGTATTAATTCATAGGAAATGATTAAAGCATCCTAAATAGGTAAAGATTTAAAGGTTTAATATTAGCTGCTTGACTGGCATCTCCTCTTGATGTTGTAGTGCCAGAAGACTGATTGGAATGTGTTAATTTTTATGGAGTTTCTCTTCATTAAAAACCTGGTTTTGACTCCATCAAACATGTGCGAGGGACACAGAGACAGTTATTTGTTCTGGATATGAGGGACTGCAGGTGAAATGTTTTCCTTCATTTCAGAATAGTTACAGTCCTGTGTTCTTGGCCTTAATCAGCAATTCACTGCTGGGAGACACGAATCAGGAAAGTAGTCAGGTTGTCCATTGTGAAGAGTCCACTGACTTCTGGATTTTTTACTCACCTGAGCATGCAAGTGATTTCCATGTCAAAGAATGTGCAATTAAAAATATATATATATTCCTGGGGATTTGAAGACGTGACAACATAGATACCTGGGACATCAGTTCAGAAAAATGTTTTCCTAGGTAGGGTGAAGCAAAGAAGAAGCAAAATGTTGTGAGAGAATAGTTTGTGAAATAGTACTTGTGTATTGGAGAGGGTAGGGAGCAATGTAGAGGGGGTCAGAGACATGTTAATTGGATATGGGAAGGTCCTGGATGGTCAAGAGAATAAGGTTGATTTGTGTTGGTATAAAAAAGGAGGAACTTTGTTGAATGACAGGTTGAATTTCAATCTCTTGGTGCCTGTATTTGTATATCTCTAAGATACCACATTTCTACAGCAAAGAAGGCTGTGTTGGCATCTTAGCTTTAACCTCCTCTTAAAAGTAAACATTATTGTAGAAGTATCTCCATGGTTAGTGCAACAGTTCAGGCTAGTAACAAACTTGAGGATGCTCCCTTTTCTTTTGATAAAAGCATTTTTCTTTCCTGGAAGGTACTGTGCCTTTTGATCTCCTGAAAATGAGATGCTTTTTTGATGTTGTCTAAATCGTATGCATCACACTGCTGTTCAGTAAACAGCAAGATCTTGATACTACTTATCTCCCACATTACCCAGACCTAGTTCTTTGGGCCACTTAGGGGTGAGGTATGATCAGTTGTTAGCCTTCAGGATGGAAGAGGGACCAAATTAGTTGTTTCCAGACTGTGATACACAGATCTGAAGGTCTGACAAGATTTATCTGACCCTGAGAGTTTTTCAGGCTTTGATTCAGCTGTTAAATCAGGTTCAAAGAAGTTCACTGGTAACAAACAGATCATCAGCTCATGATATGACTGGCTGGAGTCAATGCAGTCACGCAGCCCCACTCTGCCTGAAGAACTGTCCCTTTTCCAGGACTTTGTTCCAAATCCCTTCCCATGAAAGGCAGCAGCAGTGTCTTTGCCACTGCAAAACGTTGTAGTTACCAGTGGGAGAGAAAGAATCTTCATGATTGCCTTTCTTTAAGAAATGTGCGTGGTCTAAAAAGTTGTGGGCTCTTCTGGTTTTCTTTCCAAGAAGTTGATGCTAAAGTGAATTATTGCTACCACAGAGAACCAGAAGAAGTATAATATTAGGATGCTTGTATTTTAAAGGTGATCCATGCACAGTGCCTAGAGGATTTTGTGATGAGATGTCACATCAAATAAGAAATCCAATACTCAAATTCAGTTGTCATGAAAATAAGGTTTTACTTTGACTCTATTCCAACGCTCTGAATCCATTCCAGAAAAAAGAGACTCAGTTTCAAAATTATTTTTATTTCGCTTTGAACACTGTTCACATACACTAAATGAAAAGAAACTTTCATGTTGTGATTAGAGAAAGTAGCTCAAAGAATATTTGAAAGCTACTTGCTCTTACTTTTGATTTTGTGCTCCAGAAATGTCTGTGTTGCTTGCTAAAGATCATAAAGCATCATCAACCTCTTCTTTGCCATGCATAATGAAAGCCAGCATTTCAGCAATGCTGAGAAGAAGCTTTATTTACACAGCACAAAGGAAAACAACTTTTTGAAAGACCAACATTAGTCATGGACAGTACAGCAAATCACGATGTTTTCACAGCAAAATACGAGAAAACATTTTTATTCTAACCAAAGAACGGGTTTCTAGTTCTGTGAATAATACTGTGCTTTACACCAAAGAGACACAAAAGATCTTTTTCAGCACTGTGATATTGAACATCCTTCTCTGGAGAAGACCTGTGTTCTGACAATGCAGGCTGTGGTTAGTGAACCTGGAAGCCAGTGGGACTCTCTCCATGATATCTATGCATATCTCCCAGGTTTCTGTCAATAGACTTCTGGGAAAAACCTTTTCTTTGCCCTGCTCAGCAGTCTGTTCCCACTGGTGCTCATCTGAGGATGAGCAGATAGCTGAGGGCTTGTGGGGCCACTGCTGTGTCCATGTTCAGCCTCACAGACACAACAGAGACCCTGCTCCTTTGGGACAAGGGTCTGGAAGGAAATCCCCACCTTGTAGTGAATATAAATGTAGGTTTGGGATTTGGGAGTCTTTTGAGTTTGGTTTTGGAGAGGAGAAAGTGTAATCTTATTCTTGACTTGTTAGAAGAGACATGGATTTGCTTTGGATATCAGTTTTGTTAGCTCAGTGCATTCAGTAGAAAGACACCTGATGGACCCTCGAGGTCACTAGGATGACTTACTGCTAGATAGATAAAATCTCTAAATCATTATAATGATATTTGTTCTCTGGTTTCTTCACATATTTGCAGATGTCAGCTGTTGTGTAAAAGGGAGTGGAGCAATGGAAATGGAGAAACACGCCTGTAGGCATGAAGTAAGGCTGACAGATCTACAGCAAATTGCTTTGAGTGCACTTCATTATTCACAAAGCCTAATTATGTTGTATGGTTTAGCCTTGGTTCTTTCTATGATACTGTTTAATAACGTCTACGTTTTTACTTCTTGTCTGTTTATTTGAGAAATATGTTTTTCTTACAATCTGAATGCAATTTGCAAAGGTGTATGAGATTCCCAATGATTTCCCCCAAAACAAGTCAAATACTTGCAGCCTTTTTTTTTGATTACTTAATTCCAGTTTTTAATCCATTAAAATCAGCTTGATGCAAAAGTTGCATCTTCATGCCTTGAAAACCTACATTTCCTTCTCGAGCTTCTTCCTTCACTGTTCCAAAGAGAACACAGCTCCCATGTCACTAACAATAGTAATAAAGATCCTTAAATACATTACTTGTAACAACAGCTCCTGGGACGTCTTCCTGGTGATTCCCTTCTGACATAATCTATAGGTATTTACATTAAAAATCTGTGACATCTTGAAAAAAAAAACGGATCAGTATCTCAGCATTTCTGTTTCCTGGCCTGTGGTTTTTCAGATATCCAGAAAAATCCCATCCTGCCTGACACTGATCTTTTTGGCATTGCCCTTTAATTGCTGCCACCCATCCAATCAAAGCAGGACAGAAAGTGCCAAGCTCTAATATTTCCTTACATTATTCCTTAAAGAATGTCTCTGCCTCCTCTTTCTTGAATGTTTTCTATACATTCTGTACATTGTTGACTCCCTATTCCCCAAGATAGGTGTGCTGGCAATTAGTGGAGCTTTTGAACAGATTTAGGCCACTGGTACATAGCTCCATAATCATCACTTTTCCACTCTTTTTCAGTCATTCTTTTATGCTGGACAAATCTATTTCATGACATAATAATCTCCCTTGGCAGATTTTATCTCATTCTCTTAACGTGAATGTTTATAGACAGTGGACTCAATGTGCCAGTTAAAACAGATTTTGATTTTGCTTATCTGCAGCCAAAGTTCTTGGCCCCTGGTGCACAACCAAACCATGTGTAAAAAGAGATTCAGCTCTGAATGAGATCACTAACATCTGTTGCTGCACATAACATTTAATCTTCAAACACCATCAACAACAACAAAAATCAGGCAGTCAGAAATGCAGAAGTGGAGAAACATGGGCACTGCAAGAGCAGCTTCAGTTGCTCTTTATTGCTGCCATGCCTTGTGCCCACAGTGGTGCTCTCCTCTCAGCTACAGTAGCCTGCCCTAAGGAGTCCCAGAGGATGGTATAAGGAAAATAAAAAAAAAATATTTCTGAGAAGAGCAGCCCAAAATGCAGCCACTCCTCACCCACCTCATCCCCTGGGCATTTTGGTTCTTGTACAATGCAGGGGTTGGAAGGGGAATAAATGAGAGAGGTGCTGGAGTGGTCAAGAGTGTTTGTTAGGTAGGCTCTGATATGCAGATATTAACCTGACCTTTATGGTAAAATTAGCTCATAATCATTCTGGTTGCTCCTGATAATATTCAAGTGCAATTTTGAAACTCCCCTTCTTCATGATATTCCTGAGAGATGAAATAAGATCAGAGTTTTCTGATTGTCCTAAAGAACAGGAAGTATCAGCCATCCATTCAGGTGTTCTTTGCATTTGTCATTGAGACACATCTTGACAAATTTGTATTTCTTCTTCCTTCTCTGTTCCTCAGAGTTATGGTGTCTCCTGGATCAGAAGGTGGATAATGTATCTGTGCTTTACACAACTTCTCAAAATGCTGGGACCCCACCTTAGAGCTTTTTCAGGACAGTTGGGAAGAACCCTACTTCTAGATGTATTTTTTTCCCTTTGTGGATGGCAGATGGTCTTGGCTTGTTCACAGACACTGTCCAATGTGCCTGGAGTCTGACAGCCTCAGCCATCTGAATCACACCCGTGTGTACCCATGAGTTCTTGATAACACTGCTGAAACCTCACATATTCTCTTTACTGCTTTTCTTAATCACTGGGATTCTCTCGTGATTCTCTGAGTGCTCTCTGAGACTTACATTTGTTGTGTTCCACTGATATGTGTCTTGAAGCTATGCTGTTTTTTAAATACAGGGAAAAAAATACCATGACAGTGATAGTGGGAATAATACAAGAGACAGAAGAAATGAAGTAAATTAAAGTTTAATGCTAGCAGTGGAAGTTAGTAATGATGATTTAGCTATATTTTTCTACCTTCCAGAGCTATAGTTTTAGGTCCTTGAGGAAGGAAATGCCGATGGAATTCTGTTGTATAACATTGCTGTGGTAAAGGTACCTGCTGGTCTCATGCCATCATGTTCCTCATCTCCTTGACTGCTCTGAATTTTCACAGCTTTCACAGAAATTTCCTCATAGTCTTGCATGGGCTGTTCCATCAAATGGAAATTCGAGTCTGGTGTCCTTTCCCGGAGTCACAGTTAGTGAACCTGCCCCAACATTTCCTATGTGATTTGTGTTCGGTACCTGTGGTTGTGCCCCCACATTCCTTGCAGTGAAACAGATGTTTGTCATATGGTCCTAAACATATAAACCAGCCTGGTCTTTCCAAGCGATTTGTGTGCCAAAGAATTCAATTATGGCTCTGAATGGGCCTGGGCCATAACGCTGTTAGACGAGCTTATTTAACAGAAATTCTAGAGTGTTTGGCACGCTATGTTTACCAGGGTGAGGAGAACAGGAATGAAATGCAGTCCTGGAAAGAGAACTGTCATGCAGATGACTCACTGCAATCAAACACTTTGAGAAAATATGGTCTCTAAATGTTATGTCTACAACTAATTAACTTTATTTATTGTAGAACCTATAGAAGTACAGAAACTGTGAACTTTAGGGAAAATTAAATTAGGTTTTCAAACAAATGCCAGGCTGCCCAATGTTCTTCTTTCTGGGAAAAAAAAACCAGCAATCTCTTTGCCAAGTGAAGTGAAATATGCTAAAATGCAAATGTTGATGTGTTTCAAGAAGGAAATTCAATCGCTGAATCAAACTTTGCTTTCAAAAATTGAAATGTTAAAATCATTCAGGTTTCAAACTGAAAAGTAGGCTCATATATACACAGTCTTTATTTAATCAGCAGCTTTGACATTTTTACTTTAATCCTCTTCTCCAAATACTGTATTTTCCCCCATTGAAATATGCCCAATTTACACAGAGTGTACTCACACTCAAGATAGGCACACTTGAACTACAGCTGACAGACTTAGCTCCAGATGTGACTATTTATCTACATGTGTGTGTGTGCCATATAACAAATATTTAAATTTGTTCCCATTTTTTTGTTACTTATGTCTCAAAATTGTTTGAATATAATTGTGTAAGAATTAATAACACTAGAGATGTGATGGCATATGCTCTCTATTAAAAGGGAGGGCAGGACAAAGTTCAGGAATCAAATTCCTGAATGAAAATATTGTGATCTTCAGAGCAGTGGGCACAGGGGCAACAAATAAAACCAAATGGTGCCTCGTGCTGATAGAACAGAACATGTGCTCTTTGCCTAAGTATTCTGATGATTTGTTAATGGCATCAAAAGACAAAAGAGAGGAGAGGGGAGATGGATGTACCCTGTCTTTACAGTGGATGGATATCTGAAGGGCCAAATCCTCTATGGGACAACAAAACTAATGCCTTCCCAAGTAGATCTCAGGAAACAATTTTTCTCTGTGAAAGCTACTGATCCTCATAGAGCACCAAGAAAATAGATTGAGTAGGCAGATTAGTGACCTTCAGCAGCTCAACACTGCATAACACAATCCATTTAAACCTCAGATCTTGGGAAAGCTGTTTGAAAACTCTCTTCATGAGCCAGCAGTAAGTTGGCACTCTTTTTTCCTCATTGGGATAATGGTCCATCCTCCTGATAAGTGAGAATTTGCTCTGTGAAACCCTGTGTCCGTGCACCGGTTGGAGAGCAGTCCAGGAAGTCACGGCTCTGCTGGCCAGCCAGCGTGGTGGTGTGGATGTGTGGAGAGCAAGAACATCTTCCTTCAGCCTGGGCAGGATGGTGCCAGCACAGCACTGAGTCCAGGTTCACAGGGAGCCCCGCCAAGCACCTTGTGGCTCCACGCTACAGGAATGGTGTGCAGGAGCCAAGAGAGGGAAGCCCTGAAGAAGGGCTGTGGCCAAAACTATAGAAATCAAGTCTAGGTCTGAATAGAACACTTTGCTGGCCAAATTTGGATTGTCACCGATTGCTTCTATTTAATGAGACACTGTGGAAAGCAGTTCCTTACACAATAAACTTCTGAAAGAGGGGGAGCAGAGCGTCTAGGTCGGTGATTAACCAACTAGAATAATGAGCTGTGTGTGAGCCACTTCGGGGGATAGATGTGATTCAGTTTGTGGAAAGAACGAGGTGTCATTTTGGGTTTTTAGGGATGTAAGTTTGTAACTAATTTTTGTCTCTCCTTGCCAGCGTAACGGTTTGAATGTTAATTTAATTTTGCAGAATATCATTTATGTAAATGTAATTAGAAGGGAAACATGATCGGGAGATGCACAGCACCAAAGAAAATTTATTACTCCGAGGGGTATTGCTCTAATCATTCAACTGCAATATTGAGTTTCCCCAGATTTAATCTAAAAGCAATAAATTACAAAAGGCTAATGTCCTGCCCAACAAAAAGCTGTCATGAACCCAAGTTTCTGTGGGGAAAAAAATTCAACTTCATTTCAGCAACAGGCTCTCCTCGTTTGCACATTCCTTTTATGATTCCAGTCGAGTCAAAGTAAAATGAATACAAATGTGAGAGTTCAAACACTTTCCCTGAATATGTATGTGTGTCTGTTGGTGATTGTAATAATCAGCAAGCCAAGGCACTGGGACTCTGTTATCTCGGGCAGAATTAGGAATGCAGCCCTGCGAAGATACCACTGCAAATTCTTCTCCCCACCTTCGCATGACCCTGTGATTTAAGGGAAGGCAAACTTGAGTCTGATTAATTCCAGTGTCCATATGAAAGTCTGTTGCTAATGTGCCGTTGTCTTTGTTCTGCCAACAAAATGAATGAGAAGAAACAAGCTGTCCTTTTGCCTGTGCTAGTGACTGCAACCTGTGTGCTCCATGGGAAACAGTGCCTGTGTGGGGAAGTCACCCTGTTGATGCTGCCGGTTTAGATTTACTTAAGGGACACTTTTGCAAGGTGGAATGAAAGGCAAATGGATAATCAAATGGTATTGTGTGATTACTTCTCAAAGCCCTTGAATAGCAGTTCTGCTGTTCAAGGAGCATCTCTCCACTCAGTAAAACCTGCAAGCAAATTTTTTCTGGAAATAAACAACAGCTAGGCAAAATAAGAATTGGTAAATGCCTGCCTAATGTGTAGGCTAAAACACTGTTAAGAGTTGGGGTTTTGTGGTGCAATTTAGTATGAAGCCTGATGCCAACATTACACTTCTCTAACAAGTGGAGTAAATAGTACAGGAAATAGGTTTCTTATGTTTTATTTAACCAATTTAATCTCTGGTTTAACTTCACCATAGCCTGTATTACATTTGTTCTCATTTCCCAGTGTTTCTCTGCACAGTTTTTTTATATCATGACCTTTAACTCACTGTGATTGTCTTTTATTTTAGGTAGGAGCCATAGTTCCTCTCAATTAGTTAGTATCTATTATGTTGTAAGCCCTCATCTTTTGGCTTGCAAAGTGAAATCCATCAGATCTGCAATGAGTTTTTACAAAGTGCATATTGGCAGGTTTACAGATTCCCACAGCTGTACATGGGATACAAGGAGAAGCACAGGGCTGTAGCCTCAAAGGCATGGAGAAACAGAACTATGAGAGGATCAGGGAAAAATGTAAGAAACAGAGGAAAACAATGTTGTTAGAAGCAGGGGAGGAGGGACTCAGCATATGAATTACTCATATCCTTGTGGAAGAAGGATATATCTTAGAAGGATGGCTGAAAGCACTAACGAGCAGTCCAGAGAATGAGAGAAAGGGACTGAATTTATTGGGACATAGAAACAAGCTGGTGAGGCTCAGAACCTGCAAAGTAAAGCCAGTTATGAAAACCATTTTTTAGCTTAAGTCAGTGTCTTCTTCCTCGTCCCAAGCAAGCTCTGGAGAGAATGACTTTGACAGAGATGGCTGTGGGGATGTGGATGCACAGGTCAGGGCTGGGTCCTCTTGCTGTGATGGCACTGGTGAAACTGGGAGAGAGGTGACACTTCCTCCTGCCTCTTGTATATGTTGCAGACACGAGTTCCTGTGCTGGGAACTCTTCTTGTAGGGCTTCTTCCACATGACAGACATCCTGACTTTTGCTTCATTTCATCTAACCCAAAGTCAAAATGAAAGGAGGAAAAGATGGTTCAATAGATTCATAACAACATCCTTGCTGCATCAGGTTTTGGTCTGTAGGGTGCTGCTGTAAAGCTGTTAGAGTTGTAATTCTCCACCCACAGGAGTTTAGGAAGGTCCGAATATGTGCAGCAGAATATAGGACAAACTTCTGGGGGTACACTTAATTAACAATCAACATTCACGGTGCTAATCATCTTGTCCTTGATTGTATGCAAGTACAGCACAGATCGTGACAACCTGAACAGAAAGCTGCAAGCCTCTGCTATGTAATTGCATCAAGGATCTGCCACAGCCAGGGCTAGTTCTGTGGCTTTTTGGAGGCAAATCAGTAGAGAATGACAAAACTAGAGAGTAACAGTGGGAAAGGTCCTGCCTTAGTGGCCTATGGGGTACCCAGATTGCAGGAAGTAGTGCTGAGAGACCTGAGATGCATTTCTTATTTCACAAGATGTAATTGCTCTTGGTGTGAAATGTTTAAGATTTTTTTGCCTCTTTAGTTTCTGCATAATGCAAGAAGGGGAATCCTGCATGGTAGAAAAAGTTTTGTGCCCCAAATGAAGACTACTGTTCTGTAATTCCTTAAGAGACATACACGAAGATTTTATTAGTCAAAGAAGTCTTCAAAGATCATCATCATCATTTATTACAGTTCCTGTGTTTTTCATTCCAGTGAGATTTATAATTATAAAGTGGTAATTAAAGAGGCTCCACTCTGTAATTCCATAGGAATTCCACTGTGATCTGACATTAATTAGCAACCAGTTATAAATTGTGATATAACTTTTCCAAAACCCACTAGTGTCTGAATGCCTTCTTTCAGTTACAAGGAAATGTTAGAAGGAATTTCACTTTTGTAAGCTGGAATCTGTTGCAGGTTGATTGGTACCACCATGGGCTATGAATGTGTTTCCACAATACAGAAACCACATGGATGGGCAGGTTCAACCTGCTGAGGTTTTGAAAGAATTTTTATTCTCATCTTTCTTGTAAGAGGCATCTATCTCACCGGATTTCAACCTTCTGTCGTGTCAACAAGTGCACACTCTTTGATGCTTAGATTTTATCTGACTTGTTATATAAATCAGAGTGATATGGTGCATTGCTTGGTGCCTGATGTGAGCTCTGTCTCTCTCTGCCTTGAAAATGTATTTTCAATATTTACAGCCAATCACAAAAAAGAGAAAAATAGTTAAGGGCTCCAATGAGAATGTCTGTGGGATAGAGAAGATGTGACAGCAGGTTACGGGGATAAACTTTTAAATTCTGGCATTATTTTGCCATCTGCATTAAAGATCTGGTATCCAATGGAATTTGTGTGTGCCCAAAATCTGACAGGTAAAGTGCTACCTAGAGATATGTTGCTAATAAAACATCCAATGCATGTGGATAATCAATACTTAACGTCTCTCTTTCTTCTTTTTTTCCCCTCCACTTTTCAGTGTTTCTTTTAAGTTTTATTTCTCTCTATTTTTTTATGAACTCAGGTCAGTAATCATCATTAAGCTTGTCAGAAAGAAGGGAGGAGTGGGATAATAATACCAAAATCCATTACTTGCAAAACCATGAAAGAACAAGAGACTTAAAAGGAGAACAGATTCTTTTTGCACGGATGAAATCATGAGGTAAGTTTTCAAAGTCTTGATCTGCAGATTAGTCTCCACCAACTCCATTAAGCCTAATGAAAGTCACGTGTGTGTTTCTAAATATTTCTTAGCACACTTCTCTCTTACATCTTTGCAGCTTCTCCCTGTCACCTTCCACAGCTCTTTTGATCAAACCTCCAAGACTTTTCCCAAGAAGTGTGGCTTCTGATCTGACCAAAGATTGTACAGGTGACTGAGTGGAGAGAAGTGTGCTTCTTTTTGTCATCTCCACATCCAACTTTCATCATAAAGCACAGCTTGTCTGAGCACAAAACTGTTCAGGAAAGTAAAATTGTGCCTTATTTAGCAGCCAGCTTTTGTTGGCTTTGGAGCCTCCACTGTTTCTCAGGGTTGATGTGGTTACATGGATGTACATCATTCATCTTCCCACTGTAGTTTTTTGCCATTTTACAATAGGTGAGATCCCTGGCAGCAATCCTCTTATTTAAACCCAGTAAAATCCAACAGTCTTGACCAAGAGAGACTCCTGACTGTTGTGTTCTCCCTCGCTAATGGGATTGTACCTATTCTCCTATAAAATAAGTGAGAATTCAGCTCAGGAATTCCCATAAAAATCTCATCCTGTTGTGTTGCATCTAACTTGTTGTCAGGACATCTCTGAACAGCTTTGCCAGCCAGCCAGAACTGTGTCACTGTCAGCAGGGAACAAAATGCAGCTTTAACATAAGGAAATGTTATAATCTTGCTCCATCAGAACAGCAGCAGTGGAATCAGTTTACTCCTTCTGGACCAGGAGAGTACACATGAGCTAAATTTGATGCTTTTACTTGTAACTATCCTTAAAATGGATTAAGCTTTTAAGATCTGACTACATGCATTTCAGAAAATAATATGTTCTCTTGGTTCTGTGCCTGAGTAAGATTTAGGGGAATTTGGAGAGCAGCTGGATGCTAAAGCTTCAGGAGATCCAGCGTCAAAGCAGAGCTCATAGTAACCAACATTCTGTCAACAAATCCTAATGTTCTATATTTAACCTACTATTAAAATTTATGTTTTATTATTTTTGCTTACCTTCATGTCAAAAGTTTGGTTTCTGTATGATTGTAGAACAAGGCAAGCTCAGTTAAGGCTATAAAATTTATCTCACTGCTTTTATTTTAGCTCCCTGTTGATTTGATGGCATCTGAAAGGACAAATGAGAAAGGCAGGTATTATGTTTCAAGGAGAGAGTTATAAGAGCCAGATCTGCATCTGAAGTATATTTTAGTCCTACTAATGAGAACTGGATGAACAGTGTTTAAAAAAATATGAACCTGCCCCAACTACATTGGTTCAGAACTAACTGATCTAATGCAGTTTTCCAAAGAATAATTGATATTATATAATCATAACTGGCAGTTTATGTCATGAAAGTGACACTTGACACTTTCCTGCTAACCAGTTTAACATCATCAATTAAAACATCACTTGTGTAATGACATTTTAGTAACCAGTTTAATATCATAAATTATGACATCATCTTCTTTTATGGCATCAGGGTTGAATAAAAGGTTTTCTTTAGAAAACTGGGGGAAAAAAAAAAGGCAGGAAACTTTAACATTGCCTCTATATTTTGTCTTTCTAAAAGGTTCATATGTTGTATCCCTCAGGTCATTGTCCTCATTGGGGGGATGTGAAAGCTGAAAAGATACTAAAAAGGGTGAAATAAGCAATTGAGAAGAGAGTGCACACACAACCTCCCAGCAGACAGTAGTGTCCTTTGCATCACACCAACGAAAATCATCCAGAAATGGAGAAGAAAGCATAGGCATGCACGTGGAACCTGATGAACTCAATTATAGTGCAGTAATATTTACTGAGATGTGGTGTGAAAGTTCGAGATTGCATCATTACCCACCAGTCAAAGTTCTTTTTCCTCATGGTTAGTGTCCTTAAAGTAATCATTTCTATATTATTATTTTTATATTATTCTTCACGGAATGGTCAAATTTTGGTGCTCAGGTCTGCTTTTCTACATTTCAGACTCTTGTTGGCGCTGGATTTTATGATGGTTGCTGGTGATTTGAGCCCTGAGTTGGCAAATTACTCAGTTTATTTGTATCTATTTAGCTTCAAAGAAGCAGATAGGAGCCAGACATGAACTGAGTTCTGAGGACTCCCAGTAAAACAAGAGTTTCTATGAATGTGTCTCTTTGTAGCATTAACCACAAGGAGTCAAAGATTTTAAGTGTATTGTGTTTTCAGAGCTGACTTTCTAAAGGCACATGGCACCACCTTCCCTCTCTTCCTACCAAGGTCAATAAAAGTGTTGTCATTGACCACAGCCATGAGCAGAACAAGTAATAATCAAACATTTTAAAATTTTTTCCTGCAATTTTTCATCTTGAAACTGAATCTTTACCATATTAAGTTGTGCTGAACTCTACTGGGACTCTATGCTGAGAGTGGTGCTTGTACAGAAACTTGGCCCTGTACATGCTGATGGTCTCTGGGAGTTCACGTAGTTCTCCCATTACCTCCCTTCCTATCAGGTCCTTGCTTCGGGTTCCAAGGGTTTAACAAGTTGTTTCCCACCTTTTTGTTTCCCACCTTTTTGTTTCCCTGTGGTTTGAAAACCTTTGGTTTAAAAAGTGGGGAAAGAATCCCAGATTAGAAGTCAAATTCACACGAACAACTGTTGTGTGTTGGCTGGGGCATAAACTTTTCTCTGAATAATTTCCAGAATAATTTCCAGAATAATCTCCCTTGCTAATAGCCAGACTGTAAATCAAGGATGTGACAAATGGGTGCCATGTGGCACCTGGGAACTGCTCTGTACTCAATCAAGTGTCCAGTGCTCAAGAAATGCCCAAATTCTGGCAAGAAGGTGATAATTCAGTAAGTATGAAAACACTTCTCAAATTACAGGCAAATTTTTAAGCAAATCTATGTAAATTGTCAGTGCATATCTTAGTGGTCTCCCGAGAATACTATGATTTACCTACTCTCTTTTCTCAACATTTTTCCAAAAGTTTTTTTCCCCCATGAATATTTATGGCAATGCCTCATTTGCTGACTGAATTTCCACTCTGCTGGAATTATGCTTCCCCATAGTGCACCCAGGAAAGGTGAGCTGTTAGAGGTGAGAAAAAGAGACTCTGTGACCTTTAGGAAATAGCAAGTAGCACTAGATAAAACCTATTCTGTGAGGGGTTACTTATGGATCAGTTGGACATAATTACCAAAAAATTATTATCTTACTGAAACAATTAACTTGTGGTAGATCAGAGTCCAAATCTCCAAAAGCTCTGAACTTTTTAAAATTGGCTTTGCCCATTGCCAGTCTTAGGCAATGAGTAATTCTTCAAATAGGCATGAGTGAGAGATACCACATAATTCGAGTTATGAGTATGGACTTATTTACAGCTGGCATTTTTTTTAAAGTGAGTTGTAAATGTTAAGGTGCTAGATTCAATGCTTATGAATGTGTTTCCTTGGTGATAAAGCTTTCAGTAAGCATGTTATGTATCTGTGCTATCTTATATGCAGACAAGAGATGATTCACACTGTATGTTATAGGTCTTGCACTTTAAAATTGAATCCTCTATTGACTTGGGGCTCAGAAACACAGAAATCAAATCCACAGCTGGTTCTTCTTAAAAGTGAAGTTTTGGCAAAAGCAATGAAGGCTTTAATGCATTAGAAAACTGTGCATTTTTTAAAGTTGTTTCACTTCCTATTTTCTCTCTACAAAACTCCCTGAAGTTAGTACTGTTCTTGTGTTTCATCTTGCAGTTTCAGCAGAACAGAGCTTTGATTTTGCATGCCCCTCTACTGCCTATTAAATGCAAAGAAGATGTTAGTTCGTGGGTGTACACAAATTAAAAAGTAAATAGATAGAATGAAATCCTTCTGGGGCAAAAAAAGAAATTTATCTAGAGATGAAGCAGTGGTGGTTGAAAATCTCTCCAGCAGAGACATAGAAATGACTTGGAAAAAGTGAGGTGAGACAGAAACACTGAGCAAAACCCTCCTTGCTCACATTAGAGTGAGAAATGCTGGCCCAGTTGAAGTCAATGGGAGTTTTACCATTCTTTCCATTTAAACTTCTTTTGTCAGCAAAATAAGGGAGAGCTGGCCCGTGGGATTTACGTTGAGTAGTTACCTGGTCACCTCTGTTTTACTCAGGATGGTCCTGCTTGCCATCAGCTCCAGCACCCAGGAGAGTGCAGGCTGTAACACAGAACAGGTAATACAAAAGGTGCAAAGAATGGAGGCCCTGCTGCCATTGAGACACTGCTGGTCCCAAACCACCATCACCCCACCACACGGGACACGTCAGGGTTCCAGAGCTGTAGATGGCGCAGGGTTATGTGCATTGGTTGCATCATAAAGTAGAGGGGCCCCAAAAGTGATGTGGTCTCAGCTGTGCTATGACTGGGACAAGCAATTAATGAGAGATCTTACAAACCCATTAGGCAGGACAGCAGTAGAAAGTATTAATCACCCATTCTCTGGTTTTGAGGCTTGAGTTTAAATATGGCCATCGTTTACACAGCCTATGGAGTAAAGGGGAATGGACCTGACTTTTCCCGAGTCCTGTGTCCAATTCCAGAGACTGGCTTTTCTTTCCTTCCTGTTTACACCAGCATGGGCTCTGAACTCCCCACCTTATTGTATAGAAGTCATCAAAGACCTTTAAACCTGCATTTTATCTCTAATTTCAAGTTTTGCTTCAGTACTTTACATTTTTGACAGCTGCAGTATCACGCAGTAAACTGTGAACTGCTCTGTTCCCAGTGATCTTGTCTTAATTTTTTTAAGTAACTCACTGCTGAACTTGCATATGCAAAACTATCCTATACATTTTGGGGGAATTTTATTTTGGGGGTTTAAGATAGCGTAAAAGTAATTCAAGAACCAGTTCAAGTGGCATTGAGTTTCTGAAGCCCAGTGGAGAGAGAGAGACTTTATGACCCTGCCGGTTTTAAACCCTCTTGTTGACCACTTAGGAGAAAGGAGCCAGATGTAGACTTCCCTTGCTACTTGTTTCTCAAGCCATAGCCCAAGTTGTAGCAGCTTTGTGGAAAAATGGGTTCCCTGGTGTGTGGTAATGGTCCCACACAGCTCTGAGCTCTCTTATTGGAACTGGTACAGGCTTCCTTTCTCTTGCGTCACTGACAAAACTGGCAAGAGCTGGCATTTTCTTTGGAGAAACCTTAGAGCTGGCACATCAGGGAGACTACCAAGGTCACAGGCTGTAGGGATGACTTGATGTGCTCTCTGCCTCATGGACATGAATCGTGCAGGAACTCTCTGGAGGAATCTATGCAGTGCTGGGTGGGTGTGAATGCCAATGTAAATATAAAGATCTACCATTTCGGCCTCCAAGCAGATGTCTCTGAAGAAAGGAGGAGGGTCCAGTGCCTCCTAGAGCTCACAGTGGTGTATTTAGATCTGCTGCCGTTGTTGTCTCAGTTTTGGAACAGCTTTTGCAGGAGCTGTTGCCTCGATCCTGAATTTGGCATTGTTTTGTCTTCATTTATGCTGTTTTGTCTCAGTTTGTCTTTGGAAATGTCCAGAAATGGAAGAGGGACCACTTTGTCAATAGTGCAGGGGGCAGAGTTTGTCTCCTTCACTTTTGGTTGGCCTTGAAATTCCCCTTAATTAGCGTTATCATTAGACTCTCATTCATATCATCCACTCTGTCTATTCTGCTTAAATATGCTACCTCCAAACATCATAAATCTGGAAAAATGTGCCTATTATTTTCCTTTCTAAATCAAGTCCAAAAAAAATGAACCAGCAGTACAGTTCCTCTGTAGTAACTGCTGATTCTGCCACTTAATTTTCTTCCCCTTCTTCCTCTTTCCCTTTGTTTTTCCCCGTATCTCCAGGATACATAAACTCCCTGCATTCTCACAGATATCCTCAGCTATGCAGTTGCCTAAAATTCCTACCATTACCCATTCCTTACATTCAGACAAGTGTCGGGCCAAGATCCACAAATGTGATTTTCTTGCCTAGATTTTACCCATTCCATGGATAAGTTTGCAGTTTAAGAGGAGATGTCACAAAGCATACAGTCTAGAAAACTCTTCTGGAACATCTCTTTTGGAAAATATCTGCATAAGGACAGTCAAATACAAGTGGATTTGGAAAAATTTGGTTTCGCCTAAGTTTTATCTGGATAATGCATTTACTAGAGAGCAGTTTCCTTTGTGAAAACTGTCTGAAAGTGGAGTGAGATGAAAATTATCATTCTTTCTGTTCCAGTCTGGTCCTAAATATATTGGTGAATAATGTTATTAGTAGAAAAGGAGAAAAGGATTTTGCAGGTTCCTGAATGAGTTTGAAGAAGGCAGGTCCCATGTCTTTTTATTTGCCAACATTTAAACAAGTGCAGGAACCAAAACATACATTATTGTCAGTGTTTACTGTCTATTTTGTCAATTTTTTGTATTTCTCCTCCATTACAAAACAGACACATTTTTCAGGTTGTGAGTATTTTCATTAGTGTTTTTTTCTTCCTTCAGGCTGAAACAGGTTAGAAAAACTTACGGATCTGACAAACAAGGCAATAAACAAAATCAAACAAGGTAATGTTTGCTTTTCTAGCAGGATGTCGTTGTTGATATTTTTAATTTTCTGCCAATGGGGTTATCTAGGAAGCCCCTTTCTTTCCCAACCACAGCCAAACCTCCCAAGCAAATTCCTCCTTACGATTCCAAAGTGATAAAAAAAGTGAACATTATGTAATTTTTTGTAAATATCCACTGTACTTGCATGGATTCTCCTTAGTTGATATATCAAGCCTTCACTAACTACAAGATAGATAAGTTAATAGATACATCAGTTACACCAAGTTGAGCTGAAGTGTCTTAGATAATAAAGCTTTGCGTAAATTCTAATTCAAGCAATTTCAGCAAAAAGCATAACAAGTAGCCAATCTGGGATAAAAATGTTTTTTATTTCGGTACCTTGTTCTTCATAACATCCTTCATAGATGCTATAATGTTATTTTAGTCTTTAGAAAAATATCTAACAACATGATTGTCTCACACCAGGCATAATCCCAGTGGAAATTAAAATTGCATGCATTTTCTCATCACTCTTTATTTAACAACCGGGAGAGTTTTAATATTTGAAACTCAGCAAGAAAATTGTCTTGAAACACAGAGATTCCTTTGGGGTAATTTCACTTTTGTTTTGTATGAACTTTAACTGAGCTATTTTTTACAGTAATACGGATCTATGGTTTGAATGGCAGTTAACAGGACTTTCTATATGTGCTTCTCACCTAACAAACAACAAAAAAAGCACGAAGAATATTCCAATAAAATAATTTGAATCAGCTGACCTTCTTAAAAAAGATGCTAAGTTTCAAATTTTTAATCATTTTTTTAAACCCGTATCCCCAGGTTTGAGGGTGAACTTGAAAGTCACTGTATTCCTGCACAAAAGAAAATACAGTCATGACATTTCTCAGTTTATTTTTTTTTCTTTGGAAGAGAGAGGACATCTGGCATGCCCAAGACATCTAGCATTTTTGGGGCTTGGTAATGCAGTTTGCTTGGCTCAGAGCAGCAGTATCCAAAAGGATGGCTCATCTACAAAATGAGCTGGTTGTTTCCCTTCAACAACTGAAGGACAAATGTTTGCAATGCAAAATAACATTACAATAGACTCTTGCAAGTGGTCATAGAAAAGTGACAGTGGATTTAGTAAGGTTGATTGTATCAGCTGATTTCCATTAGAACCTTTTTAATTTTGCCTGTAATCATCCCTTGGGAGATAGGCACAGTGGCCATCACTTAGTGGCTTCCTATATTCTTTATAGCTCATATCTCTTCTGCAGATTGAAGATTCAGAGGTCAACAAGCACCTTTCAGAAACACTCCATTCACATTCACAGGAGGTGATTGTTGGACTGCCTTGTGTTGGGCATCATCACTTGTTTTTGTGTGCTCAACAGAGTAACACTGACACTCCTGTCATTTGGCTTGCACTCCTCATGTTTCCATCTTCAGCATTTCAGAGACAGAATGAGACCTGCTGGTCCCTATCAGGAATTTGGGGCTCTTCTTTTAGGTGTTTCTGGCAAAGTCAAAACAGCAATGTCCAAGGTCTCTATTTATGCAGAACTTTCCACTGGATTTGGTATTACTGCCACTATATTTGAACACAATTTGCTTGTCAGCTTGGATGATTGCACACTAAAACGTGCTCAGATACTTTTTTTTATTATTATTATTTCACTCTTACTGCAATATTTTAATCCTTTTATGGGAATCTTAATCATGACATCATTTTCCTTTCGTTGTCTCACAGGAACTTTGTTGTCTAATTTTTCACTAAAACAGAATATCTCAGGCCTCTGAGTTGTTTCAGAAAACAGGCATCAGATATACCTTTCCCCTGCAGCATCAGCAAGACCAAACAAAGACAAAAAATACTTCATATGCTCTTCTTCACATTAGTCCTGTGCAGAATACAAGTGAGTATTTGTCAGACCACAACTTGTACCATCACGCTCCACTTCAGTGGCACAGTGGGTCCCTGTGGGTAAGTCTGTAAGAGAAGAGAGGTGACAAAAAATGTTTCTACTCAGGCAGTTCTTCCAATGACATGAAGCACAGGACCTTAGGAATCTAAATAGCATCGTCCAAATGGGCTTCAGGTACTTGTGGGATGTGGGCAGCCAACAGCAATTCAGTCTTGAAGGGAGTTTGCTGAAAGTGTTTTGAAAAAGTCAAGTTTTTAATCAAAACATCAGATCAGTACCAGAACTCCTAAAAAGCCAGAAGTTCATTCCATTGGTTTGTTTGTGATTTTCTTCTTTCTCTGCACCTAAGCTGAATACTAAGATTTCAGTAGCCTGGTAGTGGATAGGAAGACCATGTTTCTGAAAAGAGAAGTCTGTTGGTAGACTCAGGGTAGTTTCTGACCACCCTTGGGATCTTTATGACCTGAACAGTGACACTGAGGTTGTTGTCAGTTTGTGTGTGCAACACAAGTGCAGCTGGAGCACCACTTTAAACCAGTTATTGTCAGATCTCAGACTGTCCAGCCCACACAGCCACATGTACAAGATGAGCCTTTGGAGCAAAGTTACTTCTTCCTTCTTCCCAGGCAACAGGCTCTGCTAAGCCAGGGGCTGACTTTGCATCCTAAAACCTAGAGTTTGAATTGTTTGAGGCCAGCGTTGTCTTTGTTCTGTTGGTGCAGAGCCCAGCACAGCAAACACCAGCTTATGATCTGCTCCTAATGTGCAAAGGTGTTGTGGAGGGCCAGATATTCCTATCCAAAATTAACTGTTTCCTACTGAAAACCGCTGTCATCACTTTGTCCATGCTCGAGATTTCAGTTTGTGTCAGCCATGGGTGACTCTTTGGAGTGTACACAGCTCTCACCACACTAATCACTGTCAGTTATTTCTGTTTGCAGACTGCCTTGGTTGCCCTGTTAAATATTGCACCTCTCATTATCACAGCCTTTCAAACCTATCAAAGTCATTGTGATTATTTCCTAGAGTCTGTTACTCCTGTATTAGCACAACTGATGCAAGTATATTAAAAGCTTTCCCTTTTATAATCCAGCCTGAATACAAGTATTTGAGGAACAAACAGGTAATCTTACTGATAGAAGTTACTTGGGTACAGACAGCATTTTATTTCTTATTCTCTTTGGTATTTTAACAAAGGCAGTCAACTTATTTCTGTATTTTCATGTGAGGTTTTGCCTTCTGGGTAAAGAGAATCCTTTATCTATCCTTCTCCCACTTTTCCCAAATAACCTTCTGCTGTGCTGGGAAGATGGAATGTATAGGTGATATCCCTTTCAGAAAATTATATTCATCATATATCACCAGTATTGTCATTATGATGTATTAACATAATGCATCATCAGAGAGCTGTCAGGGTGAAGATTTATTACCCTAAAATAAGTTGTAGTGAGACACTGAGGAATGGGTTGACAGAATTTTTGTTTACTTTTCTAAATTAAGGACTTTAAAAGTAAGTTTTAAATTCTCTTACCTTCATGAAGTAGTTGACTTGGGAGGGTCACAGAAAAGTGGAATTGAATCAGAAACACCAGGACTCAGGAGGCCTCATAGAAAAAGAATGCAGTATTTTTTTTCCCCAGGTAGTTTCTATGAGGTCTGCAAAGTTTAAGTTTCCAGCAAAGATGAGAGCCAGTGGGCAGCCAAAGTAATTTTAATCAACCTGAACTGGACTTTATTGTTTCTCCTTTAAAGAAAACAAAGTCACCAAAGCATGAAGACTTGATCTAAAATAGCCAAAATGGGTTAAAATGGTCTAAAAATAATTGCATTTTAATGCAAAAGGTTATTCCCTTATCCATGTGGGTAAGTTTGTGGACTTACCACAAACCTGATAAAAAAAGCCTTGAAATCAGGCAGAGCTTTTCAGCAGGTTTGCACAGACTTTGGATCAAGCCCCTTTTTTTGCATCATGTGGTGAAGCCATGAAACTTGGCACATTTATAGCATTGTAACATAAAGCCATCTGTGTACAAGTACAAACTTTTCCTTATTGCCAAAGTGCTTAATGTAATTACAATCAGGCTTGCTTCCCCTCTCTTCAGTCCATCCATATGCTGAGATGGATGAAAACTTGCAGTGGTAAAGAGTCCCACAGCATGTGAGTTTGCGTGCTGCTTACAGCAGCGTGCATTGCTAACCTTGTAAATCTCCAGCACTTTGGCATTTTAGGAACACACATAAAGCTACAAGCTGTCTTACAGGACAACTGGGAACAGAAATACACCCCAAAAATTCAGCCTGGGTTCTTGCTAACTCCATGAGATACCTCACTTAGGAGCTCAGCCGCCTCTGTTTCCCTGTGTAGTCGCTGAGGAGTCAAGTGGTGTCACAGAGTTTGGATCCCTAAGATGGGAATTGCCTTCAGGAGGTGATTTACTCTTTGCTGTCTGCAAAATGAATGCAGAGCTCCTGCTCACCTAGTTCACCACCTACAGAATGTTGTATTAATCCTGAGTGTTGGTAAGCAGCTGCAAAGTAGTTGCTTCATCTTAAAATTCAACCTATGTTGACCTCAGCTGTGTTCAAATGCATTTATTGTATCCTTGCATTTCCTATATCATGGTGTTTGCATGCAGTTTCTTTACTGGTGAATATAATACTGGTCAGTGCAAATTAAATACCAAGGTTGCTTGTAGGTTAATGAATGCACTGTGCTTGCTGCTGACTGACCTAATTACTCATAGGTGGTACACTGAACTTGACCCTACAGCCCACAGACTTTATCAGTGGAAATGGTATATTAACATTAAAAAGAAACATAAGGAGTGGATGCATTTTCAGGCACAGGGGGTAAATTTTCAGGAAAAAAAAAAACAACCTGCTGAAGACAAGAGGTGATTATGCCAGAAGACTCCACAAATTCATCTTCCTGAAGGAAAACAATGATAAGCCACTTAATTTTAGGCTGTTCTACGGAGGCAGTTTATTTAATTACCTAAAATGTAGGTGGGAAATAAGTGCCAAACTTATGCACATTAACTCTACCCATATAAACTCATCAATACAGGAAAAATTTTTCCTCTTCCATAAGCCTCAGAATGGTTTAGTCATGTATAGTGACACAGATACATTGGCTCAAGCCAAATTTATTTTGAGATGTTATCAGAAAAAGATATGTACAGATGCTTATAAAGCGCCTGCACTTTGCAGATGCCAAATAACCTGTTTCTGCACTTAGAGAAAGCTTTACTGGCTCTCCAGTGTAGGTACATGCTTATGGTTAGAAATGGAGTCTTCTGCATGGACACTATATCTCCGTCTCAAATCCAGCAGGAAATTTGCTTTTCCAAACTGAGATGTGAGAAGGGCACAAATTTTTAATTGCTGTAACTGGTCAAAGATTTTCATAGCATGTATTTGTGACCAACTGCTTTGTTTCATGGAAGAAACTGGCCCTGATCCTCTCTAGTCTCAGGGGGATGAGCTTGTAGGATCACCTTATGAAACAGAGAAATTAAGGGAATTGTGCTGGAATCTGTATTCTGACACTAACAGTTTATTTCCTAATTTTGTGATGCCAAAAGGAAGGGCTTCTGACCCGTGCTACAAGTGTTAAGAGGCAAATAAGTCTTTCATTCAAAGATTTCTATGGGATATTGTCACATATGCTACAAATCAGAAATGTTTGTGGTGCATAGATGTTGGAGTTACAAGGGGGTTGCCCAAACTCCTGCCCTCTTTGTAGTAAGGTTTCACTAGTATTAGTAGTGGTTGCTGCTCAGATCACCAGTTAAAACAATCTTAGGTCAGTATGTTTTAAAGGAGGTAAAAGATCTTGGAGAGACTATATGAAATCTATCATGGAAAACCACTGATAACTCCACATCTTATTAGCTTCAATTAAGTATTTCCATAGGGAACTGTGGAACTGTTTAAAGTCATGATGACACATACACACACTTTGTTCCATCCAAAGAAATAATCTGTTTTCCAGATTTCAAATAGCCAAGCAATTTTGTTTTGGGGTTTTTTTTTTTCCCTGCTTTTAAGAGAAATAATTTATAAGAATTTATCTTGGGCTTGTTACGGATTTAAAAGGAGAAAAAAGGTTTCTTCTCTCCGACTTTTAAATTATATGCATGACCAAAGACAAATATGTTTTTTATTTATAACTGTGGATAGATGCCAAACAAAGCCTTTCATATGACACACCGCTGCTGTAGTAGAGAAGTACTTAAAACACTTCCAGTCAACTCAGGCCCCAAGACTTTTCATGCAACTTCATGGGAAACAGTTAAGACCTTTCATTTATTCATTCTTTTCTTTCCTTTTGAACATCTTCAAAGGTTGCAAGTGCAACACTCTTAGAGGATGCCAGGCTTCTTCCTGTCAAGCTGAGATGGTCTGAAAACCACAGTGAAACATGGGGAAACTGCAGCTACCACAGATTGCAGATGAAGGGTTTTTCTTTGCAGGCTGTAGATCTCTCCTGCCCTTCCCTGCATGGTTGGTAACAGTTGGATGAAGGTTATGGATGGAGGCTGGCAAAGCAAAGGATTGGTGTGCTGTTTGGGGATTGGGATGAATGGGCTTTGACAATACTGCTGAATAGGAATACTTGTGGAGCTAATACAAACAATTTGTAATTGTCAGAGCTGAAAAGTTAAAACATGATTATAAACCATGCCTAGGATCAGCTTATGTCAGCTTTAAATGATTTAAAAGTCTAGTGTCTGGAGCTGCATCTTACTTGCCTGTAAAACTCCTTAAAGAAGACTTAGAGAATGGTATAAGTATGTCTTTCCTTTCTTGTGTATTTATTGTGAAAAGTAACCCTTTGTCTAGCTGACAAGAGACAGGCTTTTAGGACAGATGTGCAGCAAAGACTTCTAGATAAGTCAAAAAATACGGAATTTTCCAGTTTAAATTGAAGGAGACAATTGTCTGATCACTGTAACTCTCTGGAAACTACTGGTTTTCTTTGTTTTGTGCAAGGGGAAGCTCTGAAAAGTTAAGTTCTCATGCACCTTGGCCACCTGGTGGCTTTGTGCTGTGCCAGGCTTGGAACTTGTTATTCGCGTGGATGTGAAGGAAGCCTGTAAAGGATGCAAACTTCTCTGAGAGAAAGGAAGGAGCACAAGAAAGCATCCTCTGTTACCTAGAGCCTGCCATCATTAGGCCTGACCCTGGCTCATTATCCCCTGGTATCTGCAGCAGACGATGACCTTTGATGACACTGCACCACGGGACCAAAGGAGAAACCTTCCTTTTAATTTTGGCTCCTGAGTGCCAGACGTTGGAACTTCTTCCCTATGCTGTTTCCAGCCTTCCTTTACTCAAACATGTGTCCAAAAATTAAACTGCTCCTAAATACTGCTCAGTAATGCTGTTTAGGTCCTGGTTTGGGTAGAAGTACCTCTGTGTTCCCATCACCAAAGAGTCTGGAGTAGGCTGGAAGCAACTAATTTACCATGTAATAAGATAGGTTCCTGTTGACACAATTCAAGGGCAAAACTATTAAGTCATTAGGGCTAATGTTGTAACATTCTGATACAAAGGCATGGCCTGGGACTTTCAGATGTACCTCTGACCTTTTGAGGATTAAGTTTCCTCGCAGTTTATTTTTGGTATTTGGAATCTGTCTTTTTTTTCTCCTTCAGCTTCGCATGCATTGATCTTTGGCCTTGTGCTAGGTACAGCTTGTAGAGCAGCTTCTGCAGTCCTGATTTGTCCCAGTTTTATCATAGAAAGCAAAACCGTAAAAGTCATCACATTCTTAATTCCAAAACACTAAAACCCCATCACGTGTTCCCTGGTTTAGCACTGCCCATGTCAGCTTGGGGGTCCTGGTATAAGGGAGGCAGGGAAACAGAGGTGGCTGTCAGGATTCTTCTACAAAACAGAGAAGGTGAGAATTGCTTAAAACCATCTATCTAGGTGTCATTTAAATATACATAATACAAACAGCCCCCTGATATTTAGACAAAATAACTTTTCTCAGATCTAGTTGTATTGCCAGTAACCAGATGACTATTTCAACCATTGTGTCCTCCAGCTCAGAAGCAGGTTTTGTTTCACTTTCCTTGTGTGTGCAAAGGAAGTGCAGTGGGACCCCCAAACCTGTCTTGCTGTTATATTTGCCATCTCTCAGGATTGGTCCATTTCATGTCAACTTCATAGAAATTTTACCGCTGAAATTTTTGGCTTAATGCTTCTCTTTTATGAGTCACTCTGTGAAATAAGGAGCCAAAAAATGGTCTGCCTGTGCTGAATTGTGTATCCATTTGCTATCAGACTGAAGGCTGACTGTTCTCCAGGTGAGATCAGCCTTACTCACAGGTAAGCTTCATGATCTTCATATGTAATGAACCTTTTTGTATTTTCAAATGCATGAAGAATTCAAATTAAAGGACACCCCAAGCTGTTGAATAAGTCTGGTGTCTGAAACTTTTGACCAAAATGTTTTAGAGCATATAGACAGGCCAAGAACTTGCAACAAGGTCTGAGTGTTGTTGCCAAAGCTGCTCAAAGTAAGACATTATTTAACAAGGAAGGCTCACTTTGCATTATGCTTTTGTTAGTTATGGGGGAATGTATTCAATAGTGTGAAGCATTCAACAAAAAAATCTGAGATTGTTTTAAATTTTGTTTCTAAGTTTGTTTTTTAAAGTCTGTCTTGTTTACACATTTATTTTGGTCTTTTGAAATGCTGATAAGGGTTCTCTCACTCTAGGAAGAATCAGCAGACCATTCTTTTAAAAGAATATTTGGGAAGCAAGGCATCCAGTGAATATATGGCAATAAGTTGTGGAATGCTATATTTCATTGATTTCTAGCTTATTTTACTCATTCAGTCTTTTTAAAGATGATGGTGATAAGGAAATGTTGTGTTTCATGACTTTCTGTTTGATTTCATTTTATTTTTGCATCCAGTGACTTTAAATACAACAGTGGTGGGGAAAGAGAAGTTTCAGGGGAAAAAAAATTCTGCTCATAAGACTGTACATGCCAGTGTAGGTCTGGAACGGATGCTCATGGCTGAATTAATAAACTCTGACTGTGGAGGTTTCAAACATGAATTCTGACAGACCCTTCACTATGACAATACTAGTGGGAGTCACAATAATATCATCTGCTGCTGAACATCACTTGTATGTGAGCACTCTTGTGCCAAAGGTTAATATGCCAGTTTTATTTCCTTCTCTCCACAGCTATAATTTAAATGAGTTGCACACGTAAGTGATGTTATATGCATAGGGTTTTGCATTAAGTTTGCTATGTCAGATTTGTTTATAAAAATCATATTTTGAACCACTTGCCCAGGGGCTCCGTTCTGGGGAGCTGCAAGCTGATTTTTTTAAAGAGGCAGTTTTCATTTTCCATGGATTTTCAACAGAGATTTTGGAGCTCTGAACAGGGAGCTAAGTTTTAAATTCAGCACTTGCCCAGGTTTACAATTAGGTTTAATTACTTAGCAACAGAGAGTCTGATCTAGTTATACATGTGTGCCACATGACCCTTTCCATACCTTACTGGGATTGAAAAGGCCCCCTGCCTCTCTTGGGGAAAATTGCTTCCAACATTTTGGAGACCATTTACAATGTTTTTGTTCCTATGCTGCAAAGTTAACATTGCCCATAAACCTAATAGTCACACAGTAGTTAATAAGGGGCAGAAAGTTTTATAGTCTTTTCCACAGTTGTTAAAAATCCTGCTACTGTAGTTTAGTCCTAGCCACACAAAACCTATCAGTTGTGAAAAATAAAATGTTGGTTTATTCTTGGAAACCAGTGGAAGAGAGGACCTTTCCTGAGCATCTAGTTGAACGTAATGAACTTGGGGATTATTTAAATTGCTCGGCTTGTAACATAAACACTCGAGGGCTTGCCAGCAGTGTACCTTCAGGACGTGTGACTTTTCTAAAAAAAATCATTTGGGATTTTTTTTTCCAGAATCCATTGCAATTAGTGGCACTATGGCAAAGGATGATTTATTAAATTGCCTTTCTGTTAGAGGAAATAGAACCCATTAGTGATGTTGCACATGTATTTTTAGTCAGGTTCAGCAAGATTCATTTTCTAACTGTGTTTCTATGATGTGTAAGCTGAGGACATTCTCAGGGTACCAGCTGGACCATCCTTTGGGCCTTGCAGACCTTCACAATGGTTTGGACCTTCTGCTAGAAGAGAGGCTGATATTCACAACTACACCAGTGGAAATGAGGTACTTCTCAAAGTTAGTGAGATTTCTAGACTGAAACCTGAACTGAAATGGGTTCAGATGTAATTAGGGATTGACTAGGAGTATATCTCTTGGGTACACACTTCCTCCTGTTCCCTTGCCACATCAACAGGGAGCAGGAAAGGCTGGAGCTGGGACAGAGGGTTCACTGGAAGGAGCGGCAGACAGGAACAGCTCTGATAAGGAACAGTTCACAAATTTTTCTAAAATGGAATTTTCTATTAATAACTAAACAGTTACATTTAAAAAAAAAACCCAACCAACCAAAAACAAACAAAAACCACAAAAAAAGCACCACAAAGCAAAAACCACCAAAAAACCAAACCAATAAAACCCCTGCCATTAATAATCCAGAATATTTTTCTCAGAAGGTACCTGTTCTGTGCGTATGTGGAAAACCAGTATAGAAATTAGTACGCAGTAGTGACGAGTGGGACTGGAGAGGAATAAGAAAAAGTTTATTTGCTTCAAAATTTAAATACTATGGACACTGTGAGCTCTTAAGAGCAATGATACTGCGTGATGTCTAAAAGAGCAGAGTTCTAATTACTTGGCTGCCTTAACTGTACTTCAGTGCTTAAAACGTGATTTCCTTTAGATTTTGTCTTCCACCTGTGTTGCCTGGGATTGCAGATTGCTTTTTATTACATTTCTAAAATGCATTTTTCCACACATTCCCAGTGTGTACTTTGTTACTTACATCTTCACGTTGTTCTCTCACACCATCTTTGAGAAGAGGGTTGTGAATTAACTTGGATAAGCTGGACATCACCAACACATTGGGTTTTGCATCCTCTAAAAACTGTGTGCATTCCATGGAGTAGAATTCTGTGAGCTTGATGCTGAATTTCGGGGGACTTTTAAATGCAGGGAACAGATAGTTTAACAGTGGTAGAAGCAAAGGGTGTGTTGCATCAGTGGCGGGCAGATGCTTCAAGGGAAATAGTCAGGGATAGAGGGAACAGGAAATAGAGCCCCATGCCTACTTTCCTGGGCACTGTGGCAAAGTATTACCCAAGTACCACACTATAATAGATGTCTAAAAAAGAAATGGTTCTATTCACTCAGTAATTTCTGACCCAGTGCGTGACTACACTACTGGATTAATTTTGAAGCACATATACGGGAGTACCCTCATAATTATCTGTCTAAAAATACAGCACTGCCATTTCTGGGTTGGTTTTTAAAGAATGGTTGCATAAAGTTTTATCAAGATGCTTCATACACTGTGCCACAATCTCCTTGGGCTGGGAAAATGAACTTAGCATTGCAGTGGTTGCAATGCCTTCAAGATCTGGCACACTCAGTGCTCTGGATGTGATTCTGCACATGTCTGAAATTCCCACAGCTGGCAGGCTGGATGCTAGTGGAGCTGGAAGGGGTAGGAGGTAGAAGCAGGTCTCTGTGCCTAACCCTTCCCACACAGCCTGGCTTCCCTGCTCCTTGGGGCTCTGCACATCTGATCTGGTGCCAAATGCTTTCTTGCATAAATGGGTAAGCCAGAACCTCCTTGATGTCTTGAAGAGGCCAGAGGGAGAACTCCTTCCCTGAGATGCTCCTAGACACCTTATCACTACACACAACCCTGCAGTACTGATCTGCCCCAAAGGTACAGTTTGCTGCTGTCTCACAGGCTGCTCCTATCAAGAAATCAAGCATTGCTCTGGAAAACAGACTTGTCTTTCTGTGGTAAGTTTGTTCTCCTTGATCCCAAAACCATTGAAATCAACAGTGTTTTGAAGTCAATTTCCACTGATTTCCATGGTCTGGAGATTAGATTTCACTGCTTTTTCATCTGTGAGTCTCACCAATTCCTGACTGCCTGACTCTGGATCTTTTTTTTCCTATTGTGGGATAAAAAGATGCCATTTAACATGATGAGATCTAAATAACTGGGCACTGTGCATGGAAACTACAGCTCTATTGTCAGCCCCATTTCACAGGCAAGGAAGCTGTATCTGAAATCATACCTCCAAACTGCAACAAACAGAACACAATCCAACTTCCATTCTGCAGGTATCTCTAGTAGAAGGAAATACTTCAGCCTTGTTTTAATTTGCAAATATTTCCAATCTTCTCTTAGCCATAGTCTCTTGCAAATGCACCCATGAACTGGAAACGTTTCATGTTCATTTTCCTGTTGCATTGCCTTTTTTTTTTCCCCCGTTTTCTTTTCTTTGTTAGTTGCAGCCATTAACAGTTTGTGAATAAATCAATTATGGGTAAAAATATACTAATAGGTAATTGAACCCTTTTATTCTTGTGCTGATTGAGGTAGAATAATACAGGCAAAATGCAATGGTATTTTCAATCTGCAATAGAATATTTTTTTTTCCAAAGCTGTGCTGACTTACAAGCTTCAACACTCACAACTTTGACTAAGAATTAGGCTCCTTAAAAAACAGATCGAGACCCTTCTCAGATTTTCCATTACTGAGGAAGTATCCTTAGTTCAGCAACCAGTCAGGGGAGGCAGCTGCAGAGCTATATTGTAAGTGACACTTTAGAATGGGAATTTTTTAGTTTTTATCAACCGTTGTATTTTCAGCTTGAAGGTACCAATGTTTTTGTGTCGTGTAATGAATTACAGAATGTTTACATGCAATTAGGTATGTGCCCACGGAGGAGAAAACACTGGGAAACAGGATTTTCCAGAGGCAGTAGCTAGTTCAGAGGCCCAGAGCTGCTGCAGTAGCTGTTGTCAGGGAGGACTGAGTGGCAGTTCTAATTACCAGTGTCTACACAGGTTTCTCATAGGGAGACACAAGCTGTCACCATCTCTTGCCAATCACATGAGAACTGACCTAGGGAGAGCATCCACTGAAGGTGAGTGTACATATCCAATAAATCCAGTCCCCACTGCATTAGCTTATTTTTAGGATTGTCCTGAAAAGACATTCAGCCTGTATCATAAAACCTTCAACTGAGCAGAAAATACATAGAATGATGATGACTTTAAATTTGGGTTCTTGCCCTCTGGGGCATGAATTCATAGTGCTTCGGGTACGATTTGATAATGTACTGAATGCTGAGGGAACACAGAATCTCTAGATGAGTTCATAAATACAAAACATTTCTGCAATGTTGATGCTCTCCTAAATAAAGGAAGAAAAATAAATTTTATTCTTAATTTTACTGCAAATGTTATACTTAATTTGCAGTAAACCCCTGCTTTTTATATAAGATATTTCTCAGAAACAGAATGTTTAAAGTTAGTGCATAAATTTATGCTTGCAACTGATACACCTTTTTCTGCTTTTTTTCACCTTCTTCCATTGAGTGTATTACAAACTTGTTCTTGAACGTAGTTTAGACAATACATGTGTCACAAGCAATGATGAATCAAAGAAAGAAAGCATCCAGAAAGAGAAGTTAACTAGACAGGTAGACCCTCATCAACATCACATTCTGTTCCAAAGCTGCAATAACAATAATTGAGTCAGACACATGGATTTTAAGTGCCTCTTAAAGAGGAAAGTTAGGGAGAGACACTGTGGAAAGAAAATTATATACTGAAATGTGGCATCTCCGTTTTGCAGCTGCCAACCTTGCTCTGTCAGTAGCCATAGCTGTTGCCTTTTCTTCTAAACTTAGCAGGGCATGGGTGAAACTACAGAGAAGCAGGGCAGATGCTTTAGCTGATAAGGTGTGGGTCCAAGTCCCTGTGTGTAATCAAAGGAAGCCTTTAATAAGTTTGAACTCTTGAGAGAGAGGTATTTTATGTGTGTGGGCACAAGGTGACACAGGGGAGATGAGTCCTGTCTCATGGGTGGATGCACTCTTGGGATGTTCCTCACAGCCCAGTTTGCTCTAGTTCAGTTGGCTCACAGTCAGGTTTGCTCTAGTTCTGCTGTTTTACACTCTTGGGCAGCACACTTGCTCACTGTCAACTTTCCCAGTGACTGAAGGAGAACATTTGTCCAAACAAGGAGGAAATGTAGTCTCTGGTTCTGCTGCTGACTGAATGTGGTCTTTTAGCACGTGATCCTCAACCCCAAAGTCAAACCTGGGGGATTTCAAATCTGGAGTGATGAAAAGTACAGTCTTGTTATATCAGAACTTGATGTCACTCATGCCAGTTTTCAGTAGAGTTGTGCAATACTCTCACTGAATTTGTGTGGCTGGTATTTTGGGGGTTTTTAAGTGTTAACTGTGGACAGCACGAGACTAAGTATGAATATTAACTTTTTTTCCTGCCCTTATGTGGAGAGATGACCTGATGTTCAAAATGAAACACAGAGACTGAAACAAATCATCCACCATTTATGATTTACTTTTTCAGTGTTTGGTTTTTTTTTAAATGCACTCTTACACTTAAATCCCAGTTCTCTGCTCTTTGATCTGCTGCCTTGGGGTTTCCGAGTGCTTTGTCTTTCCATGTAACAGTCACCTGCCAGCGATGATCTGGGGAGGAGAACAAAATGCTGATGTAGATAATGCAAGATCCTCTCATTCACAGTATCTGAAGTACTCTGGGCCTTGGCATAAGGTCATAAAGGGTGTTTATGGTGCAAAATTCTGCTGATGTAGCACGGGAGGGCTCTCTAAGGTCACCAAAGCTGGTGTGGTTTTGACCTATAAAAGCAGTCCTGCTCAATGTCCTTCAGCTCAGAGGGATGCAGTCAGCCCCCTCCAACAGAGAATTTGGGAATGATTTAAGGTGAGGTGTGGAAAATCGGGAGAGAAGTGGGAAAATGACTGGCTGGCAATAGGGATATAGCCTGCACTTATCCTATGGGTGAGCTCCACCAGGGGATAAAACACTCTCTGCAGCAAGCAGGGTAATGGATGTTGGTGGTGAACTGTTGTATGAGCCATTGACTGCAAAGGAAAGAAGGTCCTAAGGAAAGAGAGGAAATGTGGATGCATGTGTCATATACAGAAAATTTGGCCTGGCCTGCGTGCCAGATGATATCCTTCCATCTGGGGAAGCTGAAGATGCTGAGAACAAGGATAGGAGGAAGGGGACCATACCCCACTTAGTTCTAGGCACAATGTGTAGTTGAATGAATAAAACATATCTTGAAAAATGATTGATGAAGATAGAGCTCATAATTCCTGGGGTAATTTTGTCACTTTTATCTTCAGGGTGGAGATCACTACATGCCAGGCTGCATTCCTTCATAGCATCTGAATCATTCTTATTGTCTCCACAAGCTGAAAATGAGAAACAGACTGGCAGGAAAGTTAAAATTTTCAAGGTGGATAGAGCAGGGAACAGCCTTCCTTGTTTTGTTTGGGATTTTTTTAGGATTAAAAGTTCCTGTTGCATTTTTGCAGACAATAATACACTGGAATTTACGATTCTTCTATTTAAAACAAAATTATAGTTTCCTAGATTTTGAAGAGAAATAAGAGCACCTGAATAAAAGGGCTTATTTCAGTGCTGTCTATATCCAGCCTGGCTTTCCGTGAGATGCACGAGGGAGAAATATTTCCAAGGCACCAGTGGTTGCCATATCCTGTATGCAAAAAGATTCCATAAATGTCTGAAAACAGATGGAATGCAACTTTGGAGGAATAAATGGATTTTTAATTTTCTGAACATTCTGGATTCCATCTGGTTGAAGTAACTAAGTGACCTACTAGAATACTTTTACCTTTCTTGTATAATGGATAGAAATACAGCCTGCACTGCTATTGACTGACACATTCCACATTAATACATGGGGTTTACTTGCTCGTGCATTTGCTTATTTTTAACTATTTTGACTGTATGTCAGGGGATACCTGATGCACATTTTCCTGCATGTCAGATGTAAATCCTGACACTCTCTCAGGTCATGATTTGTCCTTGCAGCTGGGAAGGAGGAGCTCTAAACCACCTGCCTAAACCCACCTGTCAGCAGTGAGAGCCCAAAGATATGACATTCCTTAGACTTACCTCCTTATTTTTTTTTGCTGCAAGCATCGGCACATGGCCAAAAGAGAAATAAAATGCTCTTAGTTTTCTGTCTTCCTTAATGACAATGAATGAGTAGAGGCTTTGAGTAGAGGTACTCATAAGGTGGATTATTTGTTTACTGGTTTTTGTAAGGCCATTTAGAATGTTGTTAAAGGAATGAGAGTAAATATATGTGTGTTTTTAAACAGGAAATGAGCATTTCTCTATGAATAGGATATACAGGCAACTTGAACTCACAAGAAAGAAGTCATAAAGTATACTACTCCATATAAAAAATAGAAGACCCAGGTTCAAGGAAAAGACATCAATTTTGTGTCTTTCACTTCTTACCTTTCACTGGAAGGTAAAAACCCAAATCTGTTCGCCACCTTTGAGAGTGAAGATGGGTCTTTTAAATCACTAATTTAAAATCTATATTTAAAGTTGCACTACTCATGAAGCTGATTATTTAGGATTTCCATATTCAAAAAGATCTACTAAAAATAAATATGTCCATGTTGATAAGTTCATAAGCAATAGTTAGTAAGATATTGACAATGTGTTTGGTATTAGTTTTCATACTTTTTGGCACTTGGGAACGTTTCTCAGGGTTCTTGCTATGAATATGGATAAACATTCCAAAGATTGGGGAATAACTCCACTCTTTTTTAGGAATGGTAGTGAGATTGTTTTCCCCTTCTGGAAGCAAGTGTATTTGTGTTTCATTAAAAGCTGTTGCATTTTAGGGTCACAAGTTTCAGTCTAGCACAAAGCCTGAAATCATTGAAAGATTTCCCTTCTGCCTGACACATAATTGCTATGTAAAAAGTGTGCTTGCTAGGTCCTTAATAGGACAAAATACAGCATTTCCACTCCATATAACTTTTATGTAAAACTCTGGTCACCGTAACCCCATAATTCAAAGTAGGGTTTCAGGGTTTCTCCCTGAAATTTGTGATTATGAACTTCTGAGGGCTGGCAGAAGCACACACTAATGCAGCCAGCAAAACTCCAGACACAGTGCAGTCATGTTTTGAATGTCTTTTGCTGGGATCCGGGAATAAGCTTGCCTTGTATGGCATTGAGACAATTGAATTCTCTTTTGCATTATACTTATATAATTGCATTACTGTCTCTGAAGGCTTTTTGCCCCCATAAATGATTAAAACTGTTGTTACACAGATTTGAACTAGGGAGACATATGTAAAACTCTTTATACAGAGTGTAAGTGGCTGAAAGACTCACCACTGCCAGCACTGAGGGTTTGCTGCTTTGTGATTTTCTGAGAGTATAGAGTTTTCTAAAGAGAAGTCTGTATTCTGCTAATAGTACTGATCACATGTTCTCTCATTTGTATAATTGAGAAAATTACCAATATAATGAAAACAGCTCCTTCTAAATAAGTTCTCTATCCACAGTTGATAAAATAGTCTCTACCCTCAGAGACCTGGAGTTTCTCTGCAAATGCTTTTAGTTAAACAAAGCATTTTGTGTACCTACAGTAAATGTGATATTTATTTTTTCATTATTCATGACACAACTTTAATGTCACTGCTGATTTTCCTGGTAGGATGTTCAGCTCCAACATACCAGAGCTCATGCTGAGTTGTAGCTGAAGATGTCATTCACAATAAACATGAGCTGCTGTGACAATACGATGGCAGAAGGTGAAGAATCTCTTTCCTTGTGCAAGGGCATGCATGTGTCTCTGTGTGTGTGTGAGAGGGAGGGAAGAAGAGATTTGATTGTGTTTACAAGATTCATTGGTGACACAGCAGGTAGTAGTCACATTGTAATATTCACCTTAACATAGATAATTTGATTTTCAGCCTAGTTATCATGCATTTAGACATAACGGTACATGAAAATATGTGTTTTAGGAGTGCATTTTAAACAAGGTTGCACACTTTAAGTCGGAATATATTAGAGGTAAGCATTGATTTTTGCAGCTGCAGAAGTCCTGGAAAGCACTGCTCAGTGTATGTTACAAAATTACTAAGTGGAAAGTGAATTCTAATGGATAAATCTCAGGGACTGTTACCATTTCTGGGCTGAATTCAACCAGATGGGCTTCCCCAAATTTGACAGCTGTACAAGTTTTTCCCATTTGAGAGCTTCAGGTACTACTGGAATTTCATTTCTGAGTTTCAGGTTGTCTTCTGACTGGAAAATGAAGAGTCAAAAACTCCTATGGCCTTTCTCCCCTTTACACTGAAAGGAAAATGAACAGCCTGGTCATAGGATGAATGTTGTTGGGTCACCATCGAGATCCTGAGCTGCCTAACTGATGTGACACAGGGAAAGAGGTATGTTGGTGTTTGTCAGGAGCAGAGACTCATTACTGCACCCTGGAGTAGCCTGAGAGATAAAGGCATCTATCAGCAATTTAATTATAGTTGTTACACACTTGCCTTCATGCAAGACTAAAAGGAATCTGCTGTTTGCACCACGAGATTTCAAGCTCGATTTCGATCTGCAGAGTGTGGACGTGGTTGGACATGATTCTGTGAATCACTTACAGCACATTTGCACAAACAAAAGCACATTTGCACAAACAAAAGCAGGCATAACTCTCCTGAAGTCAATAGAGTTGAGCATGTTTATACGAATGGGACATTTGGCCCAAATCCAGTTGGAGTCTTTGCAGTACAACACCTCTAAATTTTCAGTCATTAATATGGAGACTGTATGTACCCAAGGTAATTATCCATTACTTCTAGAGCCTGGCCTAGGAGTTGTTTCACTACATGTTGCCTCATTAGTGTAATATAATGGAAAAGAAAGCAGAAACAAACTAGAAACTAGGAAAATAAGGGTGCTAAAAGGAGGAGAGCGTGAAGAAAACAAACACAGTGGGGTGAGGTCTTCTGATGGTGTAAATCAGTATCACCTTCTGTGAGGCTCTGCCAATTTACACCCTGTGATGCTCTGGCCCATGATTATTAGGAAAGTATGTTGTTGATATGCTCTATAATGGCTTCCATTACCAGCCCATGCTAAAAGAAGCAGCTGGTGAAAGTTATGTTTATGTTCCACAGATGGATCAGCAATGGCAGACACATAGCTCTGTGTCTGGTAAACAGGTGTTTTACTTTATATTTGCTAGCTAGCCAGAAGAAGTCAGATTCTTGGTGAGGGGTGTAGGCAAAGGAGATCAATGCAGTTGTTGAAAAGGAAGAAGCAATGCTTTTTGGGTTTACTTTATTTTCTTTTTCAACGGTGAGTAGTGTCTTGAAACACATCCTGTATTTTATCAGCATAATCTAAGTGACTGGGAAGAAAAATTAGTAGAGGAGCAAAAATCCCAAAACTGATAGTGAAATGATACTTTCTCACCTTCTTCCTTTCTTGCCCATTTTCTGTGGGAGAAGGAAGCACTGTGGCTTCAGACAAAGTAAAAGGTGCCTGTGACGGTGTAAAAGCCTCCAGTGTCAGAGGAACAACTTTGCCATTTGCTGCAGTGCAGAACAGGACTACTTGAAATTACAGCAGAGTTTAGCTCTGCCTTTGGTGGGAGGTGGAAATGCAACCCTCATTTTAATAAGTAACATTTTGCAAAACAATTCTGACACCTGTAAATTTAATACTTATATGGCCAATGCAGAAGGAGAACAATTGCTTTTCAGCTTACTCAAAAGAAACCATTTATTTTGACAGTGTTTATTCATTTCTGATTGCCCACAAAACAAAAAAAGTGGCTGGAATATTTTTTTTTCTGGTCTCTGAATGACAAATACTTCTAGATGGCACAATGGCAACATGTAAATTCCCAGATGAATATCATTCAGGTTAAAATTCCTTACACTCTGAGGGTTTGGGAGCATTTTCACAAACACCCAGCAGTAGGCTGAATATTCATTCATCACTAATATTGTTACTCATAATGGTCCAGATTCAGCACTTCTAGCTGCAAATCAGATTATCTTATTTTTTGACCAACTCTAGGGAAAGCTCCTTAGTATGTAATGCAAAGAAGTAGCCTAAGAGAATATAGTGGTCTGGCATCATTTGCCTAAAACTTGCCCACACTGCTATTGGGTGTTGAATCTCTGACAGAAGGTTAAAAGCCTCCTGCCAAGTCCTCAAAAGCAGTGGCCAAAGCAGGCACAAGTGATGCTCCAGGACAAGAGATGCCCAGGGAGTGGGAAGAGCAGCTGACACAGCTGAAGAACCTGGGGTAATCCTGAAGAGGAGTTCAACCTCAGCATTGTTAACTCACCATCACTCCTGTTTTCTCCAAACCAAACCTCTCCGAGGGGCAGCTTTGGACCCGGTGTGTCGGGGCCGGGGCTGTTTGGGTGAAGCGTGAGCAGCGCCCGCCCTTGAGCTTCTGCTGCAGATACAACACACGGAGGAACAGCGAGAGCAGCAGGTGTTGCTGCAATTTATGGAGGAGCAGCAAGCCCAGGCAGCAGCCCCACAGGAAGAGCAGTGACAGTTACTGCAGCAGATGGTCTCAAGAATTATGGATGTGGTTCCTGTCCCCAGCTGCCCCTGGAACTCGGTTCTTCTCCAGCAGGAACCAACGAGGTGTTGACTCCTGAATCTACGTGGTCAAGTTGAGCAGCAAGGCTGGTGGTGGCCAGGGCAACCAGGCACTCCAGCTCCGTGCTGAACCAGGCTGAGCCGAGCTGTACACTGATCTCTGAGCACTGGTGCTGCTGCCAGCCAGGAGAGGTACATCTCGAACCAGTTGGGAATCCCAGAATAGAAGTACTGATAAAGGCTCATGGAGGAATTTAACTACCCAGACATCTGTTGAGTAACAAATACAGCTGAACATGCATCATCGCAGAGGTTCCTAAATTATGGTGAAGACAACTTTATGATCCAGAAAGTAGAGACTCCTGAGGAGAAGCCATCCTGGATCTACAGGAGTATATTAATGAAATTTGCAGATGAAACTTTTCAAGTGCATTAAAAATGCAGCAGCACTGTGCTTTAGTATTGATTTTAGCAGAGTATTCTATGTGTTGAGAATGGATTCTCTTCCTCACTCATTTCCTAGTTTTTGCTTTTTCACGAGCAAACAAAACTTCAGGCCTACCTTCTCCTGTCTTTAATCCTGTTTGGAACCTCCATGTATGCCAGGCATTTGAGATCTGCAGCTTCTTAAGTAATTTACTTTGCAAACATCTCTCTTGAACAACACACAGCTGATGGGAGTAACCAAAAGAATTACAAAAATTGATAGACGATAGCACTGTGCCAGTGGCCTTCAAAAATGCAATTGCATACCTTTGCAGAAAACAAATCATTTGAAACAAATGTGGAAGAGGATGAGGAATCTCAAGAAGCAGAAATACTGAAAAGATAATAACCAACAGCAAATAAGGCATGAGTTTTCAATAAGGCACAATAGCAAGGGAGGCCTATAAAATTTTGGAGTACAAAGAAAGAGATATTACATCACAGGGTAAAGTTCAAATAGGGCTTTTATTTTTTTCCGTTTTGTTTCAGGAGATATAAAATGGGTGAACATACAGAAACGAGCAGCAAAAAGGTTACACTGGTTGTAATGATAAACTGACAGTAAGACTTGTGAATTTTTGAAATAGCTTCTAGAAGTTTTGATTTATAATGGTGCTTAATGGAAAAAGAAAAGGAAACCAAATAAAAAACCCACAAAGCTTGATTTTTATCCTGAAGCAAGGGAATCTGTGAAATCTTAGGGGGAAAAAAATCTCTTAAAATTTCTCGCATAAATCAACTAATCTTTGTCATCCTCAAAGAAAAAGCAGCCCTGAATGAATCCTGCTTCATTCCTGTCTTGCGGTGTTGTTCCAACCAAGGACAAATCCTCAGATTCAATACAGGGAAAATGCCAATTTTACTCTCTAACGATTCATTTCCTTACATCTGGAGAATGTGTCTTTCAAAAATGTTCGGGGAAAGAAACCTCAATTTTTTTCTTTCTCGCCAAGTTTTAATTTGACGTATCCTTTCTCCATTACTGTTCTGTCCCACAGTGTGTTGTCTCAAACACTATGCAGCAAGACCTTTTTCTCTTCTCTTCAGGAAGGCAACAGTTCAATTCACATTTGTAATAGCAAGGTATGATCATGTCAGCAGGATGGCAACCTCAGTAATCTTCCTGCTAAAAGCCTGTTCATTAGCTTTATGATCAAATATGCCTGTGTTATAAATATTTCCAGAAAAGCACAAAACTCTGCACTTGTCCACATTAATCCTGACATCTGCTACGTAGAGGAAGAAATCTACCTACAAAAGTTATTCCAATTCAGCATTGTATTAAAACTATTATCAAATAATTCCACTTTGCTTGGTCAAAGGCTTTCTCAGCATCTGATGGTAATAATGTTCATGGTCTTGAGCCTTTGCCTGTTCGAAGATTTTAGACTCCCCAAAGCATCACCTAAAAGGTCACTGAGGGATCAGGGAGTATTCAGCTCTTTGATGAGAAAGAACCAAAAGCTCCTTTTAATCTTAATATTCAACTTCAATACACACACAGATGCACAGACACAAAAGAATAAATATTCTCAGGAAGACTGATCTCAGTCCAGGCACAAGCAATAGCGGAAGATTTTTTTGTCAAAGGTGCAATCTAAGAACTACCTTTGCAAGCAAGAAATTTGGAAGGAGATGAAAAAATGGATGAGAATCTCTCTCTGGTTATTACTTCTGTCTGAATTCCAGTATGAATTGGACTCAGACAAAGAAGGTAGAAGACAAGCACGTTATCAACAAGATAGCAGCAGTGATATACAAACCACTGCTAATGAACTCCCTTTATGTGTCCAGAGAGCCCTTCTAAAGAAATCCCACAAACACCCACCTGAAGGCTCTGTTTGCTTCAGGCTGGATGGATTTACTTTGCTGTTCTTGCTCCAAGTTAATTTGTAATCTACAAAACCAGTCTCCTATTAAGAGACAAAACCGAAAGGTAAAAAACCAGCGACTGAATTTCTATCAACCTGAAACTTCAATTTGTCCACCTGCTGCACCTGAGCTGGAATACACAGTCACTGAACTGAGTCTCTTCAAGGTTTCAGCACTGCATTGGAAACAAAGAACAGTAAGAAAAGCCACTTGTGGATCCCGATTTCTATGAGAGAAGGTATAAAAGGCTTTGAACTGTCCCTGAGCAAGGTTATTAACTTGAAAAGTACTTAGCTGAAACTCTTTCCTGGTGCATTGACTCATGCCCTCCACTTCAGCAAAGCCAGATTACAGTGATTTGCCAACGATTTTGTGGCTGCAAAATGCAGGAAGGTATTTTAATTGCATTTTCCCCTGTGATCAGTTCTGTTGCCATATTCTGTGGTTGAAAACTTATTGGAATGTTTTAAATAGAACAAAGACTTGGTCGGCTATTCTGCACCATTGCCCTTCCTCTTTTCCACCCAAACTGGCCCAGGTTGTTTGGATGGAAATGCTACTTTTATCTGAAAGGCTTTTCACCTAGAAAGTGAGTGCAGATGAACAGTGCCGACAGGAACTCTTCATAATCACTGCCTGGGCTTTTCTCACTAGATGTACATTTCCCGAAGGAAAGTCACTGACAAATTTGTTTCAAGTTTTGAACTGGAGTGGTGTGAACTGACTCGGAGCCATCAATACACTGATTTACCCCAGCTGAAGTTCCTGAGCTGCACAAAAACCCCCAAAACCAAACCTCTTATATGTGAATCAGCTGTTTAATGATCAGCAGGATCCAGATTCTGGTGGTTTTACTCACACAAAATGCAGGAAAAAGGTTTTTATCACATTTTGCCTTGTGATCAGCTTTGAAGTCTTACCAGTGGGTGAAATTCCAACTCAGTCTTATTTGCAATAATACAGAGAGGATTGGACCAGTTGCTCTCTTCTTGCTCTTCGCCCATATATACTCACCTTGATTGAGTGAGTATGTATTGTGAGTATATACTCTTAGCAAAAGTATCTAGAATTCTCCTCATTCACTTTGACTACTTCTGTCAAATAAGACCAGCACTTTTACTACTTGTATCAAATAGCTTTTGCCATTAAATGTTTGTGTGGAAGCAAGACTTGGATTTATGCAGAGGAGGAGAAGACAGGGTGGAAGGACCAGTTGATTGGGTCCCTTGGATAGCTTGGATCTAGCTCCTATCTTGTGCTAATCCACCCCAGACTCCTGGCAGTAAGATCCAAAGCAGCATAAAGCAGATAACAGGAGAAGGCAGAAGGGGCTGGCCAGGGGTGTTTGTAAATAATCTGGAACCTGGGATCTGCAGTCTGCTTGGTTATGGTTTTGTGAAAACACAATTACAGCAGAAAATGAAAGCAGGCTGTGCAATGAAAACAAGAGGAATGCCATCACCCAGGTTGGCTTGTAGTGCAAACCACCCTGGTCAATCATCCGAGATGAATAGAGGTATCCGCTGAATAACCTCACTTTGCAACTTTTATGTGAAGGTTTGATAAATGAAGTCAGGGAGAGGTACAAGAAAGTGATTAAAACCAGCCTGTGCAAAAGGCAACGATAACCTCCATGGGCTTTAAACTTTTTTCTCCTTCTGCCTGAGTTTGTTGGATAATTAACCCTTTCGTCCTTCAGTCTCTGTATATAAACAATTGTATATTCCTACAAAGCAGCTGCCTCTTGACAGGCAATCTGTCACTGGTAATAAACTGGACCTAGTGGCAAGGCCAACCACTTCCAAAGGGGATGTGTAGAGCCAGGTACCATGACCTGGAGATTCCTAGTGTCCTCACTGTAGCAGAAGAGTTTTTCCAAAGTTTAACTCCCTTATTTCTTGTCTCTGGACTCTCTAAGATGCCCAGCAGCTTGCTTTGGCAGCTTCTTTTAGACACCTTCTTGGAAGAACATGCCCTAGGCCATGCTGGCCAAATAATTTTAGGAGATGTTAGTCTGTTGTTTTAGAGAGCTTGAATGGGATACTGTTGTTACTAAAGCAAAAGGGAATTCTGGCATTCTTGGCAGGTTGGGAACAGGGTTTCTCTTTGGACTTGGAACCATCATCTATCATGTTTGTTACTGACTTGGAGGACGGCTTGAGCATGCAGAAAAGCATTTTGCTTGCATGTGGCATAGCTGGAGATCAATAGAGTTCCCATTCCTAGTCTAGTCCGTTGTACTTCTGGGTGCTTCCAGGGATTAAAAGGAAAGGGACTATAAAGAGGATCTCACAAGCAGACCCTTTCCCAAATGTGGTCAGAGGCCAATGCATCAGGATGACGAATCAGGCACTTATGGAAAAGCAGCTGTCAAGACTATGATATGGGCCCTGAGGTGAAGATCTAGAAGTCAGCATTGAGAAAACACAGAGAAACTTGTATGTCCGAGAAATAAGCTTTTCTAAGGAGAAAACGAAAAAGAATGCCCAAGGAATGGCAGCAGCAATACTGCCTCTATTGAATAAAGCTCTAGACTCTTACTGAGAAGCAAAATCTCAGCTGAGAAATGTCAACAGAGCTTTTACAATAGCCTGAAAATTAATTGTCCTCTGAAATGGCAGTCCTCAATTTAGGCTTAATCTCTCTTGCATTACTCAGGTAGCTGTTGTGAAGTATCACCCCGCTTGCTGCTCTCGCTGACAGTTTCTATATCCCTTCGCCACGCCCACTGGAAGGAAAACAATCACATAAATCCCTCTTGCAGGGCATGCTCCAACTCGTCTCTTATTGTGGGGCAAATTTATGGTCACATTTACTATGTAATCTTTAAAGGGGACTGGATGGTGGTTGAAGGTCTAAAATTACAGATGACCTGTGTGTAAGCAAAAGTGGATTTGTTAAAAAATCTGTATTTAAGGGAGGAGGGAAGGGGGTGAAAGAGGAGAGTTAGATGTTCCTTGTGCAGTTTATGACCTTTCCTAAAAAAAAAAAAAACCAAACAAAAAAACCCCCCAAAACAACCAACCTTCAACAAAGTTAGAAAAGCAATTTTCATTCTGCAGCACTAAATATCTGTTTATCCCAGTGCCATGATGTGAGCATGCCCAGTTGGGATGATTTAGCACTCTGCTGATGACTACCAACGGAAGGACTTCATGTGAAAAGGTAGTCTGCCACGGCTAATGGGCTCTTGTTTCAAAGGGATGCTGTGTGTACATTACCAGTGTATGGAGAAGGTGCAGAAAGGCCTCAGCAGACATTAGGAATGGAGTGTTGTTGATGATGAAAAGGCACTTTGCTGTTGAGGGAATGGTGGGAGAGAAAAGGCGTATCTGTCTTTTTGATTAGAAATGCATGCTTCCTTTCATCATCTGAGCTGAAAAATTGGCTTCTGCTCTTGGTTTATGAAACCATTTTTCTTTTCCCTTCCTTCCCAGGTTTGCAAACTCTTTAATAAATTAGTTACTGTGAGGTGCATGGGTGCAACAATCACCTTAGAGGCTTTTCCCAAATGCATCTTTAATATTTTATAAGTATTTAAATAGATTTATTCAATGTGAACAGCCTGATTTATTAACACTGGCACTCTGGCATGGAAACCGGGTTCAATACAAATTATGTTGTGTCAGAAATTTTTAGCAGCTAGATCTCAATTTACCAATGGATTCTTGGAAGTCAGGAAATAATAGGACCCACCCCATGTTAATATTTAATCAGGCTTTGGTGCCAGATAGGAGAAGTTGTCGAAGGAAGGAGATGCAATGAGGGGAGCCCTGTATTACATTAAAACATACATCACGTGAGTTCATGTCTTAGATGGGGAGGGGAGAAGCAGGTCAGTTATTCTGGTGAGAGGCTCAGACCTGCCACTGAATAAAGATGCTTTCTCAGGCTCTGAGAGCTCACCAGATGAAGTTAAAGTCTCACTGAAGACATAGGAGAGAAACTCAAGTGACTGGGTGTGAAACTTGTTTCCCTTTCTGTGTCCCAGGGTGCACAAGAATGCACACCTTTCCTTGTGCATGTTCAGAAAGGAATGTATGAAAAAATGCTGAACCTGACGTGACAGCAGAGCTGCTTTGTAAAACACTTTGTAATGGTGCAATGAGATGGCTGCTACCAAATCCAATGCCATCCTACCTAACTTGTGCACCAAGGGGCAGGGGAAGGGTGGGTGTAAGGTCCTCTGTGGGTCAGCACTCTGTAGGTTATTGCTTTGAGTTTCCCGAAGTTCATTTTCCCTCTGAAGTGCCATATAACTTTGTTTTTATTTAGCCCTCATAAAAACTAATTGGTTTTATTTCTGTATGGAAACAGCAAACCCCTTTCTCAGTGAAGACTTTGGATATAAATTTAAAATGTGAGGAAGCTTGAAAGCAAAGTTTTCACAGTGGTGTTCACTCACTTGAACTGAGCAGATGAACATAAGGACACGATTGCAAAACAGCTCTGCGTGTCAGCAGGGCTTTCCTAAATCACTGCACCCACTGTGGAGAGATTCAGATGAGTTAGGAGTCTGCTCAAAAGCTGACAACATGTCTTTTCTGCTGAGTACCAGTGACACAACCTCCCCAGTTCACCCCATGAGGCAAGGGCTCAGCAGGTGAATGAAGAGCAAAGAAAAAAGTGGGTCTGGATAAGGAGGAGAAAAGAGGACTTCTCAGTTGTCACATTTTCCTGGAATATTTCAGGATGACCCAGTGGTTATCCTGATGGGTAAGAAACCCTCCAGTGGTCAAGACTGCCCAGCCATAATTACAGGCTCATGTGCAATGGCTGAGTTCTCTGGAGGGTGGGAACTAGGGTAATGTGGTAGAAGTGCCTGGAATAACACTGGTGGCCAAGCCTGTAGCTGAAGTCCTGGTGACAGTGAACTGGTCTTCAGCTAGGAACTTCATTAATTTCCTTTTCTCACTCAATTATGTTTATTTAAGCATGTAATGTGTTTAGTTTCCCTATGTGCTTGCTTTATTTAAAGAGAGAAAGTAGAGTTCAACTGCTCGTCCTTTGTAATGTTAATATTAAGAAAATTAGATGATGCTTCAGGAAGGTGACTGAGTCAAGAGAAGAGTCCACTCCACACATCTCGTTCTGCCAAAGTTTGGTTGGAATGGTTTATTGTAAGGATATATTACCAGGGAAAACCTTTTACTTTGTGCTGTGATAGTTGTCTCTTCCTCTTGGTATCTTGAAGATGAATATTTGGAGGGGGGAAGTAAATGGAGGAATGGGGCAGAACACTCTGTGAGATTTCTTTATACTGTTTATGGTTAAATTGAATTTGTCTTTGTCGAGCGTATAACTGAGAATATTTGGTTAACATGGTGATAGATCCAGAGCAAGGTCCATCCTACCTGTGTCACTACTTACTGATCTCCATCTAATCTGCCACAAGACAGGTTGGCTGCTCAGGCCGGGATTGTAAATCCCTTCCAAGTGATAAATAGTTTTACTATTATTAATGCATAATTATGCAGTTCCTTAAGAGTAAACAGAGATACTATGATGTACTTCACGTAAAAGGGTAACACACAGAGTTACACCTATATCAGCTGTGAGAAAGACCATAGAATAATGTACTTTCCATTCCAGGGAAGGAGTGTATCCCGTGGCATGGAGGATTGTGGTTCTCAGTTTTGGTGACAACAGGTCCAGATTTCTGATGAAGTATCAGCCATGCTTCCCCGTCTCTGATCACAGCTATTTAGGAATTTCCTATGCTTTGATGGGTAAGAAGGCATGTTTTTCTGCATTATCCTATTAGCCTGTAGCTGATCTACAGTTTAGGTTATCATTTACTCCTTATGTGGTGCAAAAAAAGAAAAAGCATACCACAAATTTAAATTCTAAATTCACAGATTTGCTTTTTTAAAACACTGCAATTTTTAACCTCTCACCTCAACATTTTAGTAATGACATTTTAAGTCTTCACTGTGGCACATTATGCCCAAGCAAGGTGATCTATTTGTTTGGCACTTTGATAGAGACATGAGCAAAGAAAAAAAATCTTAGGAAAAAAAGGAATTTTTATACTTTTTATACTTTAAAAAGTATTTTTATCTTAGGAAAAAAATACCATCATCTACTCCAAACTCAAATACGTATGAATAGATTTTCTTGAAAGTTTTTTTGAAGTCAGAGATACATGGGAAAGAAGAAGAAGAGAGAACATCAGAAGAAATAGAGCAAGTTTCACAATTTATGGAATCATAGAATGTTAAGGGGTTGAAATGGACCTTAAAGATTATCTAGTCCCAACCCTCCTGCCATGGGCAGGGACAATTCCCACCAGACCAGGTTGCTCAAGGCTTTATCCAACCTGGCTTCGAGCAGTGCCAGAGTTGGGACACCCACAATCTCCCTGGGCAACATGTGTATGTATAAAAGTATATATATTATGCTCTTCAAAGTTCAATTCGAACATATAAAACATAACCATTGGTATTAGGAAAAATATTAGGAAAAGTTATTGCCATAAAATATCACGGGAACTTAAAGAAGTGGTATAGGGTTTTAGCTAGATCTCACTGTTCAGAAATCTGGATTTATGAAGAATTTGACCAGCTAGAAATATGCCTGAAAGCACTCAACTTCCAGTCCCCTTCTTCCCACAGGAGACAGCAATTAAAACAGATGAACAGCTTCTGCAGTCTTTCCCTGCAGAAATGATCCTGCTCTGGTCTTTGGAACAGTTACAGGGTCCTACTTTCTGTGCGAGTGAGGCCAAAGTGGTTATCTTGGAAATCTGAATGTGATTTTAATTATAGCTTTTATTATTGGAGCAGCTGTAACCAAGATTGTAGCAGTCAATTATCTATGCAGCTTTATTGGCAAAGGGTGTTTAATATTAAACAATCATTGCTAACCGTGAACATACCTGATATAATAATGAACTTTATTTGAAAGATCAGCACGAGATAAAGGAGTTAAATTTAGCTGTACAGCTCGTAACAATAACATGAGGGAATATTGTGAATTCATTTTATTTGGAAACAGAAAACTCTGGATGTTGTTAGATTATATTTTTGAGAGCATAAAGTAAATGTTTGGTAACTAGAGATTTGTATTGCTAGAGAGAATCACTTTCACTAAAGCTACAGTAACCAAATGTTTAAATGTGCAGGGCTGAACTGTCAAAGCACGTAACAACATCTTTAAATAAAATGGAAGCAGCTAAAGCTGCCTTTACCAGAGTGTCCTCCTCCAACAACTGCTTAAGGTTCAATTCTGTTCCCATTGAAGTCAGGGAAGCATCTCCTGGTAACCTGAAATGATTCTTGGCACGGACCTTACCAGGGAAAATAGGAGAAGTCTCAATGCACCAGGAAAGGTGAGTCATTTATACCCATGCAGAGATATTGCCAGCCCACAGCATTCAAAACTGTGGCTTGAGCCCCGTGCAAGAGCCATGTGGAGACAAAAGCTTTAATTTCCCCTCAGGAGAAATTTTTTTTTCAGCCTTTGAGTTCTAAGTCACTGGACGTCTTTGGCAGTTATAACACTTAGCTTTTCAGCTTAAGTAAAGGCTCAGGAAAACCTCTTACGCTATTCTTAGTTTATTTTAATTAAAGCCAATGGCCTCTGATGTTCAATGGCAGCCTCAAATCAAAAAGGCTTGTATGGCAAAATCTGCCCTAAGCCCACAGCTAAGAAGAACTGAGAAGTTCATTGCTGGCTGGGCCCTATGCCTGGTATAGCAGGGTTTGTTTATTGGTTGGGATTGGTTTTTTTAATTTAACTTTATGTCAACGGCCTGTTTGGCATAAAGCATGAATCCTGGTGCAAGCAAGGATGCAGGATGTAAAGTAGCCATGACATGCAAGGACAGAGCAGGCTGCACCCACTTCCACACTGTCAGGAGGACGAGCCACATCTCCTCTTTCCAGTCTCATTTTTTCAATTCTCAGAGGCTAAACTAAGAGCCAGCATTTTTTGTTTGTATTTGGGCTTGAGTTTTTCTCTTCAGTCCCACTCTCCTTCTGATTGCCACTGTTTGGACCTGGTGAATCAATATTCTGCAGACAGAAAGTGTTTTTGTCAGCGTGTAAACTGAACTACTCCAACCAGAACTCCCTCCTGCTTCTCAGTTTCCAAAAAGCAGCTCAAATTCTTAATTGGGTAACCTGAACTTCCCTGTAATCTGCGTATCAGGGTGTGTGGATGTAATGGACATGTCAGTGCTGTGTACACTAACACTTTTAAGTCATATAATGAGCCTGTTCACTAGAAGAATAAACACACAGTGCAATTTAACTGCAAACTGGGGGGGATACAGAGAAGAATGTTAGCTGAAAGGTTATCTGCAATGTGAAAGCAGTTCTTTCCTTTTGCAAATTTGGGGGGGGTCTGCAGCAGTGGTATTCTCTTGAATTTTGAGAATGGTTTGTCTAACTATTTGAGTGGTGGGGGGAGAGGAAAAGAACTGGAGAGAATTTCTTCTTGCAAGCACTTCTGAGTTCTTAAGAGGCTTTTGTGCTGCTGTGTAAGCCTACAATTGGATATTGCAGAATACAGTGCTTTTATGCAGAGAAAAGGATTAGGAAAAAACCCCAAAGGTGTGAAATATAACAAAAGGCAATATTTGGAATTGCACTGTTAGGAGAGACAGCTGAAGTCAATGGGAGCTTGATCCATGAAGGCACAGCGGGACCATACCATATATAGGAAAGCACAATCTGTCAAAATTAAGTGTGTAGTTTATGGTATGCTTTTTGTTTGAAATAACATATTACCCCCTATTTATAGTAAAGCAGACTAAACAGTTCTATATGTCTGCATTTAAGGTTTTCAGGCAGACAGTAAGGATACCTTTTACCTGGAAATTGTAGAGTCAGAGCTCAAAATTGTTAGCAGTGATAAATGAATACCTGTGATTTTACAGGCGTATAAATCTTAAGCTTCTGCTTACATAGCCCTGTTCTGTCTGCAGTATTGGCTGCAGCTGAATCTCACTGCTGGAGGACTACTAGGAAACAAATGAACTTGCAATGCATAGTATCTTAAAGGAAACTATAAATGGGATAGGTCAAGGACTAGGCATGTAAGCGACAGGAAAAAAATCTTCCTTTTAGTTTATACAACTCCTGCTTCCATGTCTGTGCGGATTCCTAATAAGGAATAGTAACTTTTTGAGGCACTAGGCCTGTACATATTTCCTGACCTTATAATTCTCACAGTTCTAGACATTCCAAGGTAGGGGGTCATTCAGACAGAGTTGTAATTTCTTGTGCATATTTATTTCCAAAGTATCTTTTGCATAGTTTCCCAATGAAATCATGTGCTGGGGCTGGGGAATGCTAAATAGGTTATTTTTCAAGCTTGCATATAAAGGGCCTGTCAAAGTGGACTGTTTTGGACTTATCAAGTAAAAGTGACAGAGCCAAACCATGATGTTTGTAGCTTGTCCTTTCTAACCCCACTGTGAGCTGGGCTCCCAACCTTCCAATGGGACACGACATAAGAAGGGTGAGGAGCTCTGGTTTTGTTATCAGTGAGGATCTACATGATGATAAAAGTCTTGAAAGCATACGTGGCTCAAGAGGAGTTTGATATGAGGCTCAGGATGAGCTTGATATGAGCCTTCCCCAAACCTTACATTTTGTTAACCCTTTGATGCTAAATTTATGCTCCTTTTCCTTCTCATTAGGTAAATAAACACACAACGAATTTTAGGAGGGGAAAGGTAGTAGAAGCCCAGCATCTCTGTAAATAATCTTAACTGGTTGTGAAAGCACATTTTGAACTCATTTTCCCAGTCCTTCAAGATGCATACTTCTTTTTTTTAAGTAATTACATTTATCTGATCAAAGGATTAGATACACCAGGGATCAGCCAAGACATCATGAATTTTGAATATTCATTTCTCGAAATCCATCAGCCAAGCACTAACTAGAAGTTATCTGCTGTCTGAAAGAGGTTTAAACAAAATATTTGTCTGGCCATTTTAAGAAACAAGAGTCTCTGCTAAAAGTCTTGCAGATAATGTAAAGGGAGGCTAAATTCGTGAGAAAAGAGTTTGCCCTTAATGCTGTGTATGCCCTGCTCAAAGCAGCTGTAAGGAAAGTCAGTCAGACCTCAGCTTTTATCAAGAGGTGTCTAACTAATCTAAATTGAAATGTGGGTACTTTCTTTCTGAACTCCGAGTGTGTGTAATGCATTTGGAACTGAAGGTTTCTAGCTCTTGTTGAAAAATAAGTGTAGGCTTAACGCTTACAAAAATTCCTGGGGAGGAGAAAAAAAATCTAACCTTTTCCTAAGATTTTGAAAGGAATGTCAAGGGGAAGATCCTGTGGAAATTGGGATTGTTTTCACAGATTGCTGGTGACAGTAAGTATCATTGTATAAAACACCAGTTAGGCTGCATATGACATATGGAGACAATTTCTGCCTCAGCTATATTTACCTTTCCCTTTGATCTAATGGGAACAGCGCATGGATATTGAGGCAGGGCTTGGTCTGCAGCATCCTGTTTGGTTTTGTGCATGGGAAGAAGTTTAGAATAGCTATATTGACACATGCTGTTGTAGCTGAGAGGGCAACGTGGTGCAATGAGCCTGATTTAGTCATGTGGAGGGACAGTTCTGAGGTGATATGAGTGAAATGCAAGTGCTGCCTTTTGCCTTTATCATCAGAGAATCACTGAAATGTAACACTGGAAGGAAACTCCATAGGCCTTATGTTCTGTTCTCCTGCTTGGAGGCAAGATCAATTATACAGCCATCCCTGGCAGTCATTTAAGTAAAGTATTACTGGAATGAAGAGATATTCTTTATGTTTAGAAGGGGGAATACTGCCAGCACAGTCAGTTTCTTACCTTCTGGGGAAAAAAAAAAAAAAGGGGAAGAGGAAGGGAAAAAAAAAGCGCCAAAACATAAAATAGAGGTTATTGCAGCTCTCCAAGAGTTATCATTCAAATTAGCTTGATGATTTGCTTGGGATCATTGGAGAAGCCTGACTAGAACAGATAAGTGGAATGTAAGACAGGATATGTGGAAGTGAAAAATAAGGAGATATGGTCATAGAAAGGCAAAGGAACAGGTTGAACAGGCTCCCAGTTGATGTAGTGAGCTCCAAAGGCAATATTTAGGCAACAACTGAGCAAGCATGTGGAATTCAAAAATACAAAGAGCTGTGGGTTGTATCTCTGAGCTTTAAATTACCTGGTGACTCTTTCAAAGGTTAGAAGTGAAAGACTCGCCCCCCCTTAATTCATATCAGAGATTTGCTTGCACAGCACTGGTTCTATTTCTCCTGAACAAAAATACACTAAAATTTTAGGATTCTTTAAATAAAGAAGTTCTAAAGTTTCTTAAAGGAGAGAGAGAACAAATAGCATTGCAATTCAGATCTACAGAGATCCTGCTTTCCTCTGTGCCCATATCACTGTAAGGTTCCCTGTCTGATTGTTGTAATTCATTTTTCTAAAGCCAGCCCCTTTCATTTGACTTTTGTCAGAGCAGTTTTCTCTGCTGTACTTTTAAGTGTAAACACTACAATTATTTGCAGAGTGTTATTGGGCATTTATTTTATCAATCTAATATTCTTATATTATGAATCTTAATACCACTATTAACTGTTTGGGGTCATTTCTTATTTGTACACCAGAAAACTGCTTCCAGTGTTATTTCTTATTGGTCATAATCAATTAGGGAAGTTTTTAGACTATGGCAGTCTTATATAAATACACTGGCAAAGTTCACCTCCTATGATTTCTGACAATTAAATTGTTCTGTCACTTTGGGACCTTCATTAATCTCAACTTGTCATCCTTGTTTATGCAGGTTATAATGGCCTGTGTGTGTAAGTGAAATGAGATGCTAAAAGCCCTTGGCTGTTTAACCCTTTGATGAAAGTCAAGCAGGAATACGTTGTTGAAGGGAAAAGTTGATTTTTTTTTCATCCCCTGAAATAGAACCATGGAAAAGACTGCACTCTTTAATGACTCGCTATGAAATAAGCCAAGGAGGGGCTTTACAAAGGGGTGAAGAAAACAGTTGATGGTACTGTTATCACAGTCCTTTGTGTGTCTGCACACAGAAATAAAAGGAAACACAGGAAAGTGGTATGAAGACATCATGTTCCAGCAGAGGAATCTAATGGCCAGAGATTTCCAGATAACCTTGCAGGATCTGTGTGACTCAGGTGAAGGACATGGCTAAAGTCTCCTGAAATTCTGAGGTTTGAGTGTTCTTATTAAGCACTTCATACTGGGTGACTCTGGCAGACTGCTTATTTGGTACTACTGCAGGCACAATTCTGAGGATTTGGGGAAGTCCATTTATAGAATTTAATTTAATATTTAAGCTTCTGAAGGAGTTAATAATTTTCTTTTTTCTTACATTATCTCCCAGAATTTGAAGACCTGCTCTCTGATGACTCCAAATGTAGATGGTAGTTTATTATCTTCTGTCCTTTCCTGCATCTTTTAAGGTCTTAAAAGACTTTTGTAGAGTGGTCACTCTACAGTACCAGCATAGTTACTATTATTAGTCTCAGGCAGGGTTCCTCACTGATCCTTCCTTCTGGAGTGGTCTCTCACCTTACAGCCCTCTGAACCCCCATCAGATCCTCACCTGGCACTGTGCAGGTACCTTTTGTTCCATGGAGTTCATCAAACTTAGTGTTTGCTCTAGGAGAAGTGGCTGCTGATATTGAAACCCAGTCTTAACAGATCTTTATTCTCATTTGTAACTGAAAATTAGGGGCCAGGTCAAAGGAAACAATGCCCTGGCCTGTGCTGGCAAAGCTGGAGGTGGAGCACAGGTCTCCTGAGCTGCTCTGGGCTTCCATCCATACACAGCTGGCCAAGGTTAAAAAGTAGGAATAGCCTGGGAGTTATCCATCTCAAATCTAAAAGGAGTGTAATGATATGCTATCCTCTGCACCCTGAGAAACATACGAGTGACATCTTCTCTCAGAGTACTAATTACCATAATTCTTAGACCAGAGAGAGATCCAGAACACTGCACAAATTATCACCCAATATCTTTAATAAATGTGGATGGTAAGTTACTTGCAAAGGTGCTGGTTAATAATCTGGAACACATATTCCCAGACCTAATTCATTTCAGTCAGGTGGGATTTATTAGGAATTGTACTGACATGCAGTAGTATGAGGCAACTGTTCAGTACAGCAACTTCACAGAGATGAAAAGGAGAAAGACAAACTATTTCTGACTGTTCTAAATGTTCGTCTGTGAGCAACTCTTTGACACTGTACAGTAAAATCCAGTGGCACCCATCAATCTACTGTAACAATGCCAATGCCAGTGGGTTAATGGCCAGCCTTTCTAAGTTACAACAGGGAGAAATGGCAGAGCTGCTCTTGCATTTCTACTTGAACCAGAGTTTACATCATAACCGTGTTTCTCCTTTCTTTTATGAGATGTATTTATAAAGAAAACCAAATCCCACATGCCTCAAGGATGCCCATTTTGGATGTGGCTGCCTTTCTTTCTTGCCTAGAGAGGAAACAAAGTGATGGGCTCCCACCAAAGATGCCTCAGTGTGTGTGTGCCTAAAGTTCAACAGGATAAATGCAAGTCTTAGAGGCAAACTGCCAGATGTTATTTGTCGAAGCTGCCTCTAGGCTGCTCTGAAGCATACCAACACATATGTCAGGGCAGAATGAGAGTCAGGGCAACTTTCCAATTTCTCTTGCTCCCAGAGGCTCTCCAGGGGAAGCTAAGTTTAGGAATAGAGAAACAAAGACCATGAAAATGAGGGATTGGTGTATTTTAAGATCTAATGCTGAGGCAACTGTAAAGCATCATATATGCAATTTTACCTTCAATTTTGAAAACAAAACCATAAAGGTGTCTTTCTAGACACCTCAGTGTGTGGTGAGAGACATGAATCATATGCAAATACTAGTGACAGCATTACAACTTCTGCTTTGACAATGCCAGCTGATCATATACTTTGGGAATGAGGTAAAGCTTTAACAGGCCTTTTAAATAGACTTTTAAAAAGATACACGGGATTTTACTCAAGATCATTTGAAGAAAATCTTGAGTTTAGCCTGTTCATTTCAGCCCACTGCCTTTGTACATACATATAAAATAAACAGAGCAAAACATTTGTAGTATTGGTTGCAAAATAAGTGATTCGTCCTGCAAAAGCGAAACACGCTTGCCCAAATAAACATAACACAGTGGTGAAACACTGTTCTTGAAGTAACAACCCACAAAGATGCTGTTGCTTATATTCTTCTTACATTATCATCTTTCCATGGACAGACAGTTTACTTAGACTGCTATCTATGGGGAAAGTCTATTTATAGCCTGTGTTTGTACATTGGCCAGCACAGCCAGATGCTGATGTCTAATACTATCGAAAGTGAAAAGACAGAACTTAATGTAGTTTAATAAGGGAACTCCTGAAAAGTTTACTATACTATGCAAAGGGTGGATATTTAGTTGTTAACCTCCATTTCTTTGCAATAAGATACAGCATTAAAGAGATGACAGTGATGTATTTGTTACCCTACCTGAGAGAAAGCTTTCCATTTTTTCTCACCTCCTCTTGCAGTTTTACTTTACTGACCTTGTCCCTCTTCAAGTCTGCATCAGACACTTTTGGTAGTATGTAAATTACATTTAGTATGTAATTATGCACAGCAGCAAGGCTGCATAAATAAATTTACAACAATTTTGCATGTGAACCCTGAAATGAGTACACCTGTACTAGCTCAGGACCTGCAAACTGAATGATTCCACCAGGACCACTTAGCTCAGGTGGGATTCTGCACCATGTATATGGGGATATGTCAGAAAACAATTACCACCCCTCCAAAAGTGGTTGCAGAGAGTGGCTGTGCTCTCAGGAAGTGCAGTGGTGTCAGCTGAAGATGGACACCTGAGGCTTTGACTCAATTCACAGTTCCTTATGAGCCTCAGAAATTCACTTCAAGTGATTATTTTGAAAACCTTGTTCAGAACTGGATTTGTATGAACAATGGCTTTGATGAAAAAAATTTAAAATTTTCATATTTAGCTTCCTAGGAAGCAGTTTTCCAATTTTTATTCGGCACTTTTTAGAGAAAATTCTCATGTTTTTAATGAATTTCTTAAACATTTTGGAGTTGGAGAAAAGAAGGATAAAATGTAACTCACAAGTCATTTATTTCTTGATTACAGCCATCTAATATCCTCTGTGTGGGTGAATCAGTTCAGTTTAGCAATACCAATTAAATAAAACATGGCTTTAGGACCTTAAAATATATTTAAAGTAAATGAAATATTCAATTTTTTTTTTTAAATGAGCAATCTCTCGTAATTAATTAGTTTGAAGTTTTCCATAAGAAGTGAAATACAGGGACATGCAGAGGCTAATTACTATGGACATAAAAATGTGTGGGCACTCACATCTTTTGGATCCCTACATGTGAAAACACACACGTACGTATGTGTATATGTACATATACATAAAATCACTGATTAAACTACTGGTGGCTACCTCTGCAGGCAAATAAAGCTCATAAATTGACACATTTTGCTTAATCTGTATGTAAAGCATGTTACACATCACTGTTACAATGCAGACATCTTAACTTTAAATGAGACGAAAACAAACATAAAATTAGCACTTCAGGGAACCCCCTGCCACTCAATTTGTGTTGGGTTTAACACCTTCTTATTTTATATATCCTTCTACATAAACAGTTTTATATCAGCCCTTTATATGGTGCCTTCAAAGAATTAAATGTCGAGCTGTTTAAAAGCACTAATTAGCAGCTTTAATGCAAAGGGGAGCATAGTTATTAGTAAAATCTTGTAAACCTAGAATACCCTTCGGGCCCAGTCATTTGTGTGTGAAATAACTCAATAAAAATATTATATTGTTAATCACAAAAACCTTCGAGGGAAATGCTAAATCTGGGAAGAAATATAGACTGTACCTTTCCAAACAAAGGAAGAAAAGTGATCGTCCACATTAAAGCAAAGCTGTAAAACCTCAAAAACAATATTTTCATTGATAAAATGCAGCTTGTTTCCTACTAAGGGGGCTTGCAATCTGTAACCTTATGCACATACAACAACAAACATACATTAATGGTGTTTAGTTTGAACACAGCTAACGACATATTTATTAAATTAGCACTTCATTCCTTTCAATAATGCAACAATGGCAAGGCTTTTGCAAAAGGTAGCTTTTGGTAGTGTAGGATAATATTAAAATCTATACTTATTTTTGTACAATGCAAATCATATACGTATATAAATATGTATGTACTATTAGAGATGTTTATAAAGGGATTGGGATTGATCTCACCTAGATTTTCTTTCTGGATAACTGTATATGTGCACTTAATTTTGTTTGATACATTTAAAATTATGCTTGACGATGCTGAGTTCTACTTCTTTCGGTACATCACACGTGTTCTATGTTAATATTTATGATGCAAGTAAATAATTATATTCTTAAATGTTAAAAAATTACATTAACTCCACCATTATTAAGAAGGTATTGTTTCTAATTTATAAAATGTAGTGGACCTGAGTGGCACTAGATAACAGAAGAAACATAAATATGGAGAAAATCTTTTGAATGACAATTAATACTTAAAACATAAAATAGTAAGAATATCAGAATTTACAAATGCTAAAAAAAGACATAGCACATTGCTTTTATAGTTTATGGGTGATTTCTTGAACTAGAGCTGAAGATTTTCACCTTAAAAAAACAACTTTTTGTTTCATTGAAAGGTGTTTGAACAGTATTTGTAATTTTAAATTTCAAGGGAAGAATTCTGAGGTATGTTACCCTTCTGAAATTATTATTATCATTATAGCAGTTTTGTATACCCTCATGCACTACCTATCTTTTCATCTAGTATCATTCTTCCCTTCACCTTCCCTAGGAAAAAGATTGGGGGAAAAAAAAAGGCTGGATATGCATATTTTAACCAGTGTCATCATAATGATCATTTGTTAATCTTACTTCTAGTGGATTTTATATTTTTTTTAAAGGAAAAGTAAATAAGCATAGTTTCTAATATTTGAGGACAATTTTAAGTAGAAATTTCCAACCTTTCCAGCTGCGGGCTACTATACAAAACAGATTTATTCAAAACCCCAGTATATTTGCTGTGAATATATTTTTAACGTATTTCTCTAACATGAAAGAGCTGGCCAGAGCTTAAACATTTTTCTTTTTTGGGTATGTCAAGCTTTGCTTTTTACGGTGTTTTATGTTACAACCTAATTAGTATCTTACAGTGCCCTTACATGTACTTAGGGTGTAGGGTTTCACTAAATACACTGAACGTTTTATTTTGGGGGACCTCTGTGACACACTTCAAGCAGTTTTAAGCAGGCTAAGAATATGTTTCCAGTCAATCAAGCCTCTAGAGATAGGTTATCCACCTCTGGCTAATGCACTGCTATAAAACCTTCACCGGTTCTGACTGCGCGATACAGTCTGTTATTAAACCCCGAACCGCGCGCGGCCGCGGGACTCGCAAGGGGGGAGGGAGACAATTATTTCCAGTACTTCATAAAGCCTACTTCAACAAATTATATGAGGATTAACTAACAGCAGCCTCAATGTTGGATGGCTGGCCAAATTAGGCTTGACTTATCAGATGGGTGCTTCGTCGGCCGCTCTTTGGAGCCTGGCTTTGCAAGGGAGGCCTTTCGATAGACAGCGAACCAGGCCTGATATGTGGCCTGCACCACAACAATAGGGAGATGGAGAAAACAGTGCTCTGAGCTGCCCTGCAAACCCGTTTGGAAAGCCAGTGATGCCTGTGAGTGTCGGCAGTTTTCCTGCTGAGGAGTAAATGTGCCTGCACAAAGCCAGCATATCCTACAAATCAAAGGCAGCGTGCATGGAGAAGGAGCAAGTGATGGGAAGCGCGGTCCAGAGCACCGTGATGGATTAGGGAGAGGGCCTTGTGAATGCTCCCTTTTCTGAAGGGGAGATCATCCGTCAATCTCAACAGGGCAACCCTGTCAGAATAAACCACACCGGAGTCCCCGGCATCCTCTTTGGGTTTTTTTATCTGTCCTGTGGAGGGCACCAGCATTCAATGACTGTCACTACCCTGGGGATTTGATGAGGAACTCAGGAGGAATATCTGTGCACGTTTGGGAAAGGGACTATCTTTTGCCCTCTCTGCAAAATGGCTGTATTATCTTCTCTCTCTGGGGAGAAGCCAGTTCAAGATGTTTTGGAAAGGCTAAGATAACTCTAGCCTTGCACTAATCAAATGCAAGACAGACTGTTCATGTTTAAAATACCTTGGTCCAGTACTACGCAGGTAAAGCACTGTAGGTAGAAGGGTAGAAGGGCTTCCCAGGAGGAAAACCTAGGAAAGATGTAGACTTAAACAGAGTTTATGTTTAACCATGAAGGAATCACCCCGCTCTCCCTACAAAGACCTCTCATTTCCATCTGGAATGACTATAAGATAACCTAGTCAGACCAGCCTCTCAGTCACCAATCAAAACACTGACTCCTGACATTTGCCTAATTATCTTTTCTCATCATCAGTCATCTCTTGAAGTCTTTGCTTCATTCAGATGCCAGGTATTTCCGAAATTAATCATGTCATTGAAAGCGGCATCTTTTCATGTAAATGGACTTTATTATCTGGATCGAAAAGCTCCCTCACTCTCCTCCTTTGAGCTGCAAAAGCCCATTTGTAGGGAAAGTGTCTGAAATCTGACATGCTGCCTTCTCAAGAAAGATTCCTAGTGGTGACCTCCCAGCAAGAGCTAAGCATCCGTCACCGGGAGTGCGTGTGTGTGCTGCTTGCACCCTTGGGCTGGATGCATGCTAATTTGCCCCATTGTTTCGGGGTGAGTGGCTTTCCAGCACTTCCAAACAAAGCCTTTTTGCATAAGCTTCTGTGTGTACAATTATTTTATGTTCACATCATTCCCTCATCCTATCGCTATTCCTGATATGAGGGGATGGAAACGTCTTTGTTTTCTTGTTATACTGGGGATTACAGGCTGGATTTAGCATGTTAGCAAGGACACTCCTCTTTCATTAAATCCCATTTGACAAATGTTTGGGACCATAGGATTGATCAGCCCATTGCACTGCTCATCCTACCTTTCACTTTCAAAGGGGCACTGTCTTCAAACTGTGTTGGTTCGACAGAAAACCAATCCACAGTCATTGACTGTGCATGCAAAGTGTTGCAGGAATGGATGAAGAAGTAAAAATGACTGGCATAGTCTTAGGACTGTTATGAAAGCCTTGGTAGAAGAATGCATCCATTTTTCTCATTAGACTCACATTTTAATGAATTCTATGATGGGCAGGACTAAGAGCTGGTTAGACCTGATAATTAAGTTCTTAATTTTTGGACAGTTCACTTTTTAGGTTTGTGTGGTGCATTTAGACACTCCTTTCAAAAACATCTTGTTATTATCACCCACTGAGCTTCCCTCTGGGACCATCTGAGGACAGCATTTTTAATTGTTAGCAAGATCTACACTGAGATGAAAAAAGTGAAACTTGGGCATAATCTGACTAAAAGGGAGAAGGAGAATCAGTCATTGGTCTTCTGTGCTTACACTGTAAAGTACTAAAACATGAAGGACATTGTTTTCAGCATCGTCAATGATCTGAAAAGATCAACAAGTTTCTTAGAAAGTTTTCAGAATTGTGTGTTGTATGAGAGTCATGTTCTGTATTCCCTGGTAAGAGTTTAGGAGCATGAACAGACTAAAAGTGGTTTTGGCTTGGGGTCTTTTTTTAATAACAGGCACACTGTTACACAACATCGAAGATAGCTATGAAAGTTTAGACACAGTGCATGAATTTTTAATTTTTGGATGCTAAAGGCAGAAAGCAACAAGACCGTTATCTAGTCCATCCCTCTGTCTAGTAAAGGCTACGGGACTCCTTGAAGGTTTTTTATGATGCTACACCTTTCAGCAGACCTTCCAATGATCATGTTAAACTATCATGATGGTGAAGTCACCACAATATTCAGTAAATTGCTCCCATTGCTAAGCACTTTCATGGTTAAAAAATTCCCCTTAATTTCTGGCATGAATTCATCTAGCTTTGACCTCTAGATGTTAGATCTTGTTTTATGTACGTCTTTGTTAAACTGAAGAGCTCTCCATCAAATTCTGTTTCCTCTGAAGGTTCTTGTATACTGTGGTCAAGTCACTCCTTAACCTTTTCTCTATTAAGCTAAACAGTCTGAGCTTCTTGAGCCTCTCACAATTGTTTCCTAATCCTCACAGTGTTTTCTAGTCCTTTATCCATTCCCTTGGCTCTTCTCTCTAATTTATCAACAAGCTCTTTAAACATAGGCACCAGAACTGGATTCACTATTCCATTAGTGTTCCACAATAGTGCCACAGAAAAAGATAATATTACCCCAGGCTTCTAGGCTATATCCCCCTGCTTAAATATCTTAAGGACTGAAATTACCCTTCCAGCTACAGAGCTAATGTGTAGCTGAGCATCCACAATCCCGCCATGTTCCTTCTGGAGCTGTTTCATTCTAAGAGTCCTTCCATTCTGTAACTATTCCCTGGACTGTTTACCCAAAGTTATCATTTTACACTTCTCTTGGTTCATTGTTTCCTTTGTGCATCCCTGACCTGCCATCACTATTTGCCACCTTCCCAGTCTGTGTCAGCAACGAGTTCATCTTTTCTAACCAGTGATGTAAAGATTAAATGGCATCCATCCATCCATCCATCCATCCATCCATCCATCCATCCATCCATCCATCCAAGAAATAATGCTCCATTCCCAAATCCTTGGTAAGGATTCTCTGTATAGAATGAAAGATTACCAGCTGCCCTCCCTCTTATCCCTTGCTAAGAAAATTGTACTCTATAAACCACAGAGAAGAGGCAATACCCTTAATTCTGCCTGGCAGCTCACATCTCTCATGCCCACTTTCTTGCAGGATTTTTCATTCTTATTTCTCTTTCTACACTGTCCTGAGAAAGTACAGATACTTGGGTTCAGAGACAAGGGACTGGGAAACTATCACCTCTACCAAGGAAGAGTTAAATGTCTTATCTGCCTGATAAAATAAGGTGTCCTTATGCCAAGATGCATTTCAGCAAGTCAAGGTTATTTATAGGATGAGCAACACTTGCTTCTTCACATTTAGATTTGCTGTTTTGTACAGTGTTTCTGCAGCATTCTGAGATGGACAGGTTGCTTGGTGTTTATTATTCATCATTAATTATTATTACTGTGGTACTACTTTTCTGCTAAAGTAGTAAGCAGAACCCATTTTTATCAGTAAAGCATTTTTATGGTCCTAAGGAATAGTGGGAAGGCTTTTTCAAAAAGTAAAAATAATAAAATCCCCTCACTAGTTTTAAATTATTTATCGTTATCAGTGCATTTAAATGGATCTCCCTGTAGTAGCCATAACATTTGTTTTTCACGATAGTTTTCAGTAGTTCTGGGAACTGTTCTTCACAGAAATGTCTAGTTATTATCACTAGTAATTAAACTTATTTATTATGTTTTGCTGTTGCTGAAAGGGCTTCCCATGACTTTGACATGCTCTCATGTACACTCTCAGCAAACATGAATGGAGGTATAATTAAATTCTGAAACAAAATTGTCAATGTTGACGCTGTTGATTTTTCATGGGGCAATTTGTAACCATATCTGCTCTTTTCCACTTCGAATTATTTAATTTGTTTTCTATTTTTTAGGTTTTAAACCTACTTTTTTTTGCCTTGGTCTTTTCCCTTTTTTATTTTTTTATTCCTTTCTATCCACAAATTGTTGTTTGTATTCTCAGAACTTTTCAAGAAACTTGCAGAGCATCATCTCCAGACACCTTAGCTTCTTCAGCCAAAATTTGTCCTTTCTGTTTGGCAACTTGGAAAAACGGGTGCAGTGGAAAAAGAGAAAGTAAAATGTACAAATGGAGAATGAATTCTCTAATCCAAATAAAATATTAAACTTCATTCCGAAAAGAAAAGAAAAGAAAAGAAAAGAAAAGAAAAGAAAAGAAAAGAAAAGAAAAGAAAAGAAAAGAAAAGAAAAGAAAAGAAAAGAAAAGAGAGGAGAATGTTACAACTTTTAGTTCCAATGGGAAAAAAAATGAAGCTTTGAACAATCAGAAGCATCTTTGAAAAAAGGTGTGGTTTTGAGAGGAATAGAAGAAGAAAAAGCAGAGGAATTTTTGCAGGAAAAACAAAAGCCCTAAATAGCAACTCTTTTTTTTTTCTAGCACTTGCTTTCTGCCCTTCTTTCATAGAGCATTAGGACACACAAGGGGTTAAAGGTCCAGGAAGAGAGCTAGGGAAGAAAAATCCCTCTGTTAATTGATCTGCCTGTCTAGTGACGAGGGCCAGCTGAAGCTTGTCAGGAACTGTAGGAGCTGAATCAAGCTTGGGGCCCTAAGTAAAATACAGACACCTGGAGCAAGGAGGGGCTGGCTCGAACTGTGCTCAGCTATTTAGTTGTTCTTTTAATGTAGGCAGGGAAGGGAAAGGGTCAAGCAGTGCTGAGCCTGGGCTTGAGGGATGTCAAATAGTTTTTCCACTGAAAAGAAACAAGGCTAAAGCCTGTTAATGGCATCTAATGCTATTATTGTGAGAGTCTGTGTGTACTTGCGGGCTTGCTGGTGTATGTTGGAGGCACGTTTTGGCAATTGAGGAGGCATTGTTGTTTGATGGTCTTACCCATAGGCATGTCACTGGGCAAGCAGCAGTGGAAATAGGGGGGAAAGCTGCACAACTCGATTTCAATTCACGCTGTTCAGGGCGATGTGCTCAGAGGGGATCCTTTACCTCCTGCCCTTCTTCCTTTTCCAAAGGATGAAGTGATCCAGGGTACATCCTAAAAAATGTTTTCCTTTCTTCTTACTCCTCAGCTCTGCCTCCAGACCCCTCCACCGATGCAATCTGGCTAGGATTCTGCATGCCACTTTGTTTGACCCTGATGACATAAGTTGACGCATGTACTTTTGAACCTTCCCAAGAATGAATAATATCCCTGCAATAAAATGAAATCCTAGCATTTTTAACCCACCGAGCCCCCGTGATTGTGGGGGCCGGGCATGTCAGATGGTGGCTCAGCCGATGGACGCCTGAAATGGAAGTGAGTGGATTTTAACCTCCAAACAAACAAGCCACTGAGAGCTGGCACTGCTCTGATTTTCTCTTGGTACCTGTGATGAGCATTTTTGAAACACTGAAAGGTTTTTTCATGTGCAGTAGGAGGAGGGAGAGAGGATAAAGAAGGTGCAAAAGAGTAGAGAGACTTGTGGCTTCAGATTTTAAAGGTAGCAAGTAACCTAGGAAATCTCAGGGGCTGGGGGAGGCTCACTGGGACTAAAGCTGTGAGCCATCAGCATTGCTTTGATTCTCCTTGGTTTAGGTACAACTTGAAATAGGTCTTTCCCTCCCCTTTGTCCCGAGTTCCCAAAATACTACACTTCAATTAAAGATGGGCCTCAAGGTTACGCCAAGTTCAAATTTCCGCTGATTTTAGAGAGGTCAAACGCAGAAATTTATTTGGGGATTTCTATGCTTTTTGAAGACTTCCGTACACCTGGCTGAGCCCAGGCCATATAAAGGAGGACGAAGACACAAATGAACTGCATCATCATTATTAATGTAAGATCTTAAGCCTTAGTTATGCCATTTCGGCAGCTTTCCCATTTGGTGTCCAGACATGCCAAGAGCAGACCACAGGGAGATATGAGCAGAGCCCTCTTCTTCAAGAGAAGCTGCCAAGCTTCTCCTTAAAGTCATTAAACCCTGACAAGGCACTGTGAAATACTAAAATGATCTGTGCTGAAAGAGGACTGTGCTCAAATCAAGATGCAGGAGGTTGTATTTGGCTGAGTCAGTGTAATAACTCTGCACAGCTGAAATAGAAACTTCTAGTATTTACTTTTGTGTATTATTTGTTGGATGCCATGAATCCTTTTTCCTCTAGATTTCTAGTATTTTGCTACGTCTATCAGTGGAGCAGAAGGTTTGCCTAACCATCCTAAATTTACATATTTATATATAAATATTACATTGAAAATGGCAAGAACAAATAAATGTGTTGGAAGGAGATTAGCTCTCTACTCGATTAGGTCATTGTTTTAAAAAACTCAGGTTTCATTTTTTTCGTTCGTTCTAAATGGTAAGACTACCTTGAATCTGTCTTTCACACTTCAATTTTGTTTTGTTTCTTCAAGAGAGGCACTGAGGAGAACTGATTGCAGTTATTCTTGACATTTTAAATGGCCATCCTTTTCCTCTTGGATATGGTACCCAGATGTATAGTTAGAAAGTTAAAGTGGCTCAGCTAAAGATAAGGATGCTGTGAACTTCGGTTTTACAACTCCTGCCTTGGCCTCCCAGCCCAGCTGATTTAGGAGGAATGAGCTTGCCCAGCTCACAGAAATTCAACCCAGGGGGAGAAAAGAGGGGGAGAAAAATAACAGTACTCCACAGACCTCCATTCCAAATGCACGTAGGAATCTGCTTGACTGGGATGTGGATCCTGGCTCTGCAGCCTGCCCTAAAACAGGGGCCTGGGGGAGCTGCCCACAGGAGGGAGGCTGGATTCAGCCTGGCCACTGGTAGGGACAGGAGCTGGGGGTGCCTGGTTTGAGAAATGCAGGAGATGGAAAGATAAGAAAAGCAAAGCATGGCGAACAGATTGCTTGAGCAGAATATTTTAGCTTAATAATAAAAAAAAAAAAGACAATAAATCCATGGACAAGCCACCCCTCTAAGCCTACAGTCCCCTGTATGAGTCTGATGAAATTTATACAAGAGAGAGAGACATAAGGAAAGAAATTGTTTATTTGTTTGTTTGCCTTTATAAAACCCATTTGGGAGGAACATCAACAAATATACCATACATCAGTTATCTGCCTTATACCAGTTACACTGATGCTGGAGACGTCCTTTGTTAGAAATTAATGTATGTAATAAAGTTTTACATTTTTCATATGTTTTGAAGTATGTGGGTCATAATTCTTTTGACTGCATAATTACTTTTTCTACACAAGAAAAATGAGGTGCTTAGTCCTAAGTAAATAATCTCAAAACAAACCAAGAAAAACAGTTGCATCTTTTTTATCTTCTGGGTCTTACACAATAAATATTTTGTTACAAACTTTTAAAAAAAAGTCATATATATCCTCAATATAATTTCACTTTAAAAAAAACCCAAGTCTCTCTAGAATCACATTGAAAAATATGCTGAAGTTAGTGAGGAAAAGAAATGTATTATTTTGTGACATTTTTAGGTGCAGACGAAAATAATACTAGAAGGGTTTGCATGGTTAATCATTTTAGCTGAGTGTTTTCCTCTCTTCACTTCTGGACCATCAAAAAGCTCTAGTAAATGAATTTCACTAGATCCAAGATCATTTAGTTATTGCTTTTCTGCCACCATTGCCTTTAACTGAGCCTGAAGCCACGACTAAAAATCCAGTGTGATGTGCAGCCACATGAGGACAGTCCAGTTGAACCAGCTGGCAATGATGAAACTCCCTCTGCAAATCAAACTGCCTTATTTTTGATTGCTAATGGCAGGCATTGGAAAATGATGCAATAACCTCCCAAAAATCAAAGTATATATCATGCCAGTATAGAAGAAGGGTTTGTGCTGTGGGTTTTTTCCGTAATTCAGGACCTTTTCTGTTTGTCACCATGGTTTTCTGAGCTTTCTGGATGATGTTACTCTGGATTTGTGAAGCTCTCTTTCTTTTTTATTCTGAGCATGGGAAACCTTTTAGAAGACTTTTAAAGAAAAGAGAATAGAATTTGCAGAGATGACAGCAGCGTCTTAGGTCCCCCAACCAGAAAACAGCTGTATTTATGGGGTGCAAGTGGTTGCTCTGGCCATGGACCATTGGCAGCAGATCAGTCCCTCAAGGAAAGGAGCCCTGGAAAAGGTCACAGCCAGTTTGCCTTTTCTAATCCTGAAGCACTGAACTAATGTCAACTCAGGGTCACATAAATACAGATAGGAAAAGGGGAGGAAGGAATGCTTAGGGGAAAAAAAATCGAGATATGCTTTTTTAAACTAAACTGAAATAAGCTACTCTTCATCAGAAATCAGGGAGTCACACTGGGTTTGGCACTGGCTTAAATAAATCAATTAAAGTACTGATTTAAGTTAAACCAATATGCTAGCAAGGCCTTAGGTTTTCATCTTCCAAAGACTTATGTGCATGCTTGGCTGAACAGTGGGAGTGATTATCTGTATAATTCATGATAGGAATACAGCCTTATTATTTAAGGATTCAGCTTTAAATATATACTATATTTGCAGGTCGTTGCCTCTGTACAGGGCTTCTGTGGATTTGGAGCCACTTACTCTGGGTAAAGTGTATTTCCAGTTCCTCCACCCATCCCTTATGTTCTCATGGTTGTGACTGTTGACTCTCCCTCCTTATCCCCATGAATTGCCCTGGTGGTGCTGGTGAGGAACATGCCACTTCTGTGGACCCAGGCCATTTTTTATAAATATGTAAATAAAATTTACCTCCTTTTGCTGACCCCTTGAAGGGCCATTTTTGGCCTGCAGCAAATATTTATGTGTGAGCTGTAAACCCCTGAAACTGAGGGGTTATAGTGGAAATGCTGACAGAGTATTAAGAGACCTTTAACCCTTGGTTTAGCTGTCCCTGCTATAATTACAGGTCTGTCTGTTATTTTCAATAGCACTCGTCACGACCTTGACTCTATTTTTTAATTATAGTAGAACTTGCGAAGGGAATTATTACTAAGTTGGGGGTTCCTCCTCTCTCTGAATTCAATCTTTATTGAACATGTAAAGAGCTGAAGAGGCAGGATTGGGCTAATAGCCTTTTCCCTCCCTTCCCTTCCCTCCTTTCTGGACAGTGGTTCAAGTTGTGCCTAAGCCCTGAGTAAATTGAATGCTGAGATTTGAGCCTCCCAAGTCCCCCATGAGCACTGAAACCAGCTGTACAATAAGCATCAAAGGTTAACGAACAGGGGAAAAAAGTTGACATTTTATTTGGTAATGGTTCTGGTGCTTGAAATCCAAATGAAAAAGATGAGATCCAGGAAGAGGTCGCTTTTCCTTTTCCTTCCCTGCCTTTTTTTTCCAAAACATTCATGTCTGGAGGAGGCAGGTCCTATCAAACCCCAGAAATCCCTCTTTAGAAATGTTTGTGATCATAAACAACTGGGCCATAGCTTGCAGTTTAAGGAGAGCAGCTGGAATACATTTTTCAAGCAGCACTGTCAGTCCCTGCACTGGCTTCTTTGTGCTCTGCCCTGCTTTGGGGAGGGAGGGAACTCGCTGGGGCGGTGATATCCAGCCCCTTTCACTGCTGACCCATAGCAGTTCAGTGAGCTGCCTGTGCTCAAGGTGGAAAAGTGCCCCCTTCCCATCAGCTGTGCAATGTCCCGTTGGGTTTTCACAGCTGGTCCCTGCAGAAGTTCCCTCAGCCTCGGCTGCCCAAACTTAATGAGGCTGAAGTCACCCCCCGAGTCTGCAGCATGAAGGGAATCCTCAAGGAATAGGGATATATTACAGCTTGGTCTACCATTGCTAAAGGGATGATAGAGGGATGGATGTGTTTCCTGGCTGGTGAACATCTGTCTCCCTGCAGCCCAGTGGTGGCCTGGATTTCTCCATGGAGGAGACAGCAGCACCAGTATCACCATGGAGTTCTCCCAAGGCAGATGTGTCAGCATAGTTAGAGCAGTGGAGGAGCCATACATAGCCTGGAGAAAGGACAATCCTCCCTCCTTAAGTTGTAGGTTGAGTCTTAAGTTGTAAGGAGAGTCTTTTGGGATGGACTTTTTCTATCCCAGGACTTACCTGAACTCTGTATTTTACACACATGAGCTCTCTGATGCTGAGGGGAGTCAAGCAGGGAAAAAAGTCCTGGTGTGGAAGAACACAGCAGCTCCTTGCATTGCAGAACTGGCATGTTAAAAACAAGAGGATGACAAGACAAGGCAGGAATTTTCCTGGGATCCTCTTGCTTCCTGGTCGCATCCTCAAAATGAACCCCAAGAAGGCTGCAGGCTTTGTGTCGGTCCTCATGCCCCTGGGGAAGGGGACCTTGGCTGATCTCTCAGTATCTCCCCATCAGATCCACAAATTGAACCTGTAGAGCAGTTTAGGTATTTTCTTTTTTAATGCGAGTGATGGATTGGCCTTCAGTGGCTGAATGACCTTTCTGTTCCAGTCTAGGCAGCTGCGGAGGGTTTGAGAAGCATGACTGGATCAGGCCCTTAGGAAATGCTTTCGCTAAAGCACTTTATGTACATTCAGAGAGCTCATGAATCACTGGGCTTTGCAGATAATTTTACCCTTAAAATATAGTCGCTTATATTCATTTTAATATTTACCCAGGTAGGATGCAAAGTGTGTGGTCACGAGGCGTAGCGCGGCCGTGAGCGATGGCTTGTCTGCATTGTTTGTAGATGAGTAATTAGAGCTGCTGTGCCGAGGCTGTGGGATGGGGACCAAACTGGCTGGATATTTATTTACATGACTCACTGGATGAAACTGAGTTGGAAGCATAACTTATAGGTGTTATTCTTTCTCTCTCCCCTCCCCCCTTTCNGAGTATCTGCGGCTGCTTTATGCTGTGTCTTGATAGTACTTATTTTGAGCATCGTCTTCCTTTATTGAGGTGCAAGGAAAATGAATTAGCAAAAGCTGGCACAGGTAATTAATATTGTGTGGGCGAGAGAGGGAGAAGACTTTTTAAATGGCTTGCAGTACATTTATAAATCTGTCCTGTGGTGTTCCCTGCTTGTAGTTATAGCTAAGGATTCTCATGTGCCTCTCATCTACCACCTCATACCACTGACTGCCTCCTCCTGTTTGATGATGTTGAGTATTTTACCTTAAATAATTTAGAGCTTAAATTAAGTGTTTGCACTAAAATATGGATGATATACAATTTATTAAAAAGGGAAACACCTGCATGTTGATCAAATGGGTGAGCTTTTTTCTGGGAAAGCTGAGCATTTTTGAGAGACAAAATTTTACACTGGAGTCATCTCTGTAGGCTTAACCAATCTTATCAGTGCATTCCCTAGAATATTTTCTGCTGTTTTAAAGTGTACATTGATATGGAAATTATTGTTGAAAGCAGGACTGAAAGTAAGGCACTAATCTAAAAATAAAAGAAAAGGACTTTTTTCCATAGACTTTTCGATTTTAAACTACTGAAAAATATATAAGGTATGGGGAAAAGTAGACCCTTTTCTCCAATATGAAAATAACATTCCTATTTCCAAATTGGTTACAAGACTGGGTTTCCATTTTTCCACCTGCTTCAATTAAATCAATAATTACTCTGTCCACAATCATTTTAGCTTATAAAGTGGAAAGCATTTTAAGGCAAAGGTGGCACAGGAAGCTTAAGTTTACATGAGATGGCACAAAAGGAAAAGGCTGAATGGGGACTGGAGTCTCCCCAAGCATTGGGTAGTTTTTGTTTATGCGCCTCTGTATATGCCCAGCTCTTCTTTTGCAGAGTTTAAGTGGTTAAAAGGTTGCTATTTTCATATACCCGTCCAAAGCGCATGGACTTAGGTCTACAAATTAATCACAAGTATGTGATTAATGTCTATGTTATAAGCCAGTGTTTATTTCCTTATTTCCTGGAATGTTGGCAGTTTTATAGGTAGGGTCCATTGTAAGTATCTTCACAAATCTGGAGAGCTAAGCAGGGGAATGCACGAGCTGGCCAGGAGAGCTCTTCTCTGTGGGCCAGATTCTCCCACCTACTCCTCTTTTGTAAGTCTATTAAACCCCAAACCAAGACCAGTTGTACTTGACATTGGGATCTGCCTTTTCTTCTTTCTTTCGTGTGATATCTGTTGTTACTTAACATGGTACGTGTTGTTGAAGGCAATTTACTTATAGATATATAGATATATAGATATATATAATACTCAGAGACATTTATTTCCTTTCCGTAGGAAGCTATTTGCCCTTCTGTAATAATTTGTATATTCTCTAAATGCTGTGAGGATATTCTTCTTGCTAACTTTGGCTAAAATAAAATATAACAGAGGAAACCACCAGCTGCACGTAAGTGCAGGTCAGGAAAGGGGCAAGTTGATTTATGCTTCCATATGACCCAATGCCATGAAGCATTTAAAGTCACATTGGCTTACAGGGATGTGAGGAGTTCCTGGCCTTAGGAGGAGGGTACCATCCACTGCCCACACCAAGATGTACAGAGAGATGTTGCTGGTCTCCCACCTCTGCCCAATTCAAAAGCCAAGAATCAGGGAAACTCATAGTCTCAAGTAATTTATCTGCTTCCTGAAATCCTACATGATCTACCCAAGTGCCAAAGTAAATGAACAAATCATGTTTTTAATGTTTTGCTCGTTTCGTTTGATAGATTGCCAAGAGAGAAATTTCAAGGGGTCTAGAAGTCATTCAGGTGAAAGAGTGACTTTCTGCTGTATTTTTTATGGGAGTGAAATGCTGATCTATAAAGGATTAGGAGCCTTTATTCAGAGTCTGAACTTTAACATTCCTCAAGCCTCGAGTTTTTAATCTTCAAAAGAAAGTAGTCATTTCATGGCGAGTTATGAAACGTGAATTATTTATTCCACCAGTAAATATGTAATTAGGCATATTTTGAAAATCTGTAATTAATCCCTCACCCCTTAAACCCATAAGAAATGCTAATATGCCTCTGAGGTAAGGCAGGTTTCTATAAAGGGCATTATGTAAGCTGTTCTGATCTGTTGTGTAATTATGTTTGCTGTCTGTAGTGGAAAAAAAAATCCTAGTGAGAATTTGCTGTGGAGGAAAGGGAAGAAAGGGAAGAAAAAGCTTCATTCCTCACTGAGCAGGAGGCAATTATTAAATGGCAATACATCCAAAGCTTTTCATTTGGTTGGGTTGGGTTTCAAAGGGTGCAGTGCATG